>CM053336.1:25254000-25636412 GCA_028583605.1 Dastarcus helophoroides
GATTTGTGGCAAAATGGTGGAATGATATAGCTGATAGCAACAGAAACAACAGCAGGTTGCCTAGAGATCTGCCAAAGGTCATACAGTTAAAGGTTACGCATTATATTGAGATCTTTGGGATATTAATGTTGGGTTATGGCTTTGCCATATTGTCCTTAATATTTGAGCTTATTGTGAATTGGCTTAAGAAAAATACTACATTTTTTGATAAAGTCGACTTTTTATTTAGTTTGCTTCAGCCTCCAATAGACTAAAGATTGTCGTAAGGTTTTTTTGTGTTAAGCTAAATATTAAATGTTATTTGAAATTACGTAGGTAAATTTAAAAAAAATTGGATTTATTGTAAAGTATCTGTGTTTTTATAACCTCATGTATTTTTTGAAGCACATAAAAATTTATAGAATAATTGTCTTTAAAATTTTTATTTCTCTGCTTCTCTGCTTTACGGAAAAACGATTGAATCGATCTGAATAAGAACCTGTACCCCTTTTCGCGGATTTAACGAGTGGCGTTCAGATCGCGCCCTAAATAATGCCATTCTAAATGTAACGTTGCAACTTGCTAAAAAAATGTCTCAAAATCATATAGAATTGAGTAGAGGTGAAAGATCGTCATGTTGGTTTGGTGTTTAGTGATTTTTTTTGGGATCAGAACGTATTGGGTGGTGATTTTACAGAGAAATACTTCTAAATTATTATAAATTAAATAAATATTTTTAACAACTTAGGACAATTGTGACAAATAAATAACATAAAAGGAATGATCACAAATACAGTGGGTTTCAATAAAATCTATCCACCCTAATTAACTCTTTGGATTGTCATTAAAAAGAAATGCAAAAACACGTCAATAAATATATGGGACATATTTCATCATATTTAAACTAAGTGCAAGTGTCATCAAGTGCTCCTATTTTTTTAGCAAACCTTATATTTTTCTAGAGTTTTGGATATTTCTTGACGATTTATCTAAAATTAATGACCTTAATAATTGACCATTATTATTTAAAATAACATTTCTTTAACGAAATTCTGATTTTAAAAAAATATAACATTTTGTAAATACAAAACATCAAAAATAGGTTTTTATTAACATTTTATAAATAAATATTTTTAAAAGATAGAAAAACGTAAATTTAGTTTTTTTTTCAAAACCTAATAAATAACTTAAACGCTTTCAAGTTGTTAAAAAATTTGGACTGTTATGGGGACTGCCAACAAAAGTGGAAACTTTAAACTGTGATAAAACTGTAATTTTTTGAATTTTAAAATTAATTGTAATATGAAAAATAAAATTTTCATTATTTTTATGATAAAATAAATTACATTATTTCTAGTTTTTCCATGCCACATTTATGAATAAAAAATAGTTCACTTGGCAACACAAAAAGAATACGTTAAACTTCGGTCATAAAAAAAATAAAGAATCTCCTCCTTTTCTGGCTTTAATCAAACTAAATGTTTGAAACATTTTTTGTTCATTCCTCTGGCCCTGCTATTGTTCTTAAAAAGTGCGCTCCAGAGTTAACTCCTCTAAGCAAATTGTTCACACTTTCTTACAACAAAGGTATATTTCCTAAATCTGAAAAGCTGCTAGGGTGCAGCCTGTTCCCAAAAGAGGAAAAAGGAATCTCGCTACTAACTAACATCTGGCCCTATATCTTTGTTGCCCGTTAAATCTAAAGTGATGGAAAAAGTTATTAACATCGAGATTCTTAAATATCTGGAGAATAATAAAATCATCTCGGACAGGCAATACGGTTTCAGACAACAACGCTCAACTTTCGATCTACTGGCATATGTTACTCATATCTATAACTCAGCTATGGTGAGGCTAGGATGGTGGCATTGGATATCTCAAAAGCCTTTGGCAGAGTCTGGCATCGATATCTTCTCGCCAAATTAACATACTATCGTCTTCCTCTTGAACTATGTCATTTGATATCCATATCTTTGACCGATCTCTTCAGGTCGCCGTCGATGGCATCTCATCCGAGACATTTGCGATTAATGCAGGGGTGTCTCAGGGGTCTGCCCTGCCTCCTACTCTATTTCTGTTACACATAAACAATTTCTTAGTTTCAACTTCCAATCCGATGTACAGCGACGCAGATGATAGTAGCCTGGTGTCATTTTTTTCTTCGCCAAAACATTATCCGTTCCTCCTTCAGATCGAATAAGGTAACATAAGATACAGATAATTAATGGGGATTTTGAAATCATTCTGGAATGAGGTAAAAAAAATCTGGTCGACTTCAACGCTTCAAAGACTCAGGCCAAGGTTTTCGCTAAGAATATATCAAGGGATAATGCAACAAACATACTAATGGACGATAAAACCCTCCTGATGAAATTTAATTTGTCTATTTTAAAAGTAAATGAGGGCTTTAACTTTCCTTGGGACGATCATGTTCGCGCCATTGCCAAATCCACCGTTCAGAAACTAGTATTTCTTTTCAGAGTTAAAAAGTACTTCACATTCCTTCAGCTACTCACACTACACAAAGCCAACCCTACAATACCGTTCTCATGTTTTGAGTTCAGCTACAAAGCACACTTTAGTTTTTTTAAATTCAATTTAAAGAAGAGCGATTGTCCTAATTGATGACGAGAGTTTGACCGATCTCTTTTCTACAAGTACTTTCATGGAAGATGCTCACAAAAATCTACTCTTGCTCTATATACCATTACTTATGGTCCACCATGGATATTACAAGTTAATAAGAAATTATTTTAACTCCAAAATTTCTTGAAATAAATACAGGTGGACCATAAGTAATGGTACATAGAGCAAGAGTAGATTTTTCGTATAAAAATAACGTGATTTAGCCGCATGTACCTTATACCAAAAGTTAATATTAACAGAGATATAGGGTGTCAAAATTGAAAAAAAAAATGTGATTTTTTCGCCTACCTGATGTCAAGAAATTCTAATTTGCTAACAGATTGTCAATAACTCATAGGGGGCGCCCCCTGCGTCACCTAAAGAATCATAACTTTTTTGTGCCTTCATGTACACTTATTTTAAATAGATATTTTTATTTACCCACGTTTTATACGTAAAAAAGGTATACTTTCTAAATGTTGATACAAGCCACCATTTTCAAGATAGTTGCCTTCAAAATTTGCCGTACGTTTATTTTAAGTTATGTAAATGTAAATTTCTCGCAGTAGATTTCAAAATAAAAGTAATAAAACTGACTCTAAAATAGTTTATATCAAATATTACTCTACTGACCTTATTATCACACCTTTTTTAAATTTCTAAAGCAAATTTAAATAAAATACCAAAACAAAATTTATTTTCAAAAATAAGTATGTGGGATATAACCCTTTTCATGTAAAGGGATTGCAAACAACTAAAAATCTGGCTTTTATTACAATTTATTTCCAAATATCTGCTTTAACCACCCAGATTATTAACATTTTCTTGTGCGGACTCGGACAACATATCTCACATCTCTATGTTAGAAAATAAATAACGTGTTAATTTTTTGGATTTTTTTTATTAAGATTTTCAAAATTTAGGTAATAATATTATCAGCAAAGTAATGTTTGACATACATTAGTTTCAAAGCTGTCTTATGATTACTTTTTTTTAAGCCTACTTCGAAAATTTTATATCTTAGTAATTTAAAAACAAGGCACGTCAAGCTTTAAAGGCAAATATCTTGGAAACGGTTGCTCATATCAATTTTTAGAAAGTACACCATTTTTACGTAAAAAATATAAGGAAATAAAATAACTCATTTGAAATTAATATACGTGGGTGCACAAAAAGTTATAATGATTTAGAATTATGCAGGATAGCGCCCCCTATCATCTATTGGTAATATGTTAGCAAATTAGAGTTTGTCGACTTAAGAAATACGGTTGTGCCAAATTTCGTGCTTATATCACAATTCATTCCATATTTATACGAAAAAATCCAATTTTTGTTTAACTTGGCACCCTCCATCTCTGTTAACATCAACTTTTGGTATAAGGTAAATGTAGCTAAATCACATTATTTTTATTCGAAAAATCCACCATTGCTCTGTGTACCATTACTTATGGTCCACCCTCTATAAAAACGTAGATATTTTTCAAAAGCAAAAAATATTCTCTTTTATTTAAAAATCATTGCCTGCTATAACTCCAAAACCATGAGGCCAACTAGAAAATCATTTATATCATTAAATTCTAAGGAAAAAAATTGCATTAAAAATACTTTTTTTGACACTTCTTTTGATATAATTTAAAAAATTATACCTTTTCCCATCATTGCTACCTAATTTCACCTATTTTGCAATATTTTTATAGTAACGATATGCTAACTAAAATAAAGCTTCATCTTTTTTCGTTTTCCATTAAAAAATCTGTCAAATCGAACATATTTTGTAATTTTCATTAAACTTAATCTGCGATCAAACATGATCTGCAGAGTTTGATCGCCGACGCTGCTGTGTCGCAGTAGGCCACGCAATCTAAGGGTAAAAATATAGTGGAGACGTTCATCTCGCCGTTTACCTCGACGTTGATCTCGCCGGGCAGCTCGCCACGCATTAAATCCCGACGTTAGAGAACAAAACTGATCTCAATAGGCGTCAGTTTTACTGTATCATACTGGTAGTCCAAATGTTCGTAGATTCCGACAGTAACGGTGATTCTTCAAGTGCTCTGAAATGGTGGTTAATATCAAAAAGGGCAAATCGGAAATGGAATGTAGATCCAGTAAATCAAGACCGGACTGGACTTGGCAAATTTTATCATTTGTAGGAGTAACTTAAAGGATATCCTGATCGATATTATGAATATTTAAGAATGACTCAGACAAAATTTAATTATTTTTTACAAATGGTAAAACCAAAAATCGAAAATCGGTACACTAATTTACATAAACTGCCTATCAGTGTCGAAGAAAGATTGGTAGTAACACTCAGGTAAGAAAAAATACATCATTCAATTAGTCATTAATAATTTATTTAACACAGATGCAAAGTGTGTAGCTTTTTAAACAATTAAAATCATAATTACTAGGCTGCATTACAGTATACGATTTGTTATTACTAGAAGTAATTTCTTATTGGGCAAAATAGAATGTCGACACTATTGACATGTTATTATTTCTTTCTTCTTTTCTATCACAAACACTCTTCATTGGTAATTGCTGAACGTTGGTTTTAAACAGTAGCTTTTCTGAAGGCAATAATTTTCTTACATGAGGCAAAAGGGATGTAAAAAATGCTACGTTATCATCGTTTCTCTCCATAATTAAAGCTTCTTTGGCATTTTTTACCACCATTTTTTCTCGTTCTATTTCCAATAGACTGTTCCCTATCAGTTTAGTTTGTTTTGGGTGCTTTCTGCATCCCAGATTATTGTATTTTGGAATTGCTTTGAAACTGGAACGATGACTATTTGGACTACTGAATATTAGTGTTTGAAAAGACGCCACGTGATGTGGAGATATATCATCATCATTAATTGATGTGTCTTCATCCTCCTCTTCATCCTCGTGACTTGCACCATTAACTCCAAGTATCAAGAACAATACTTTGTTCGGTTCACATAAATCACCAGATGTTGGTCTTTTTTTTTTAATATTTTTTTAGGAACATCAGGCTTTTAAAATATGGCCATTCGACCTCGACACCATCTGCGGCTGCTGACCCAGATGATAGAGAAGGAAGTTTATCAAAGTGTATTTTAAACTATTGCCTTAATATTTTCCATGTCTTCTTAGCTGTTTCAAGTAGTAAATAAAAAAAACTGCATCATAATACAATCATTTTGAGAATTATAGAAATTCTAAATTGACTAATTTACTTCTTTTACGTTTTTAGCTACTGAAAATTCATTCAAAGGCATTACGTTCTTATTTCGATTAGGAGCTAGTGCTGTTGCAAAGATCCTTAAAGAAGTTTTTGATTATGGGAAGGTTTGTAACCTTTACATATGAAAGCGCTAATATATCCTACATTAACTTTGATATAACAAAATATGATACTTCAATCCTAAAGAAAAGGGTTTAAGATTTGCCATCTCTACTGCACTGGCACTTTTGATATACAAGAGTAGATTTTCGCCATTGATGGTATTGAGGGTCACGAAACTCAAACGGTCACGTGATAAGAGTTAACCTTCTGGTTGTTATTTATTTTGTGCTCGTGGCGAAAGTGTCTTGAGCGAACCAATCGCAGAATAGGTTTCAGGCTAGTTGTGGCGAGATGCGCTGCTAGATGCTGGCTTGGTTACCTGCCTGAGTATATCTGTACTTGCATAATTATACAGAATTAAGTTAACATCACCAAACGACGAGATACACGGCGAGATGAACGCCTATACTATGTTTTTATCCTAAGAGCGATTGCACATTACGCGGTAACATTAAGATTTACCGCTCGCAGAAAATCGGTGTAATATCTGACGCTCCAGAAACAAATGCGTCCTCGAATCGCTTTTACACGTTGCGTTACAGTACGCTACGATAAAAAAATTCAAAGATTTCGCAATCCTTGCAACCAACGGAGACATTGGAAATGATAACACCAAATAGAAACATAATTAACACTTTATTTAACATACAAGGTTATACAGGGTATTTACAAATTTCAAAGACAACGCTTGGCAGTTGATTCGGAATCATAAATAAATACAAATTACGAAAAAAAAATTAATAAAAAATTTTCACCTTTCGAATTGCAGACTTTCAAAATTGTTATAAAAATAATTTAATTAATAATTTTATAACCTCTTTACCGATCGTGTTGAAATATGAAACCTTTATTTATTTAGATTATTAAGGCTAGAATCTTACAAGGAAAGTACCCGAGGTGTACCCCACCGATTTTTTTCATTTTGTGATATGTTATAGTACATAACAAAATATTGGACACGTATTTTTTTTTAGATGCTAACTTGGCGATTTAAGTGGTGAAACCACCCCTTAAAATTAACCCCAAAAAACAGTTTTTCTTTAATAACTCAAGAATTAATTGGAATTTTTTGATGAAACAAACGCTGTGTTATTTCTCATAAAAAAGCACACCTAAAAACATATTGGTTATGTTAAAAAGTTGCAACCCCTAATTTTTATGGGGGTGAGTTTCATTTTTTTTCTTATATATCAACTTTTGAACTACTGAATTTTATTAAAGTTAACAATTTTATTAAGAACACTAAAAAATAAAATTGACCTGTCTCGGGGTTGTGCAAACATAAGTCTTGAAAGGGGAATTTACCCCTTGTGGTAATTTTTTTCTGTACAGTGATATGGAAAGTAAAACACAACTTATGTTTTCAATTTTATTTCTGTAATGATTATTTTGACATATATTTTGCATTAACAGTGAAATAACGTAACACCCCTATTTTTATGACCCTTGGAGAACCCCATGGATTTGTTCGTTATTAGATTGCGAATCAAAACATTTATTTTTTCACCTATAACTTATTATATGTTGATATTTCATCAAAATAATGTATCAACAATTTCTTTAGATGCTAAATTTGTGATTTAGGTGGTGAACTTCCCACCCCCTAAAGATAACCCTCAAAAATAGTTTTTCTTTAATATCTCAAGAATAAATTGGATTTTTTCGGTAAAACCATTGTTACTTTATTTCCCACAAGAATGTGCTTCTAAAAACGTATCAGTTATGCCAAAGGGTTGCAGCAACCCCTAATTTGAATAGGGGTGGGTTTAATTTTTTTCTTTTATACCAACTTTTAAACCCTTGAATTTTATGGAATTTGGCAATGTCATTAAGAAAATAAAAAAATAAAATTGACTTGTATCGGGATTTTACAAAAAAAGCATCGGAAAGGGTGATTTACCCCTAGAGTCATTTTTTTCTGTAGAATGATATGAATAATTTAACACAACATATGGTTTTAATTTTATTGCTATAATGCTTTTTCTGACATATATTTTGAGGTGAAAGTGAAATAATATTAAACTTTTACCTTTATAAGGGTTGGTGATGGGATTGAGCATTACCAGATTGCGATTCAAAGCATTCATTTTTTCACCGTCTACTTATTTTATGCCGATATTTCATCGATATAATATGCCAATAATTAAGTTTTAATTTGAAAATACTTATTGTTTAGAGTCTTACCCCTAAAATCTCTATTTTTGTTTGAATGTAAAGAAATATTATTTACTGAACAAAATCGCGAAACATTATATTGTGCAGAAAAAAATCTACATTTGCCGATCATTTCAGACCATGTAGCAGTATTATTAAGAAAATTAAAAACCAAAGTTGATCTCTTCCAGTTTTGGATTAAGTGACGCAAGTAAATTCATTATCTAAGAAATTTGAGATTATCAAATGACACTTTTAAGGCAACCAGGAGTTTCAGTTACCCCTCTGAAATTTTTAAATTGAACAAGAGTGCGTGTGATACCTCATTTAAAATGGTTTTTAATTCTCTATTCAGCAGACTTGGTCTTTTTTGAATTTTGCTAATATTCGTCAATAAAATAAAATTTAAATATTTTTAAATGTATTTAAAATCCATACAATCAAATATATTTTAACCTATGCATATGTGCCACAAATCTGTCACATATGTCTTTTCTAATAGATTTTTTTGTCATAATTATTGATTTTCTTCCTTTACGCAAGTGAAGAAATATCCAACAAGAAGAAAGAAGAAAAAAGAGTCTCTTTTGCACATATCTGGAAAAATGATACATTACAATAAAGTATATAAAAATGCAATAAAAATAATTTAGGCATAATTTAATAATGATTAACTCCACGGAATTTCCAAACCGCTTAAAATTAAAGTTTTATAGTATTTCACTTCTAATACAAAATGTATGTCACAATAAACGTTTCAACAATAACATTGAAAATATATGTTGCGATTAATTTACTATATTACTGCAGATAATAAAAAATTAACTCTTGGGGTAAATTACCCCTTCGGATGAGTTTTTTTTACAAAACCGAAAGAGGTCAACTTTGGTGTTTAATTTTCTTAATAATATTGCTATATTGACTGAAATTATCGGTAAATGTAGATTTTTTTCAGCACAATATGTTTCGAGACTTTGTTCAGTAAAGAATATTTCTTTCTAAAATATAAATTTTAGGGGTGAGACCCTAAACAATAAGTATCCTCAAATTAAAACTCAATTGTTGACATATTATGTTATTGAAATATCGACATAAAATAAGTAGAAGGTGAAAAAATGAATGTTTTACCCCCCAATCTGATAATGATCAATCCCATCGCCAACCCTCATAAAGGTAAGGATTTTATATGAGTTCACTTTTAATGCAAATTATATGTTAGAAAAAGCTTTATAGCAATAAAATGAAAACCATATGTTTGTTTAATTATTCATATCATTCTACAAAAAAAATGACTCTAGGGATAAATCACCCTTTCCAATGCTTTTTTTTTGTAAGATCTCGAGACAGATCAATTTTATTTTTTAATTTTCTTAATGATATTGCCAAATTCCATAAAATTCAAGGGTTTAAAAGTTGGTATAAAAGAAAAAAATTAAACCCACCCCTATTCAAATTAGGGGTTGCTGCAACCCTTTGGCATAACTGATACGTTTTTAGAAGCACATTCTTATGGGAAATAAAGTAACAATGGTTTTACCGAAAAATTCCAATTTATTCTTGAGATATTAAAGAAAACCTATTTTTGGGGGTTATCTTTAGGGGGTGGAGTGTTCACCACCTAAATCACAAATTTAGAAAGTAAAGAAAGTGTTAATACATTATTTTTATGAAATATCAACATATAATAAGTTAAAGGTGAAAAAATAAATGTTTTGATTCGCAATCTAATAATGAACAAATCCATGGGATTCTCCAAGGGTCATAAAAAAGGGGTGTTACGTTATTTCACTGTTAATGCAAAATATATGTCAAAATAATCATTATAGAAATAAAATTGAAAACATATGTTGTGTTTTACTTTCCATAACAGTGTACAGAAAAAAATTAACTCAAGGGGTAAATCACCCCTTTCAAGGATTTTTTTTGCAAAACCACTAGACAGGTCAATTTTATTTTTTAGTGTTCGTAATAAAATTGTTGAATTTGATGAAATTCAGTAGTTCAAAAGTTGATATATAAGAAAAAAAATGAAACTCACCCCCATAAAAGTTAGGAGTAGCAGCTTTTTAATATAACCAATATGTCCTTAGGAGCGCTTTTTTATGAGAAATAACATAGCGTTTGTTTCATCAAAAAATTCCAATTAATTCTTGAGTTATTAAAGAAAAACTGTTTTTTGGGGTTAACTTTAAGGGGTGGTTTTACCACTTAAATCGCCGAGTTGACATCTTAAAAAAATACGTGTCCAATATTTTGTTATGTACTATAACATATCACAAAATTAAAAAAATCGGTGGGGTACACCTCGGGTACTTTCCTTCTTAGTGACGTCGACCCTTGTGTTATCCGATACCCCTTGAAATTCGCCACGACAATTATCTATGTATCTTCGAAGTAGTAAATAATAATAATTACATAAAATATGTGTTGATTTACAGCAAAAGGTATTACGTTTAGTTTTTATTTTTTTATAACTGATTAAACTAATTAAAATGTCGTTAAAGCTGACTGTGTTGAAAAAGTTTGCAGATATGTCTTACACCACATGAATTTTATGGCCTTTTACAGTTTGTTTGAACCCCCCTGGTTGGATATGTAGTACATTTCAGAAATTTGTCATTCCGACAACTGGTTCCACGTGTCCTAGATATTCTGTCATCCCCTGTCATCCCTATTTTTTCCAAGTTTAAGAATCATTTTATTGACACTGAATGTGCCTCACCTATTTTTCTTTCCTTTTTGAAAGGCAACGTTACAATGAATAGACCACAGGTTGCTCGTAAGTAGTAATTGTCTTGAAAGTGTTATTCCTGGCCTTTTCTTCTTGGGATAAAAGTATTTTGTTTTCAGTTACCTCTTGATCCTAACATTTATTGCCCCGGTCATGTAATTGTACTTCCTGACAAGAATTTATGGTCTTTGAATTGCATGTCATATGTTTGTTTCTTTGAATGGACTTTTAAATGACCAGCTGCATTCAACCCAATTTGGTTTCTTGAAAATGAAGTTAATTTTTTCTGATTTCAATGGAATTTCTAATTACCCCCAAAATAAACTTGTTACAATTAATAAACCTATTTAGATAATTTCGCATTGAAATCAGGATCATCGAAAAAAACATTAGAGGGCAGTTGAATGGCAAATTTATCAATCTTAAAAATTGAGGTTGCTTCTTTGATTTTGTTTATCATATTCCAGATCACACGTGAATTCGTTTAGATGTGATTTTATTCATATATTACTTTACTTCAAACTCTTTTAAAGAAAATTACAAGTTTTTAACTAATGCTGAAGTAATGATGTTCGCTTGACATCCTGGATTTAACAATGCTGGACATTGTTTAAAATTACTGCACCTATTTCTAATTAAAACTAGAGCTGTACTGGCTGTACTGATTTCCATTTTCGCTTTGCATAATCGTTTAATTTTTCCGCTACTATGGCAATAATAAATAAAATGAATTCCCTTTTTTGTCGAAAGCTCTAAAATCTTTATTACAGTTAATTAGTTGTCTTAGACGGTGTTGTGTGGTTCTTGTGAATTAAAAAATGTTTAGGACGGTTGTGACCTATTCTTTTATTTTAAAACGGTCTTGCAGCAACTCTATTGTATAATTAATTAATAATAATGATTAGCTGATAATGACAATGATTCAATAACGTCACTTGAATCTCCTTCTACAGAATCGCAAAGATAATGAAATTTCTTAATATCAAAAATACGCTTGTCGTAATGAACTGATCACTTAAATAAATCTAAAAACAAAAATGGGAAGCGATGAGGGCTTTAAATTAGCAACAGATATGGTATTTAACTATCTCGAGCCGTTTAATAATGACGGAGTGAGTCTGATTGAATTAGTAAATTTCAATTTATGTCAGTTAAAATTTTATCGGATGTTCAAATGAAAAAGTCATCAAGTGTGCTCTAAGTTTTTTAGAAAAGAACGTAGCGAACCCGGCATTCGATTACTTGTTGATTATTTTGGTTGATCCGTCAAGGGTCATTTTGACGTCTTATTTATCCAGAAAGGTTAAAATTTTCTAACCTAAAGAAAATCGTCTAGAAATCTATTTTACTCTTATTTTTACTCTTCTTTACAAAATTATGCGTTTATGCTTTCAAAATAATTATAAACACAAATTTTGGACTATTCCGAAATTTAATAATGTTTTTCCACAATTTCCAATTTTTTAAATTTTTACATTAAACTTGCAATTTTTGTGTTTTTTCTTAAAACTTCGGTTTCCAAACGGATTCAAAATTTGAACATCAGTCTTGCGAGTCTAATCCAAGATATTGCATTAAAAAAATAAATATAGAGTATTTTCTTGAAATTATGACTTTTTCACAAAATGCCTCAACCTTTCAAAGTGTCATTTATTTTTCTTGAACTATCAATAAATATTTACGGGTTGCCTAAAATTTTCATGTTAAAGAATAAATTCTAAATATTTATACAGATTTTGACTTATTTTTGAAATTTTGACCTAAAAAATTTTTTAAATTGTAAATATATAAACTCATAAACTCAAAATTTTGTATCGAAATTTTGTAATGTCAACTTTTTTTTTTGAAATTTAAGATCCCCTTTTTTATTAAATCATGAGTGGTGGGTTTCTTCAAATTTTCAAATCCCAAAATTCAAACTTTACTTTCTACTCTTATTTCCAACACCAATTTAACTAGTGTTAAAGCTTTGGTTTTTTATTTTTAAGGTTTTAAATTTAATCTAGATTCTTTTTCTAAGAACACAAGCCATTTATTTAAAATCTTGACTTTAAATGAAATATTTTAATTTTTTTCAAATGATTTTGATTTAGTTGCAAAGTTTTATCTTTAACCTCAAAATGATGACATATGTTTTAAAATGTTAGAACATTATGAATTTTTTGAAATCCTGGAATATTTTCCTAAAATTGTCTATTTTTTTTACTGTTTTTCTCGCAACTTTTCTGAATTCAAAATCTTGGCCTTATTTAGGTTTTTTTTTTATTTTCGACCTTAATATCGAAGTATTCGGCTTGAGATTTCGAGTGAAAACTTGAATATTCAAATATTTTTCTTTCGACTTTTTTCTATTTTTAAGGTATTTCTCCAATGTTTATCTCTTCTAAATTTACACTTGGACAATTTTCTTCTAAAAGATTATTTTTTAAATTGAAATATACTCGTATAACCAAATAGACTACGAAATAATTTAAATCAAAATAATATTAAGGCATCTATGCGCATGGCTCTTAAAAGAAATATTTTAGTACAAAGCGAAAACAATGAAATATTAAAATATATTTGATCTACAAGCAAAAATTTGTCAACTTTACTGTACATTTATTTGAGACCTTAAAATTATAAGTGCAGATATTTTACCATATTCGTTTACTGAGTACTTCAAGGTTTTCAATACAGTACGTGAATTGGATTTAGGGTTAGAGTTTACAGCATAATAATGGAATTATAACCCCTCAGTTAAGGACTGCTGACTTTGGTAGCCCGTGTAAACTTCAGAACCTTTAAGTTTGCGCATCTTTACATGCTCACGATACCGCCTATTGTGTTCAGTTTTTATTAGCGGTGTTTTCGTACTTAACTAACTAGATTCTCTATTTTCAATCTCTCGTAAACGTTTTTTACGCTCTCGATATGTCTTACACTTTTCGCTATTTTTCAAACTTTTAATATTTAAAGCTGATAGCCTTATCCAATGAGACGTCACTGGATTAAACGAATATGGTGCACTGCGGTGAACTGTAAACTTAACATTCTGCCATAGTTTTCACGCCGGCCTCTCAACACCGAGAGCGCTCGACTGGCGAGTATGTCAGAACGAGCGACACCGCATACTCTCAAGCTTGAACGAAAACCCGAAACTTCACCCCATATCTCAACATAAACATTTCCAATGTTAAAATATCGCAACTGTATTAGTTAAAGCACTATCTTGGAGCGTCCGATATCGCAACCTTTTGCTACGAGAGGAAAATCGTATCGTTATCGCCTAGTGTGCAAACGTTCTAACATTACAAGGCCAGAGCATATTGCCTGCTGGATCGCAACAAGTTTGTTCTGCTGCATTTATTCGAATCTGATTACAATAATGATACTCTATAAAATTTAAGTGTCCGAATGTTAATTTACTTCCAAGCTTTTATTCAAGAACACCCTTATGACTAATTTTCGTTGGGATACTCTATATAAATATTAATAGAGATAATAATGTTAAATTACCGCACCTTATAAAATTGATTTATGATCCCTCAGGGGTTATTTATCATATAAAAATTTAATGCCACACAAAATTACTAAGTCTATTAAATGCACTTCACGCGCATTTCTTTACAATTGGTAATGATATTGCTATATTCCATTACTTGATTAAATTGAAATTATCATGCATTAAATGCGTTTTGCTTATCTCTTCGTGGCGTTTGCTAACGTCCATCTTTTCACATTAAATCCCATAATAAGAAATGATTTTAGCGATATTGAGCACCTGTTGAAAGATAGGAGAAAGATACTAATAATCGAATAAGGGACTACTAGAGCGTTTGCACACTACGCGATAACGTATATGATTTATGGCTTGCAGTAAATCGCTGCGATATCGGATGTTCCAAAAACTCACTCAGTTATTGGTTTTGGTAATCTTCATAAATTCTTATCAATTATCTGAAAGTCATTGCAACGTGGCTTATCAAAGTTGTGAAAAGGAAAATGGTTCAAGAAAAGGAAGTGACTATTTTTTGAAGTTATAAGTAGTTGTTACTTTTTCTATATAAATGTTATTAACTAATGTAAACAATAAAATAACCATAAATACTCACAAAATGCAAAGTTATCTTTGCATCTTGTATATAAATATATTTTTATGTAAGATTGAGTATCTACATAAACCACATTTGGTCCTAATTCAAATAATCCACATTTAATTACACTTTTATACTCACCAAACGTGTTCATAAAATTATCAATTATTTTGCTTCAATTTGATATGATATATTTCTTTGAAAATAAGAAAAAACTTAACACGTTATTAAATTTATTATTTATGAAACAAATACATTTATTACTAGTAATATGGTAATTCATTCATCATCATTTTTCTCAGCTGAAAGAAATCATAATTAAAAATATTATTTGTAAATTTTAGTAACAAACAAACCTTCTAGTCCTCTCATTTTCCGTCCACCATCCCTATCTCCTGCAGTAGCTAATCCTGTGCTAATAAACTGGCATATTTCCAAATCCGTATAATTAAAATTGACTTTAACCGCTTCTAAAAAAACAAATGTATGAGATCATGAAATGATGTTTTAAAGCAAAAATTATTAATATTACCTATAACAGCTTTAAATAAATTTAATTGGGAGAATTTTTTTTCCTTTTTTTCCACGGGACCAATATTGCAGGCTCAGTTCGCGACCCATCAACTTCCTCATTACTAAAAGCACATTCTTCCGCGCAGTTATACCACCAACATGAGAAAGGATGTTTACCTGAAGTGTTATAAACAGGAATTATTGGAGTCCTTGTATTTTTCAAATCATAATACCTTACCAGTTCTTGAAAATCTTCATTAGTTGAATCTCCAATTTTCTCTTCTAATTCATCTACTGTGTAGTTAGGGGTAAATCAAAATTGGAAAAACTTGTGCAAATTTATTCTAATTCTGGCTTAAGCTATCTAACTTGATATTTATTTGGGTTATGTCGTTTTTCATTCATCTGATAATAAAATATTTTTGGGAAATTTTTAGATGATTGTTTAGCCTTGACTATATGTAGAAGGAGCTGCTAAAGTTTCATCATCAGATGCTTCACTTACTTGTCTTTCATAATTCTCTTCATCATCAAGTTCCTCTTGATCGACATCGTTTTCTGACAAATTCGATGTATACATTGCCTTTTCAGTGAGCTCACGAGTCTGACACAGCTCATATACTGTTTTACAAGGGGCAGCCCACTCATCAAATTCAATGTCACATATTGGTTTCATACAATTATTCCTTATTTTATTAATCTATTTTAACTGTACTTTCTTGGGCCACAAATACATGTTCTTTTGTGAATTTATTGCCCAAGAAGTGGGCAGATATTCACAAGTATTGAGTTTTTAAAGATTACTATATTCCAGCTTGACATTACATAATGATTTAAGTTAATATAAAAGTAGTGGATTTTTAAACAAAATAGCTACAACAAAAGAAGTCATTTATTTTTTTTTGTAAATTACATAAAAGTACATATCAATTTAGTTTCAGATACCTGAGATTTCTCTTATGAAATAAGTCTCTAATCTAAACGCATCCGGTAAAAACTATTGAAATTAATAAACTCGATTGTTTTGTTTAAGAAATAAATTTAAATTTTCGCGGGCGCGTACAATCCCCAACATGGCAGAAGGTCAACGATCTTAGCTACTTCAAGGTCAAAGGTACTAACGCTTTTTGTCATTACTGTATGCTTAAGCTAATATCTATTCTGTGGTAATACCTATCGTACAAAAACTGTAGAGTTATTTTTCATTAATTTCGAAATGCAATGGGTATTAAATTTAATGTACTAATTCTAATATACCTGTACATTGGAGAGGTTGTGAATGTAACTTCATATTAAACTTAACGTATTGCAGGAAACCGCATAAACTTTAGGTTTTTACACGTCATTATAGCTCATTTTATAATTAAACACAGTACTTACCATTTATGTGTATACTCGGAACCAACGACTAACACCTCTCACTATTCTCGGCCTCACTACGGGGATGATTAGCAATGCGCAAGCGTTAGATATCGAATGTACACGAAAACATCCGAGTGTATCCGTCAAATGCAGAGGTTGAAAGTGTGGGAAAATTGTTTGGGTTCTTCGCGCGTCGGAATTCGAATTGACGGTTGCGCCAAACTCACCAGCCCCGTGGACTTTACCCTTTTCTGATGGTGACAGTTTTCGGTTACGGAGAGAATCAGAGACTAAATAGACTGAACGTTTCAATGTTGTCTCATGTGTACAGTTGAAGCTAAAATCCGGGGAAGTGGGGAGGTGCATTCCACTACTCTTTGATATGGTCGGATTAAGTAAAATTTATAAATACGAAACTTGCCGCGTAATGGTTCTAACGATTTAGATGAAACTTTAGAATTAGGGGCTTTTGGACCAATAGGATAATTTTTATAAGTGCTTTTTGATAAAAGTTCAGGAGAACTATTTTCAAAGACATCTTGGTTTATTAGTAAAATAATTTTCTTTCAATACGCGACACCTGTGTACAATATTGTCAAGCCGGTGCTGTAAATACGTCATGATTGCAGTGAAATGGCACGCCGATAATTGAATATTTATATATTTTATTTTTACCTACCCAAAGAATGAAACTCTTGATTTTCCTTCACTAATGTGTTCACTGAGGTTTCAACAATGATCCACAATACACTTCGCCATATTTACAGCCCATTTTCTTTAAAAAAAACCGATGTTATCTTCGCAAAGGTCTGTCAAATAATAAGAGGGCATTGCGAGCTAGATGGAGCTAGGCTTTAGCCAGGCTTTCAACTGGCTTCACTGCTTACCGTGTTAGGTTCAGTCACGGGGGTTCTACTTTGGCACGAAATTCAAATATACTGTTTGTAGCGCCCTCCCACGCAGTAACCGGAACTACCGCCCATTTATACATATATATGTAAATTAAATATATGTGTATAGTTCCTAAATTTGTGTGCGGTGGCGCCTGAGAACGTAAACAAATTTAACTGTCGTTGGATTTGGATGGAATGGAGGACGAAAACATCAGTCATCTTCGAGCAAAATTTTAAATAGTGTTGAAAATAAGGTAAGTGATCTCTGCGAGGATTACTGGTAAGTAAAAAATGTTATTTATTTGTAGAAATGAAGTATCAATCGGAATGACATCCCCGACTTCGGGAAAAAACTGCTGAATCCCAAACTGCCGGAATGTTTATAGAAATGGCGACAATAAACAGTTTTGTGATTAGCAAAAGCAAAATAAGAAAAAGGTAACATTTTAAAAAACAAGATTTAATGTAATCCAAATATGCACTGTTTGCACATTAACAAAGTTAATGATGCTAAAATTCACTTCTAACGTTTTGTAAAATATCTGTAGGAATTTGTGGGATCGTTTGCTTAATAATATGTCGGAGACTATTATATATGATACTTTCTTTCTAATGAGAATATTATTATTACTACTTTACAGTGAAAATACAGTGATAAATAAATGTATCCAAAATATCTTATTAGTGCCCGAACAAATGCCTCCAGATATTTGAAAAAATGTTAGAAATTTTATTGTCACTATGGACTTTGTCAACATGCAAATGGAGCATACATGGACCTCGTTAACATTAAAAGCTACTTTTTTTTTATTTTTGTCTTTGATTAGATATTCAACCAAGGGATTTAAGATATTTCATTTGAAAAAAAAAGAATTGAGGTTTTTTCTGACCTCCTGTAGTGAGCAAAATGCAAAATCGATCTGTTTCGGCAGGCACATCCCCTCGTAGTAAGAAAATTGTACCCTAAAAGGTGTCAAACTTTCAACAAAAATCAACCAGATATTATGTTGAAAAACTTTTCGCTGCTTTACTTGATTTATTTTAGTTAAATTCACTATCCAGTATATTATAGGTCATCTGTATCAATATTTAACTTCTAGAGAAATCTTGAAGCAGTTGAACTGATAAATATATTTTAAAATTATTACAAATATTTAAATATGAACTTATATACATGTATGAATATACATATTTAATAAAAATATTTAAGGTTAAAATGACAGTTTATTTTTTTACACCTCATACTTGAAATTGTTTTGAAATTTCCATTCACGTTGGTCACTTTTGTTTAATCTTTAAAAACAGTAGTGCAATCCAACTGAATGGACATTTCAAAACAGTTTAAAATTAATTTTGGATTTAAATTTATAAGTCGGTAATACAGGGTAACTGTAACGTGGCTACAGTCGATAATACAGGTTCCTAATTTTATGGTAATAGTTCCGGTCCCTGCGTGGGATGGCCGTTTTCAAAATAAAAAGCACAGAGTTGACACTCTTAACCTTTCTCTATGGGTTCAGTCTATTTAGTCTCTGGAGAGAATGTTAGAATTGAAAGCTGGCAATGTAGACAATGATAGAGTAGTAAATATAAAAATATATGCGTTTATTGCAATAATTTAGTTTACCACACTATGCGACGCGACGATTCCACAAGTCTACTATTGTTTCAATAACGGTTTTAAGTTACACATGTATGGAATTTAAATACTTGGGCAGTAATTACTTATATGTATGTACATTTTCGTTTAGAAATTGAATTATAGGGATGATTGTTAATTTGTGTAGAAAATATGTTTCAGGAAATAGAAACATCATACTATAAACACATTGATAAATAATGTATTTTTTTAATTTATTAAATCAGCGTTTACGCATCTAAAAAAGAAATTCTAAGTGTAGCGTTACAAATTTATGATAATTAATTGATAGATTTCTTTGGTTTATTTGTCAACCGCGAATAAGTAAATTTAGAACACACTGATGTTTTGTACAATTCATTATCTGCATAATTAATGATCAAGAGCAATATTATTAAAACTGGTTTTGATGACGTCCAAAATACCGTAAATCTTAGGCCCCTTCCAATAAAATGTTTCCAAAATTACAAATGTGGGCCCTTGTACCCAGAACCCAGTAATTTTGTCGTCCGTTCCCGGCATTCTCAGCGGTAAATATAATGGTCCTTAGTTAAGAAACAATATTGGGATAACACTATATATGCCAACGTTGGACAAACAATATATCTGAGGTATCCCACCAATATTATAAACCAATGTTAAAGCAATATTGTAATAACAATCTTGGTCCAATAGAGGTAAAACACAATATTGTTAGAAACAAGAAATGCAATGTTGGCTGAATATTACTGAACAATATTTTTCAAAACAATATTAAGCCAATATTGGGGATACCATGGGAATACAATTATAATGTACCAATATTAAGCCAATATCAAAACAACGTTTCGACAATCTAATGTGCTCCTTGGGATGATAGATACAAACAATTTTAAATTCTAGACCCCCTTAAATTTTTATTTGAAATAAATTTGCGATGTACAGGGTGCTACGTATTATCAGAATCAAAGACAACTTTGGTTTTTTAAATAGAACATCCAAATTATTGTTTATTTTTTAAATTTTCCTTAACATGTTACACATGTTTTATGTAACATACCTATATTTAAATTCAACGTTTTCCGAAAAATTGACAATTGTAAATCATCAATGTGATCATGATTTTATACTAATAATTAGGTATCTTCAAGAAATGTTAAATGTAAAAACTTTTTCAAGTCGATTAAATATTTGTTTTAAATAATTTAGCAATATACAGGATATTTTGTTTTTCCAGAGTCCAAACTTAATTTGATTGGTTCAATAGAACATTTCAATTATTTTTTCATTTTTAAATTTTCCTGAAAATTCTGCATATATTTTATATAACATACCCTAAATCTAAATTTAACTGTTTCGGAAATGTTGATAGTTGTAAATTGTCAATGCAATCCTAAGTTTATTTTGATTAAAACTTTAATAAAAAAAATGAAGTAACATATAAAGCTGGCGTATTTCATAATATATCAATAATAAAATAAAAAGGGAAAAAAGTGCCCATTTCTTCTATACTAAACGGTTTTAGCGCTATACTTATAGGCTTCTGTTTTAAGATTAGAAAATGATCGATTTTTTAACTTACAACATTTTTGAAACAGCTGAATCGAAGAATGAGCTATATTATATGAAATACGTAGAGAATTATCAAAGCAGTTCAAATATAAAAACATAATTCGAATGTTCTATTTAAAAAGCAAAAACTGGTTTGAATTGCGAAACACTCTGTTCTGAACGATTTCTATAAACTTTCATGTTTAACTTTTCTTATAGATATCTATTATTTATAAAAATTGAAGCTCATATTGGCGACTTGTAACTATCAATATTTCGAAACCAATTCAATTTACATATAGAAATGTTACATAAAACATATGTGAAATTTTTGGAAGAATTAGAAAATATAAAAATAATTGGGTTGTTCCATTTAAAAAACCAGCGTTGACTTTGATTCTGGAAAAACGTAAACCTCTGTATATCGCAAACCTATTTCAAATAAAAATTTACGAGGGATCTAGAAAGTTTTGTAGTCAAAATCTTTTGTATCTGTCATAATTAGGAAGATCAATAAAGGGTGCATATTTAACCAAAGACCCTAAGGGTATGAGGAATTGTTGATGTCTACTTCTTGAGGGTTAATATATTTCCAAAATAGGTTAGAATTTTATTTTAGATTATCATGTAGATTAGTTAAGCAATTTAAGTAACAAAGATTAATGTCTTTATTTATTTTAGTTTACAATTTATTGAATTCGGTTTAATAAGTACCCTTTTATCATCCGGTAATTTGTATTTACGCCAGATATTTTTTTTTTATTTTAATATCTTTTATAAAGGAAGCGTTAAACAAGGGTGGGTATTTTCTTGTGAGTGCGATTGTTTTTGTGACACAAGAATCAATGACGTTATATATGTCTATGCAGAAATTGTCACACGCTACATTAACATCCTTAAGAATAATCAATCAACACTACTAAGTTCCTGATATAATGAAGCATAGTCTGCCTTACAGAAATTATAAACTGCTTTACAGTTAATTTACTTCACCTGAAAAATAAATCGTGCCGTTATCGCGTAGTGTGCAAACACTCTTATTTTGGTTAATAAATCTGACTGCCAGTTAATGAAGCTAAATAATTTTGTCGACCGAAACCCGAAGATACAAGGTACATTTAATGATTAGATTGCACTTGTGTTTGACAAAAAATATATTAAAAAAAATTAAAAAACCTATAAAATGGGTATGGCACAGACTGACATGGTAATTTCCGGCAAAAAATCTGTGCTGTTGCATAATCAGACACCTCTAACGTTATTCAAATAAGATATTCATTTGCGATTTGTCAGACTACGATCGTTGCTTTCAAAAATACGATTGCTTTCCCCTCCAGCAGGCTAGATTTCTTTACAAAATATTTTATTATCTATTGTTCAGAACTTATTACATCACTTTAACATGACATTTATATAAATAAAGTTAAAGTATGGCTTATAATTTCAGTATCACCATCTTTTGGTAATGTTGAATATATAGGATGATTCAAATCTGAACGCTAGATGTACTAGACAAGCTTGATTTTATATAATTATTCATAACTATTAAACTTTATTAACGCTGAAAAAGCAACATATATTAAAAATGCCACAAAATTTCGATAAATATTTGCTAACACTGGACCAGCTTTCGCGTTACTGCATTATCGGCCGTTATGCCAGAAATTTTCGCCAATGATGCAGTAATGCAAAACCTGATCCGGTGTTAACCAATATTTATCAAAACATTGTGAATTTTTAATATCTGTTGTTTTTTAATCGTTAATAAAGTTAAATAGTTATGAATATTAAAGAATTCCACGAAGTAAAGGTTGGAAATGTCAATTATATAAATATTGCCAATTAACACTTTATTTTTAAATTTCGATATAATTTCGAAAGTTAGTTGGCAGTTTTGTGGTTTTTGAAGTAATAAATAAGTAGTCCTTTATAATGCTGCTAATAGAGATTATTAATTATTACCACTGCTATGGTATATCAAATAACAACCTTTTCCAGGTAACTTGTGGCCAAAATAAGTCAAAGACCTGAAATTAAAAGCGTATGTTCATAGAGTGACACTTGCTTCATTTTGCTATCTTTATTGCTGAAGGAACCGTAAGCCCGAGCTACTTTGTCACGCTAGGTTACTTGGTCAAAAGTAGTTGCATTTCAATTATTATTAGGCTATGTGAGGTTTTATTTTCTTTTTGGTTTGATTAAAAAGTAGTAGGTAAAAATAGTACCAAGGTTTAACAAAATTGCGTAAACTTGACTGGGTAAATTTTGAAAAAATCTTGCTAATATTAGGAGAGGTGTAAGTCAGGCCGAGGCCAGATGAGTACTCAAAATTCTATGCAGCAGACTTTGCAATAAGCTATTTGGTAAGCATATAGTTGTTCCAGGGCATTTACAATATACCTTAAAACCTGAAGATAAGCAGATAATAAATCACCACCCCGATTCTGAAGAAAGATAAGTAATATATCATTACCCTAAATCCTAAACATGAGTAGACATTACATGAAATATTTTATCAAAACTCAAATCGGGGATTTCCACTATCATAAGCTGGGTTTTCTAAAAAAACAAGGCAGGATCAATAAAAAATGGGAATTAGAAAAGTCAGATATTTGGCACATAAACATGGTTTAAGATACATTTGATTGTATACGTTAGAAGCCCATTTTAAAATTAAATATCCTTGACGAATATTAATAACATTTTAAAAAAATTTTATAGCTGAATAGAAAATCAAAAATTCTTTCAAATGAGCTATCAGACGCACCCTGTTTCAATTTAAAAATATCAAAGAAAAATTGACAATTCAATGGAGTTGGACGGAAAGGGATAAGATAATGCTTAAGAGGTGTCAATTTAGAATCAATAATGAACTGGTAACTGTAACTGGTGTTACAGTAACACATATTCCTTAGAATAAACTTTATTAGATGCTCTTTATTTATATATTTATTTTGTATCACTTTGATAGCAATGCTCAATAGTAGATTGTTAAAATCAGGCAAACATTTAATTATTTTTTTTTATAGATTCCTCATAGTTGCTGGTAATTTGGTATTTATACCTAATAAAATGTATTAACAAGAAATATTAAAAATTCCACGACGTTTGAACAAATATTTGATATAATATTAAATATTATGTTAAACCATGCTTTCGTTAAAACTCAGTGAAATATGAAAACGAAAATTAAAATGCAAATCATTTAAAAATGGTAGGTGGTAAACTAGAGCTTTCACTCGTCCGATGTAGTACCTCCCCACGTATCACTAGGAGACGGTGAAATGATGCTTACATTATGTTTCGGTCTCTGGCACCTGAGTTAGTTTCTGTTATTCTTCCTTCCTTATCTTGTTGTTTTCCTAATTGTCTTTTTTTCATCTCCTCTGTTTTTTCTTGTAATTAATAAAACCCAAAATAATGGACTCTTCGTGTAAAAAATTACGAACATAAACTACCCTCCCGTTCGGATGTCCAGGTGAAAGGTGTGCGAGGAAGTTCAAAATCGACGGAAAATTCTAATGTTTCACAGGCCAGGTCTTCTTCTAATAATTCATTTAAAATTCAGTTCTGTAACATTTGGGAGCTAAACTCGGTTTATCAACACCTTCAGAATGAAAGTGCTGTCTCTGACAGAAACCCAAGTCTCCCAATCTATCAATACGGACACAGAGTTTCGACACAAGAAGGTAATTTGTGCTTTTACTTGAAGCGATTTGTCTCGTCAACGAGGAAAGCACGAAAATCTGATCATGACATGATTTGGCTGAAAATCTACTTCAAAATTAAAGTAACATTCATTTGTTCCCTTTATTTGTCTCCAAATGATCCGTCATACAGATAGCTCTTCTCTTATCTCTTCGTAACCTTCAGTCACCTGCAGATAAGTTATTCAAAGGCTGGGATTGTCTTTCTAGGGAACTTCAACGGACATCCCTTGGTTAAGGTTTTCTTCTCAAACTGATGACGTTGGAAGGATGGCAGAAGCTTTCGCCATTACTTTGGGCTATCGGAATTGGTTGACGAACCTACAAGAATTTTTTATGTAAATACCCATCAACCTAATCGACTCGGCCTATTCCTCACAAATTCTCCAAATTTGTATAGAATCACTGTGACATCACCGCTTGGAAATTCCGACCACAAGCTTGTAGCAGCTCTCGCTGGCGTCATATAGTACCTTTTTGTTAGACACAGCCCCCTAAAGTCTGGCACTTTAACTCTGCAACTAGCAAGAATTAAAAGACTTCTTCCATGACAAGAAGTCTGTTTTAACTTCCTTCGCTGAAACTATCCTCATTGGTGTGAAATGTTAAATTCCCCATTTCCAAAAGACGCCTGCCTTCAGTAAATCTTGGTTTAGCAAAAAATGTGCTTAAGCTGTGTTCTGCAAAAATTGCTCATATTGTCGTTGGCGAATTAATTCCTCAGTCGGGACTCGGGCCACCTTTGTAGATGCACGGAATTTTTATAGACGGGTTATTGACAAGGCAAACATTGATTGCGATCATAAAATGCTCCAAAGAATTATCAACTATTCAAATGGTTTCAAGTCCTTCTAGGGATTTGCAAAGACCTTTGGGAAACATTTTACATCTTTAAATATTTCACCTTTACTTGATGATAACAACAATACTTCTTTTAAGGAAAAGGCTGACCTGCTACCCTCCTGTTTGCTGAAAATTCCAACTTTGATATTCGAAACGCAGAACCTCATATTCTTCCTAAGGTAAGCACTTCGATGCCTGAAGTTGTTTTCAGACAACGCACAATCAGGAAGATTCTCCTCGAGCTCGACAGATCGAAAGCTTGGGTCCTTAATGGCATCAACGCTATTGTTCCCAAAAAGTTCGCTCCAGAGTTAACTCCTGTTCTAAGCAAATTGTCCACAATTTCTTACAACAAAGTTGTATTACCTAACATCTGAGAATCTGCAAGGGTGCAGCCTGTACCTGAAAAGGAAAAAAGCAATCTGGCCAACAACTATCGCTCTGTATCTTTTTTGCCTGTTATATCTAAATTGATAAAAAAGGTTATCAACGTCGAGATTTTCAAATATCTTAAGGAGAATAGAATCATCTTGGACAGGCCATACGGTTTCAAACAACAACGCTTAACTGTTGATCTGTTGGCATATTTAATTCATATCTGTAACTCAGCCATTTTAAAACACAATAAGGCTAGGATTGTGACTTTGAATATTTCAAAGGCCTTTGACAGAGTCAGGCACCACCCTCCTCAACCAATTAATATCTTATGATCTTCCTCCTGGACTCTTTCAATTGATATCCAATTTTCTCCCTGTCAGATCTCTTTAGGTCGTCGTCGATGCATCTCAGTCGAGACATTTGCGATTAACGCAGGGGTGCCTCAGAGGCTGTTCTGTCTCCTACTCTATTTCTGTTACATATAAAGGATCTCTTAGCTTCAACTTCCAATCCGATATACAACATGGCTGATTTAGATCGGCTAAGAGAACAGCAGATACAGATGATTAATCGGGATCTCGAAATCGTTCTGGAATGGAAAAAAAACTAGTCAACTTTAATGCCTTAAAAACTCTGGCCGCGGTTTTCTCCAAGAAAACATCAAGGAGTAATAGCAAATGCTAAATGCGTAGGTACCGGCTGATCTGATTGCGATTGCTAATTGCGCCGCTTACAGACCTAACTGCCCATAGTACCGCTAGTCACAAAGAGATAGCAGTACCCATTCTAGGGTCTATATATTAATTTGTAAATTTGGATTTAAACAATTTTGATGAGAATGTAATGAACACTTTATTTCTTTAAAAGATCATAGAGCGAGTTTTGTTTAAAAAAATATTTTTTTGTGTTTTGTAGAGTATAATTAGAATTTGCAATAAAATATATTTTATTTTCAAATGCAGTTTTCATGAAAGAGTGATATAATTTTATTCCTATGAATGCAAGCAATTTTAATTAAGTAACCCACAACCGTAACGACGTGCAACCGTACAGAGTACTTTAAAGGGGCTCAGAAATGTCGATAATGTTTTTTTTGTACTCGATGAAAATAATTTAGAGATGATAACCAAAAAATATTTTGGAGGTTATAAGATGTTAATTAAATTTAATTCATAAAAATATTATTAAATATCACACATTTTGTATCACTTTTGTTTCGCTTAAATTTAATACCTTGCTATGGCACTGGAGTCACCTAAAGTCTTAATTACTATTATTTTTGCATCTGCGTACCCCCTGTCAAAAAGTCATTAGCCGCCACTGGCCTCATATACTAACAAACACAAACTCAGAGAAACATAATGCAAAAACAAAGAACACAAAACAACACTGGAAATGAAACCCTTATCATCACATCGAAAACCCAAACATTGAAAAGAGACATTGAGAAACACCGACAAATAAATGCTCTAGGTGCGGTTATAATCACGATTTTAGTGATTTAAAAATGCGCCCAGTTCACAACACGAAATACCACCAATGCGGACGCATAGGTCACTTCGCAAAGAAATGCAGAACCATAAAAAATAGACGTATAAATAAATACACTAAACATAACAATGGCACGCCGACAAAGGCAACCTAACCGCGGGAGAGTCACCTTACCTCAGCCAGTGACGTTCGAAACCTCGAATGCTTCAAAGTAAGCCACCCCAACCACGCGAGAAGAGGCGACATAGTTCTCGTGCAGGTAGGTGGTGTCACCTAAGTATGCTGATTAATTCAGGAGCTGCGTGTGATATAATAAATGGCGAAGATTTTCAAACCCTCACTACGAATAAAGCGTCTATGTGGGACTTGGAACATGAAGTTGTCAGTAATTTGAAATCCTACGCCACAACAAACCACTCAAAATTAAATGCAAGTTCACAGCACCGATAGGCGTAAATAATGGAAAAGTAACATCCAGGGCCTTAGGAATACTCAAATTGGGACTTATTAATACAATAAACCAAAATAGGAAAACTAGCCCATTCCCAATTATACGGGATATCAAAGTCAAATTAAAAAACGATCCAAAAGTGAAACCCATACAACAACCAATCCGACGAGATCCCATAGCAGTCGCAGAAAAAGTAAGTAAATTAAACGAAGCGCTGGCCTGGGACATTATCGAAAGCGTTAAGCAATCCAGTCCCTGGATATTTTTCCTATGGTTATAGTATTTAAACCTGATGGTGACATTATGATATGTGTCGATATGAGACGGGCAAATAAAGCCATACTAAGAAAAAATTTTGCATTACGAACGAACATTCGACACTTTCTTGACCAAATTACGTGGGGCGTAGTACTTTTCTCTTTTGAATATGCAAATGCCTATCATCAACTAGAACTCAAAGAGAACATCAGACCAATTGCTACGTTTATTACTTATCTAGGTCTATCTAGATATAAACGGCTAATGTTTGGGTTAAACTCAGCCCCAGAAATATTTTAACGGATCTTTCAAAATTTACTTGCATCATGCAACAACTATTTGAATTACTTAGATGACATCATATTGTACAGAAAAACCGAGGCAAACAACGACGCAAGCCTACGCAAAACACTGGAGACGTTAAGGGACTTTAATGTTCTTTAAAATTAAAATAAATGCCAATTTAAAGTACAAACGCTGAAATTTCTAGGGCACATCTTGACACCAACAGGCCTTAATCCCGATTTAACGAAAATTAAAGTCGTCCGCGATTTCCGTCCACCCCTTAACAAAGACGAGACACAAAGTTTTCTCGGACTAGTGACATACTTGGCAAAATTCGTACCGAATTTTGGAAACCTTACCGAACCACTACGACATTTGATAAAAACCGATATCCAATTCACATTGAAACCAATCCACCAAAAGAATTTTGAAAAACTCAAAGAAACCCTAAGTGAACTTCCAACTCTGGCTTTCTTTGACCCTAATCTTTGCACCAGAATAATCGCTGATGCAAGCCCTGTAGCCTTCGGAGCAGTCTTATTACAATTCAATGAGGGCAATATTCCGCAAGTCATATCTAACGCAAGTAAGAACTGGAATCACGTCAAACGCCGTTAATCACAAACAGAAAAAGAAAGTTAAGTTTGGGCGCTAGAACAATTTTATTTTTACTTAGTGGGGCTAACTTTTAAATTTGTAACTGACCATAAGTCTCTGGAGGCCATCTTCAAGCCTACTTTAAGACCACCCGCCAGGATAAAAAGATGGGTTCTACGGCTACAAGCGTTTAAATTTGATGAACACCACATATACACTCTGCTTAAAGAAGCAGTTTCTAAAACCTTAAAACATTCCAGAACTTGCAAAAGCTTGTGATGCAGATAACGAGATCAACGAAACCATAACAGTTATAAATGACTCTTGGGAATCAGAAGGAGAGAACTCGTTTCTCTACCCATTTCGTCTTGAATTTACCACCTTAGGACCATTTCTCTAACGAGAAAATAAAATTGTCATTCCTACCGATTTACCACTACAAACTTTTAAATTAGCCCACGAGAGCCACCCTAGAGAATATGTAATGAAAAGATGCTTTCGATCATAGGTTTGATGGCCACAAATAGACCAAGACGTCGAGAAGTTTATTAAAACCTGCTGCGAATGCCTTCTAGTATCACAACCTAACAAACCTTCCCTAATGCAGAGACAGAAACTACCGCTAAGCCCTTGGCAGCACATTGCCATAGACAACATGTCAGGAGGGCAATCTGAATATCAATTAGTGATAATTGACTCCTATTCGAGATACGCAGAAGTTTTCTTCACTAGATCTACCACTTCCTTAACAGTAATATGGATTCTAAGGCATCCCGAAGATTCTAAAAGCAGACAACCCTACAAATTTTAACCGCAAAGAATTCAAAACTTTTTGTCATACTAAGGAAATTAAACTTATCAATTCGCCTCTATATTGTCCACAAGCGAATGAAGAAGTCAAAAACTTCAATAAATTATTAAGGAAACGTCTACAAATATGCCACACAAAAACAAATAAGGATTATAAGAAAGAGATTTTGGGACTTCGTTTTAATGTACAACGTTACTCCACACCACACAACAGGGAAGTCTTCGTCCGAACTATTATAAAACCGTTTTATTCGGGACAAAATTTCATGCTTGGAGAAAATCACTCCAGATCCAATCGACGAAGAAACCTACACAAAGTTTTAACAAACAAAACATACGGAAAAGATAAGGAAGGCAAGAGAAGAAGAGCTTCTCTGCATCATATCAGACCCGATGATAAGGTTCTTGTCAAAAATAAACTCTTCCCACACAAACTGACGCCGAACTTAGGCAAAGAGATATATAATGTCACCGAAGCCACTGAAGCTCGCGAAGGATGAAGGGATGTGAAGACCAGCGACCGACAAAGAGATGGAGCGCGGCGTGGGGCGAGATAGCGAGTGGACAGAGTCGCGCTTCGAAGGTGGGGACGGAAGAAATCGCCGAAGATATGTAGTCATGTTTAGCGGTTAGGGAGAACGTAATAATAGTAATTGTTACTAGTTTAGAAGCCTCTACAATGACATTTTCTAATCGGCTTATATAATAAAACATTATATTTAAATATATGGGGTTGGATTACCACACCTTACAAAATTAATTTATTTTCTCGAAGAAGTAACGTTATCGTATGACAATTAAATGTTTAATGCAACGGAAAAGTTAGTTAACTCGTTATATGCATTTCATAATACATTTTCTTTATAGTTATTGATGATTATCCTACACCGCCATTAGTGAATTAGGTGGAAGTCATGATGTATCCGATGCTTATAATCCGTCTTTTTACGACGATTGCCTACATCCATCTTTTCACTTTAAATCCTCAAATAAGTAACGGCTTTAGTCAAATTGAGCACCTGCTGGAAAGAAAGAGAAAGATCCTTCTGCGTGGACAAGAAAGTAATGTAAATATTTTTAATAAATCTGATTGACAATTAATGGTATTAATTAACCTTGTCGAACGAAATTGGAATATACCACAAGGCACATTTAATGATTGGACGCCACTCGTGTTTGTCAAAAATACTAAGCATATTAGTGCTGTTAACGTGGATTAACAGCATATACCATTTTTTAATATCTAGAATCATACTAATTAGAAAAAATGTTACTGTGCTGCACAAAAATTTAGTCAAACAGATCTTCATGTTTACTTGAAGAATGGGTATTGCACAAACAGACCTGATGATTTCTGGTAAATAACCCGTATTGTTGCACAACCAAAAACTTTTTCGGCGATGTTCAAATGACGTGTTCATTTGCGATCTATTTGCCATGTTGCTTTAGAACAGTAGCCGTTTTCAACATGAGTTTGTAACGAATGGTTCACTTTACCAAATTATAAATTAGGTTTACAAAGGAAAAGGAGACATGGCAATAGGACACATTTTCATGAACGACACCAAAACGGTTTCTCTTGCCTTCGGTCCTACTCTGTTTAAGGACAGCATTTTCTTTGCCGTGCGTAAACCTAAACCCGTTGTCTCTTACGATCAGTTATGGAGACCATTTATTTTTGACATATGGATATAAATGTTTTGTGTTTGGTTTTTGATATTACTCAGTTATATGAGTTTTTGCAAAATTCTTGGGAAAAAGACTGACTATTGGATGATCCCAATCGAAACATTTACTTCGTTTTATGGTTATTGTTCTAATATGTCTTTAAAATTCGTAAGTCTTCGTATTTTGATTAACTTTTTCTCTCTCTTCTGCTTGATTGTGGACAGTATATAATACATCGGTAAGCTTAGTAGTATTTTCTCCTTGGATTCGTATAAACCAAGACAGATTGAAAGGTTGGGTATGAATTACTCCTGGTATATGGAGCGTTACTTCACTATGTGATAGGTAGTTATAATGAGGGAATGAAAAGATACGGAATTAGGCCCATTAATTTAAAAAGAGATATTTGTCTTTTGAATATTAGTAGCTTTGAGTTACTCAAAAGGGTGGCTTTAACACAAGAAAACCTTACACTTTCGTTTGTGTCCAATTGAATTGCGTTACCCACATAAAACGATCTGATAGTAAATTCTGTCACTCTTTGTTACCTACTATTTGCGAAGAGGTTTTCCATTAAAGAAGAAGATGTTATTCTGGTCTCAAGAAATTATAGAGGAAGGATTTGTCTCAAAATGGTGAAATGATATCGCTGATAGCAGCAAGAACAACAGCAGGTTACCTGTAGATCAGCCAAAATTAATACATCTAAAGGTTAAACATTATATTGAGCTTTTTGAGTTATTAATGTTGGATTATACTTTTGCTATATTATCCTTCATTTTTGAGTTTATTGTTGCTTGGCTTAAAAGAAATAACACATTATTCGACAAAGTCATATCTTTATTTAAGTTACTTCACCCTTCAACAAACTAAATTTTGTCACGATATTATTTTTTTGTTAAGTAGAATTTTAGGTTTCTTAAAATTGATTCAAAATTAACCATAGTAAAATTAATGTGATAGAAAGAAGATTGATGAATTTAAAAAGAAAAATCCAGACCACACAAACAGAATCCACTGATAATGTACAAAAAATAAAAATATTTATATTATTGTATTGTTAGAGAGCATTTTAAAGCTAAATTATGTCAATGTAGAAAGAAGTCAAGTTGAGCACGTACTAAAATATTTTTTTAAACTAAAATTAAATTTACTTATGCTGATGTGATTTTTTTCAACCAACCATCATTTCATTGAAATTTAAATACGAGTAGTTGTATCCCTCAAAATATTCTGTTTGAACTCCAAGTCTTAGTTGAATCAAAATAGATACAAGAAGGCCTAATCTAGACAAAATTCGAACAAAGTTAAAAAACCCACCTTTGAATAACCATTTTAAATAGCATGTACAAAGTCCCAATCGTTTCAACATGTGCTAAAATAAAAGGTCATAAAGATAAATTCTTTGCAAATATCCGTTAAAGTGTTGGATAAATTGTAAAAATAATTTTTATCAAAATTACAAAGCCTGCAATTTCTAACAAAAATGATCCCTACACTTTTTCTTGTACGAACAATCATTATGATTGGCCGCTCTCAGTGGGCATTTCCAAAGCTGCAAACTGAAATTCTCACTATTATGCATTATTTTTCACGATTTTTGCTATAAAGTTCTTAGCACATTTTTGTTTAGTATCACCTGATATACCAACGATCGGGGCCTCCAAGAGTTGGGGAGCAGAGGGATCAAAAGTGGCTTATATCGTAAGCCCCAAGTTGCATGAGGGTACGGTATATTGTAAAGCCAAGGGTTAGGGAATTCCAAAAATTTTTAAGACCTTGCTTTAGTTGCTAAACGTAAAATGTATAGTGATAGAGACCGGATTATATGCATTCGCATATTTGCATATGCATATGCACATTTAATGCAGTTTTACTGGTTATTGCATAGTTTATCTAAAATCTATTGATGATGCTATATTGAAAGCTATATTTTTGCTATATTGAAAGAATTAAGCGCCGATCAAAAAAAAGAAAAGAAAGCAAGAGCAGCAACTGCCCAGCTTTCCACTTTTACAAGCACGGTGAAGGCAAGGGCAGCAACTGCTTAGCCTTTTACCTCCACAAGCACGGTGGGGTAAGGACAGCAACTACCCATCCCTCTATGTCAACTAGCTTGACGGAGAGGCGGAAACCCTAACACCATACCACAAATCCAAATACCCAGCGGGCAGCCAAGGCACAGGCCGCTACAAATTGTGTCCGAGTAGCACTTATTCCTGAACGCTATCGGGACAGAAAATTGACTCGACCAAAAGTTGGGTCAACCAAAATCCTCATACGAAAACTCATTGCTGGTATACCGGTGGGAGTGTGTCTCCCTTATTCAAAGGAATATGGGATAGGGACGGTGCAGCTATAGTTGGCTGTAGTAACGAAGCCTCTAAAATGTCGCTGAAAAGCCTATTCCCAAAGAATAAATTGAACGAAGAGATCATCCTGAGGGCAGTACCGGTCGATGATTTTTTAAAGCTTCACCGGTTGGTCATCCAAGTGGAAAACCCCGAAATAACGGTCGAAAAAACCTTATGGTTTTTAGATCAATAGAACAAAGCGCTGCAGGTCTCGAACTGGATCGTGGTGTGGGGCAGCAAAAGTCGAGACGCCAAAAGGACCCACTTTTCTACTCTAATACTCGAATCGGCGATGGCAGTCCTAAAAGCCTGCAACATTTAACCTTATTGCGGAGTTCTTAAAGCTGCTGTAAAGCTGATTGGGAAATACTCCAAGGAGGGGAAAAAAAGTGCACCCCCTGGAAAAGGGTCACCTCTCTGCGGATAGAATAGATTAACCTTCATCAATTGTAAGGCGGCTTCGTCAATTTTGATAAGGCAACTCCCAGTGATCCAAATAAGTTTATCAATTATTCAATAGCCTTGGCTCTTGAATAACGAAATAAAAGGTTTGAGAGGGCAAGGTATTTTATACTGTGCCAACCCAAACAAAACAACTGAGGACCTGCATCTTAGTCAAAGAACTGAATGCAGTCTTCATATTCCAACTGATTTGTGGAGATCTATGTCTCCTACAACTTAGTCAAAAGCTGAATAAGGATTCTTTGGAAGTATTAGTGGTATAGTAAACATACCCTACAAAACCAAGAAACCAGCTTCAGTCGACACAGGTGGCTGATAAAATACTCTAAGGATAGAAGCCTTAATCTTTTTTTGGTATGCGATGCGAACGTGCACCACTAAGCGTGAAACAGTTCTGACATCAAACAGAGAGGGGAAAGTCTACCAATTTCTTTTAGGTACAAAACTTTTTATACTTAAACAAGGTAATGTGCCCACATTCCTGGACTGTAAAAGAAAATTTAAGACATAACCCTTAAAACAGCAGAGATTGCTACGGTCCAAAGCTGGAAGGTCTCAGATGAGCCTTTTGGATCGGACCACAGAAAGATTTAGATCATAATCTGTCACAAAGGGATCACAGAACAAATTCGAATTCCTTAACTTACAAACTGGAATGAGTATAAGGCTGCCCTTGAGTATAGATTGCAGTACGTCCTTTTCAGCTAATACACAAAAGAGCAACTAGAGATAGCTGCTAGGGTAATCCAGCAAAATCTCAAGAAAGCCTTTAAAAAAAGTGTCTTGTCAGAAGCGGAAATCGGAAGTCAGAGGTTAGCTGGTGGACAAAAGGCCTAGCGAAACTCTAAACAATGTTGCCTTTAACAAGGCAAAAAATGGCAGGGTTGAAAATAAATATGTCACCTTCAGAAACCTGCAGAAAGAATATAGCAAGGCTATAAACACCGCTAAAACTAAAACTTGGAAAGAGAACTATCAGGAAATGGAAAAATCTTACTGACTGGTCAGGTTTCTATCCACAAATAAACCAGCTCAACCAAGCTGTTTAAAAATGTTCACGAAATAATATACTAAAACGGAGAAGGATACATTAAAGCTTTTACTGGTAATACACTTCCCGGGCTTCAAGGAGAGGCCTCATTAAGATAACATCGATGGGTCCTACTTTAGGGAGAATATCGACCTAGGGACTGAAACTTAGCCTCGGAAAATGTTACTCCTACAGAGATCGAATGGGCAATAAAGACCTTCAAATTCTATAAAGCACCAGGACCAGACGAAATTTTTCCGTTTTTAGAACCAGGCGTATTGCTATGGCTTTACGAAACGGTATTGTTACCGCGTTTAACCTATGCTGCTGTGTTTTGATGGCGCAGGATAGAATCAGCACAGACAAAGAACCTGTTACGGAGCCTACAGGGCACCTATCTAAGAGCTGCTACATGAGGTATGTGCACCACTTCAATGGAAGCTCTAGAGGTAGCGCTAAATATGCAACTTCTAGATAAAATCATTAATACACAGGCCAAATTAACGACCTACACACTTAGGTGTTTAGGGGACTGGAGGGAGAGAGACAAGGGTTACTGCACTTGAAGACCTCAACAACAGGCCTTTCACATTAAAACAATACCGCACTCCCAGGAAATTCTAGCTGGGGCGAAATTATAAGATACTGATTCCGAACAGAAAAGATTGAAGAAAACCAGAAACCGTGGTAGACCGAAGAAATTAGGTCTGGTTCACAGATGAATCAGGCCTTGGCGGAAAATACGGGGGTAGGATCTCTACAGGAAAAGTATTCCAATGGAAGAACATGTCTCGGTCCTTATGACTGAAGTATGGGTCTTTCGAGAATGCGCAAATTTCCAAAGCAATATGATGCCTCTTCACTCAATCTACATCTGTACGGATAGCCGTGTAGCGTTAAATGCCGTATAAGGGCATACCAGCAGTTCGACCGTAGTGTGGGACTGTGTGAAAACCACTATTAAACTGGAAGAAACCAACAAGGTCACGGCATAGCAACATATACGGCAAAGAAGTCAGCGACGAACTGGCAAAAGAGGGCTCTGTGAAAGTGCCCACCGAACAAATCGTAGGTGTACCCTATGCGGTAGGCAAAAACATCATATTAGCAAACCTCGAACGGGTTCATTTGAACCGGTGGAGAAAAACCACCTGCAGGTAACCAATACTGCTGATGGATAAATCCTTGCAATTAAAGATTGAAGTAATTATCGCAATGAATAAAAGCAGACTAAACCAACCCCTAGGTCTGCTCACTGGCCACGGGAACTTTAAAGGACACCTGGGTAAACTCAACCTATCAGAAAGCGACCAATGTCGACTGCGTGAAATTGAAAAGGAAACAAGTTTACACATTGTCAGAAATACAGACTGACCAAGAAATATTAAAAACAGAAGATATGGAAGAAATAAGCGTAGGTCAGATGTTGAGCCTGGCTGTAAAGGCCGAAATATACAAAATGCTGACTGAGACTTGAACAAACTTGTGAAAGTTACGAAGGATTTTTATTCTAGGTGACAGGGCCTATTACGGCCTCCAAAAAATGCAAAAGAAGCCTTATTAGGTTATGGCAGCTTGTCAGTGCGGGAAAATAATTAAAAAATCTACTAAACATATCATAGCTACGATAAGCAGTCATTCTTTCCAAATACATGCAAGTATTGAAAAGATTGAAACTCAAGGTTTGGAGTAGATTAAATCTTTAATTAATGAATAAATTGTGCCAAATGAACGAACGAAATTTCAAACACAGAAAAAGGTGAAATTTTTTAAAACAAATAAAACCGTGACACTAGCATTAATTAATTAAATTAAATTGACGAAAATTTGCATTTTGACACTATGACGAAATTTTCAGAAAAATGTCCAAATCTTTGAAACAATTTAAAATCAAAAGAACCGTATTGGGAGAAACGTTACCATTTTAAGTTTAGTACCTATTTTCGGTCTTTATTTTAACATTTTTGAACTACAGAATAGTCTATGTTCTTCTGAAATCTCAACTATAAAAATTTCTGCTGAAATCATTCCGATTTTGTTCAAAATTTTGGAACTTTAGCTTTTAATTTACAAATTTTTATAGACACTTCCAAACGTACAATAAACTTAGTACAAGCTTTACTACAGATTGGATAGTAAATGGCCCGTTTTAGCCCGGTTGATTAATTTTTGATAGAAGTTAAAGTTATTGTTTTGCATTATCACCTCGTTGACTTGCGTTACCACATTCTCTAATGTCAACACTAAAGCCTGTTGGTAACGCGTAATGATCACGCATAAGATAACGTAAAATTATTTAAAGACCCTAAAAAAAGTTTTACTTTAAAAATTATTCCCCAAGTTAGTTAACTAATGTCAACAATTTTGTAGCTGTTTCATTCTATTGTTATATCAATAGCTTAAAAGCTTTCATATACTATTAGATGCAATTCAATTGCACTATCAATAATTCATGTAACCATAAAATGCATTTTAATATAAAAAAAGTTAAAGTAAAATTACTCTTTCAAAAGTTTTGCAGTTGAATTCATGTTACTCTGTTAAAATGAACTACTTATTTGCCGCAATAATAGTAATAACCGCAGGTGAAATAATTTGGAAAAATGAAGAGAAATTTCAAGTGCACTCCTTACGTAAAGCTTTAAATGATTTAGTTGCAACGAAATTGATCCTTATTGGAAATATTCAGCTGAATTTTTACTTTTTTAGAGGTACCGAAATAATATATTTAACAGACCTACATAAGACAAAACTACTAGCTAATTTAGAATCATGCATAAACCGGGTTATTGTGATATCAGTGAGAAACGAAACTCACTGCACCAATTCTTTAAACACTGTAACAAAATACAATATGAAAGCTAAACAGCTTATTATAATGACCAAAAATAACACATTAGAAAAATTTAGCATTTTGAAAACAATGTTTCAACAAGCATGGTTTAGAGGCTTTTCAAGACTCACACTGATTTCAGTCAATCAAACATTTACAGTTTTCTTGAGTAACAAGAGCTCGTGTGCAGCTTACTTTTGTCAAAATTTTAACAAATGTTTAAAATATACCGTGAAATACGTCTGCTCATTTAGCTTAATTCATGTCGTTTCCCCACCGTTTGTCATTGATACCAAATCCGTTAAAAATCCTGGCCTTATGATCCGCTTTGTTCAGGTTCTCACTGAGAAGCTTGGTGTACGTTTGGAATACCAAAATAGCTCGAATTTCACAAAGGAGTTTTTAACTAATGGATCCTTTAATGACCTAGTGGGGTTTTTACAGCTGGGCAAGGCAGATCTGGCGGTGGGTCCGTTATATATGAATGACACGAGGACTGTGCCTCTGGTAATGGGTCCGGTGATTTTTAAGAATGAACTTTATATCATAGTGCGGCAACCAAAACCAGTAATATCATACGATAAACTTTGGAAAATATTAAACGCTGACATGCGCTTGAATATTTTCTACATATGGTTGACTTTATCAGTTGCTTATGTCATCATTTTGAAAATTTTACACGACAAGGTGGATATTCTGTTGATTTTGCTTCACGTCTTTGCTGCAATTATCGGGTGTAGTATCCAAATTGCAAGCAAATATATTACCGTGCGTTTATTATTTATATTTTTTTCCATGTTCTGCCTAATCATGGATTCTATCTACCTTGGTAAACTAAGCAGCACATTTGCTTTAGCTACTTATGAAGACAAGGTAAACAGTTTAGAGTTCATGATAATGAATTCGTTAGGGTTCAACTTATCTTGGCATGCAGAACGACTTGCTTTAATATATTACGTGGCAAGACAGTACAAAAATTATAACAAAAAAGAGAATCGCTATGTAACAATCAATATTAAAAATAATATTCATATCAGGGAAATAACTGGTTACGACCTCACCAAAAAAATAGCAAAGGAGCAAGAAAATGGAAGTCTGGTTTTCCTTTCTGACTTAAAGTCGTTGCCAACTGAAAACGCTCTGATAGTAAACTTTACGGTTCCATCTGGTTATTTAACATTATTTGTTACTTACTATTTAAGGAATAGTCATCCACTCCACGATGAAATTCAATTCTGGTCTCAGGAAATCATAGAGAAAGGATTCATAATAAAATGGTGGAATGATATTATCGAAATCAACAGAGACAACAGCAGAATGCCGAAAGGACAAAACAGATTTGTTCCTTTAACTTTGCGCCATTTTGTTAACTTATTTGTATTACTCGCCATAGGATTCTTGCTTAGCGGTATAGTTTTTGGAGCTGAATTCATCGCACTTGCCATCGAACAACATACAAATTTTATTGACAACATGAAATTTCTTTTCAATCTTATAAAACCACCAAGGGAAGATTTTTTTCAAAAAAAGAGTTAAACTGTTTATGGAGAAGTAATTAAACATGTACTTCGCCAATTTTAATAATTCAAAGTGTTTTACATAACAAAATGTTTTATGAAAAAGAAATTAAAATATGTACTTGGCCGATTTTTAAAAAATTTGCCTCCAAAGGAATGAAAACAGGTATTCAAGTAAACATGGAAACAACGACAAGTTTTATAACCTAAAAATGTGTGTGGAAAATTAGTTTTGTATTAAATATTCTGTTTTCGGTTAAAAAATGTCCTGTTTTAGAAGTATGTAATATGCACCATTACTGTTTAAATTAGTTTTGGAGGTTGCATTGTATTAAAATTAATTAGTTATATATTTATTCTTATTTTTTTATATATTTACCAAAATAGTTCCAGAACCCCGCATTATCCCAAATATAAGCCTTAGGTACATATTTTATGCAGTTTTCTTTTCGATAAATATACTATTCTCTATAACCCAATTATTGGTTTTTTCATTTCTTTTATGGATTTATAAATATGAAAGTATGTATTATTATGCGAATTACCAGGTCCAAGTATGAAATGCGGATTTCAAACAGCAGATGTAGTTCATAAAAGATGGATAAAAAATCACCCCTATTAAAACTTTGGCTTAACAAATAAGTACAGAAAGTTCCCGTTCAATATCGTGTGCGGAACGACCGCTGTCTTAATTTAAAGATGGAATATTTTGTTTTATGCCAATAATTTCCACAATTTTAGTCTAGCAACAACTCGATGAGCAATTGAGCTTAACTCAATAGCCGGCCATACACCAGCAGATTATCCAACGAATTGGATATGGCACATATCACATCACAGGAATGAACTTGGCGTTAATGGAAAGGACCGAGCCACAGACTAATCGGCAGACTTTGTCTTGCACAGACAAAATATCTCAGTTAATGACTGTTAAAGGCTTTGATTCGTTCCGACTTTGACATCTTTTACTAAAAAATGCCAGATAACAAAGGCAAAAATATTGAGTGCATGCAAACATACCGCGAGTCGAGTCCAATTCGTACAAAAATGACAGTCCTAGTCCATTGACGCGAAGTTTTTAACTGACAGATTTAATTGGAAGATCTAATATGTGTATAGATATGTACGTTAGTGGAAACCATTATATATGTTAGGTTACGAGCCAGGTACGCAGATCTGTACGGATTAGATCTGCGGATCAAGTTCGTTTGTGTATGGCCGTTTAATAGCTGGCCACATACCATCGGATTACTTGACAAACTGGATATGGCACATATCTAATCAGCGGAATTTACTTTGCGATAATAGCCGCCCATACACCAGCGGATTACTCGTCGAATTGTATATGGCACATATGAAATCAGCAGAATTAACTTCGCGTTAATAGACAGGGCCGAGCCAATGACTAATCGGCAGACTTTACCTTGCCCAGACTAAATATGTCAGTTAGTGGATGACTTTGACATATTTTACTCAAAAATGATAGATAACACCAGCTAAGTCTAGGGTGCATGCAAATATACTGCGAACCGAGTCCAATTCGTACAAAAGTGTCACGTATCAGCCCACTAACATGATGTTTACAACTGATGGATTTAATTGGAGCTTATAATATGTGTACCGATATATACGTTAGTAGAAAGCATAATATTTGGTATATAAGAAGCCAAGTGCGCAGATATATCTTTACGAATTAAATCCGCTGATCAGATTCGTTCGTGAATGGTTGTTAGGCTGTTTCCCACTTGCTAGGAGAGATGGGAAAAATTTAGAAGATATGTAGGTGAGTACAACCTGAGTTGAACAACAGTAAAAAAGCTCAAAAACACATCTGACATTTTGCATGCTCGGTACAAACGGAAGTCGTGTTTGCAGCGTATAGTTCCAGAAGATAAAATTGGATTTAATTTGACAATCTCAAACGCAAATAATCATAGGTAGACCCAAGCGCATTATCCACATCGACCGCAGGACAGAATCGCTTAGGCAGAAAGACTATGCTCTAAGTTTGGTGGGGCCAGAGGGGCGTGGTCTATTTTGAGTTGTAAAACCTGGAGTTATGGTTAATAGTAAACGTTACCAACAACAATTGATGACCGATTTGAACCGTTTGCTACTTGAAAAATTGCCAGAAAACCGAAACAGGGAACATAAAGTCATTTTTCTTCATGACAATGCTCCATCGCATACGAAAAAATTGGCTCACGACACGTTGAAAACACTCAACTGGGAAGTTCTACCTAGTATTTACTATAGACCGATAGTTTCTACCATTGATAGATTTTTATAAAAATATCGAGAGTATCAATAGTTTTATCCGATAATTTTATTTAATAAAATAATCCTTCTAATTCGACTGTTGTTGCCATCTAGGTTCCAAGGATCTTCCCTGTGGGAGAGATAGCTGCCCAATTTGCGATGCACGGCAAACCGATACAAATTTTTCCAACATTGGTCAATATCAAAGGAGTAACCCGCAAAAATCTTCTCATTGGTTAATTTAATAATAATAATAATAGAGGAAAAGCAATTTTGCTTATAACTCTTTCTTCTCTTCTTTGTCAGCCGTTTTCTGTTCACTTCTGAACATAGTCCTCTTCCATGCTTCTCCATGCTGACCTGCCCTGTGCTAATTGAAACCACCTATTTCCTTCTTGTATCCTCATATCATCAAGCAACCTCCTTTGTGGTCTTCCCGCGCTACGGTTGGTTTGTCTTGGTCGCCAATTTGATGCTTCCATTTTCTTTGGTCTTGTCGAGCCACGAGTCCTACCCAATGCCATGTCAGTTCTGCAATCCATTTTATTATATCTACGACTTTAGTTCTTTGTCGGATATCTTCATTTTTCTTCCTTTTTCGCAGACTGACACAGAGCATCGTCCGCTCCATCGCTCTTTGCGTTACTGTCAGTAGGTTCGTGGTCTTTTTGTCAATGGCATTGTTTCTGGGCCATAGGTCACTAATGGCAATACACATGTGTCAAAAACTTTTCTTTTAAGATTGATAGGGATGTCCTTATTTCTTAGTATATTTTTCATTTTCCCAAAAACCGTCTTATTTCCGCTGTCTAATTTTCTTTACCTATTTTAATTGTATGTCCTAAATATATATACTCTTCTATTCTTTCTAATTTCTTGTTGTCTATATATATGTCTTCTTTAGTGTTGCTTTCCATTTTGATCTTTGAGATGTTTATTTTTAAGTCTATATTTTTAAAAGCATCACTGAGTTCTTTTAACGTATCATTTAGTTGCTGCATATTACTACTTACCAGAACTATGTCGTCGACGAGTCGGAGATGATTTTTATCTTTTTAATTTTCCACTGTAGTAATTTGAAGAAGTTCTCTAGCACCAGAGTAAATAGTTTTGACGTATTCCCCTATTTATTTTAATTTTATCTGTTTTTATAGCGTCATTGATTTTGACGTAAAAAGTGACATCGTTATATATATTTTTTAATAGATCCGTTATCTGTATGAAAGCCCATGTTTCGATAAAGTTGAAAGCCTTATGAAAATCTATAAATACCAAGTGAAGGGGTATGTTGTATTCGGTTGTTTTTTCTATTTATATTCTAATGGTTTGTAGGTGGTCTATGGTGCTAAACCCCTGGCGAAATTCTGCTTGTTCTGCTGGTTAATATACGTCCAATTTATTGGTTAGTCTATGGGTGACAATTTTGGTAAGGAATTTATATAGAAGAGAGAAAAGGCTAATTGGTTAATATTTTTCTATATTTTCATTTACTCCTTTTTTAAAAAGTAGAATTACTTCTGCGTTTTTTCACGCGTCCGGAATTTTGCTTTCTTGTAAACATTTGTTTAAAAGAATTTGCAGTGATTTTTCCTCTTATTTTTAACATTTCACATGTAATTTTGTCTTCTCCTGGACTTTTTTTTGTTTTTTGTTTGCTTGAGAGCAGCCTGAATTTCTTGTTTTGATATTTTTGGAACATCTTCAGAGCCCAAGTTACGAATGATCATATTCGTAACTTTTGTGTCGGGTCTAATAGAGGTATAGTGACAGATGTAAAAGTATTTGATGTTTTCAGCAATATTTCTATTGTCTGAGATTATGTTGCCCTGTTGTTCTTTTATTTTAGTAATTATATGTTTGCCTGAGGATAGTCTTGATCTCAAGACCTTGATATTTGCATTATTTTCTATTGCGTTTTCGATTATTTTGGTATTATACCTTCTAATGTTTTTTTCTCACTTCTCTGTGATTTTTTTTATAAAATTGTTGATATTCTGGTGTTTCCCTGAAAGTTCTTTTTCTCTGTTTTATAAGTTGCAATGTCTCTGATTGTATTTTGAAATCTTTTTTGTGCCTTGATTTAATCCAAATATTCTTAACCGTGACACGGATATCGGCAGTAATGTTATGATTAAATTCACTTATGTTTATTTTATCTAAATTGTCTGTTGATTCTAATTTCTTTTCTAATTCTTTTTGATAATTCGTTCTTCTTTGTTTGAGTTCTTCGACAGTTGGAAACTTGTTTGCGTGAACAAGTTTGTTTCTTTCAACTTTGAAGTTGGTGATAAGAGATGCTCTTACCACTCCGTGATCGCTGTTTGTATCAAATCGATTTAGTACTGAGACGTTTGTGCAAATTTTTCGGGTAGATAATAGTATCAGTCATTTTTTTTTTTTTCGTTTTGCCATCACAGCTTTTTCAATCTACTTCTTTGTTTGGGTTTCTTAAAGAAGGTGTTTAAACAGTATAAAGTTTCTTTATTTAAGTAATTTATTAACATGTCTCCTCTTTGATTTCTTATACCCAGACCAAATGTTTAATGTAATTTGAACCGGTTGTAGTTTTCTGGCCGATTTTAACATTAAAATCGCCGCCTATTATTTTATAGTGAGTCCTGTGTGAATCTCTAGCTTTGGATAGGTTTTCAAAAAATATTTCCATCTCCTTATCATTTGCCTGGTTTGTCGGTGCTTATCCATGGATCTCTTGTTTAATTTAAGTATAATGCAGTCAACCCTATCAGAGGTCAATTTTACCTTGCTTATCAAATGGTTTAGTTTAGTATTATTAAGAAATTCAACTTCTCCTTGGCCATTCTGTTCCATAGAATTATTCTTTATACCATGTGTCCTGACTTCAGAACAGTAGGTTTTTCTCCTGGTAGTAGTGTTTCACAGAGTCCGAGGACGTCCCATTTTATATGATTGAGTTCTTTTTCTAGTTTGACAAGATGTTCTGGGATACTCATTGTTCTAATATTATATGTCGCTATGTATATCTTTGTAGTATTTAATTTATTCCAAGTTATAGAATTTTTACCTCCACCAGAATTTGAAGTGAGGTAGACTGATTTAACATCAGTGTGAGATTCTGTGCGTTTAATACTACTCATCTAGGTTTCTTTCTTTAAATTCGACATTTCAGCAAGTTTGATAAAAAATGTTTCCGGCATATAAAACGCCTCGCACGCCGAGCGTGTTGGCGAGTGTGATTTTTAGCCGCCCATTTTGGATCAGCCTGTTTGTAGCCGCTCACACAGTGATACCATATTTTTTGGAGACATTCAAGTAGCGGGTGACACATTTTATAAATCGGGAAACTTATTAAAAAGATTTTGTTTTATTTTCTATTTTTTTGGAGATTTGGAGAGTATTTTCATTTAATTTCAATTTGAAAGTCTACATTTTTAGAAAAAGGTGGAAATCTTGAATTTCAGATTTAAAATTTTGAATTGAAAAAAGGTTTAGAAACATTGAAAGAAACACCAATATTGTTGCGTGTTATCGGTTCAAAAATTAATACTTCATTAATTGTAACCACATTATTTCCAACCTGATTTCGAAACACTACAATTATAATTCACTTAACTGACCAACTGACTAATTAACTGACTAAAAAAACTAACTCACTGTTTAATTAACTTATTAAAGGAATGAAGGAAAGAGACCACGTATTTATAGGCTTTTGGTTTTCTAGCACGGAATCCGTACAAATAAGGAAACATCTAGAGCGCTTATCTACTGTAGGATTCATTATCGCGGCCGCTTTCTATTATCTATTACATTTTTCTGGAGAATTCCTTACTAATACAAATTTTATAGCTACATTTTGTTACACTGCCTCCCTCTTAAGACTGATCGTCCCGATCAGTTCCAATCACTTTGCCACTTTATTTGCACTGTCTGTTAAACTAGAAATTTTATCTTGGTCCTGAGGCTGCGCTTGATCCTGTTTCCCAAGTCGTTGATTCTCTTTAGCATTTTGTGTGGCCCTTCCTAAGATGGCATAAATTTCGGCGAAACTCCTTTCCTCCGCTAAGGGTTGTAAAACCACACCAATTTTCTCTCACTGGAACCACCATGGTTAAAATTTACGTCATATCTTCTCTTCATCCGGTCTATCGCCAAGTTGATCTTCGTCCGCACTAGAGCATGTGTCTTCAATATCGCTCTTCTCAAGCCTTCTACGAAACCCATCGTCTCCCTGGAGGTCTCCCGTGATAATCCAAATACCAATTCACACGGAAGCCGCCGTTCCCTTCCGAAGATCACTTTTGCCGGAGTCTGACCTAAAGTTTTATGAGTTGGCGTGCGATAGGATATTAGAAACAGTAGTAGTTGTCGGGTCCAGTATTTTTGAAGTTTGGAAATGACTTTTGAAAGACGTTCCTCCAAGGTTCTGTTAAATCTTTTTACCTTTCCGTCAGAGTGTGGATGAAGAGGTGCCGTTCGAGTTTTCTTTATTTCAAGAAAACTACACATCTCTTGGAAGACCCCCGATTTGTAGTTTTTTCCTTGGTCCGAGTGTAGTTCCAAGGGAACACCAAATCGACAGGTGAAGTTGTTCCCAAGAACCTTTGCGACTGTGGTAGCTTACTGGTTCGATATGGCGTAAGCTTCAGACCATTTACTGAAATAGTCCGTGGCTACCAGGATGTACTTGTTTTTATCGTCTAATGCTGGAAATGGTTCTGCCACGCCGGTTGCAATTCTTTCAAATGGAGCTTTTACGTTATACTGCTTTAGGGCCCCTTTGATTCTTGTACGAGGACGCTTGGATGCAGTGCAGGTGACAGATTTCTGCTCGACGTCCTCACCGGAGTTAACCCAATAGAACCATTTCCGAATCTTTTTCGGGTCTTGTCCACCAGAGGTCTCATTGTGTACCTTTCCACACCTTTCCACATAACCTGTTAAATTATTTTCCTGAGGCACCACCAACTGCAAGTTAACATGCTTTCCATTCGCGCTTTTCCATTCCCAGCTAGACTACTGTCGAAAACTTCTTGCCATTCTTGCCATGATCTATCTATAGCTTCTTTCCATTCCCATATAAATCCGATATCAGCATCGCTCCTCTGTAGCTCCCGGAAACCTTCAAGAATCCTTCCATTTTCTATCTCGACGGACGTGACACTTATATCCGTACAAATACTTGTGAAAATGTTCCGCGGCCTTAACTATCTCAAGAAGTTCCTTCCTGTGGTGCAATAATTCCTCTCCGGTTTCGTCAGGATCTTGCTGTAATCTTCAATGACTCTTTTTTAACCGCCTTGAACTTGAACAGCACAGCCCCAATGCCGACGTTGCTGGCATCTGTGTTTAACACGAGCTTCCCATTCTGCTGAGGATAAATCAAAATAGGGCTTGTGCACAAGACGGACTTTAGTTTTCGGAATGCAATATCACAATCTAGAGTCCAGACATACGGCATTCTTCCTTCCATTAGTTGCTGTAACAGCGCGGTAATGATAGTGAAACCTTTCACAAATTTTCTGTAATAGGTGCATAACACCAGAAACCTCCTTAATTCATGTTTATCTTTTGGTCTTGGCCAGTCACGTATTGCTTGAGTCTTGCATGCCAGAGTAACCATGGCTTATGTGTCCCTTGTTGCCTGGGATCAGGGTCATTCGCGGCCTCTTTGATATCAGCCTTCCTTATTATGCGTTACGCCCCTGGCTCCGAAACCTTGTAAGCAGCTTCAACCTCCAAAGCTCTGATAAGTGCCTTTCTCGATGTTCGGAAGTTTGACAAGCGTATCACTCTCTGCACTTCTGGGTCTCTTTCTTCTATCAAAAATTCTAGCTGGGTGAAGTTCCAGAAAGTTGGTTGGTGCTGTTGGATAGACGACATACAGCAGTCTTTTTGCGTCAGAATCGAATTTTTGCAGCGTTTCATCACTTTTCTGCCTCCTCACTAGTAGTTGTGACTAGGTAATTTGCTGCAAATAATAGTTTCCAAATTTTAGCACTTCAGATAGAGCGCAGAGTGGGTCCAGAGCTTTTCCGTGCAGGGAGACCACCAATAAGGTTGCATTTTTGTCTTCCGTCCATCGATTGGCTCTAGCAGCGAACTGTTTTCTGTAGGTCTGGAGAATGTTTGTCCATCATAGGTCGGAGATTTCACTTTTTGGGAATAAATAGCAGGTACACTTTTGGATTCATATTATGGGAATGTTCCATTTAGCCACTTCTTTATGGCATTTCCAATGTCGTTGATCTTCTTCTGTGTTGCATTGTCCAAATCAAGAAGCTTGTTGTTGAATTCTTCTTTGACTTCGCCCATGTCTCCTTTCATTCCTGTAATTGAAATACCGTAGGGCTTTATCTCATTACTCTACGTATTATTTTGATCATCAGTGGCTTTTAAAAATGTAAGTATTAACTAACTACTGGATTCCAAAGTAATTTCTTCAGTTCACTTTATTATCGAGGAGATGTTTCTAGTTATCAGATCTCTAATGGTGAATATTCTCCAATAATTTTATTTTAAATTTTGTTTTCGTAGAAGTAGCTTTAATTTGCAATAAACCACTCATCTGGCTATTTTGATGCCTCGGACTAATTAAAACGTAAGCTGATGGTCTGCACATTAGCCTTTATACTTCCATACTTTAATATTTCAAATTTGCTAGATTTAAAAGTTTGAAATATGCCACGAAAAATGTTAATAAAATTATTTTATTTAAAATATTTCCACAAAAAACATTTACACAATTGATGTGCAGCTTTATGCGCATGTTTAAGTGTTACCAACCTACTTCTACTGTTTCACAGGTTTCACAGGTGTTTGTAAAACGGTATGGTTGGCTCAACGTTGGTTCAACTGAACCTCGGTTTAAACGCTTTAGCTGAACTTGTAAAACCGGACCTAAGAGATGTCCATTGTTACTAAGCCCGCTGTCAATTTTAGTTTTGAATTTAAAACGGTGCACATGAACAATTGCATATCAAACATAAATGAAACGCCCATGGTACATCTTGAGTTCAATTTGTTTTTATCGTGTGTTGTTTAAAAAAATTTTAAGGAAAAAGCCCTTAAATCAATAATTTTTCTCATTAGCTGACGTGTTGCTGCGTTAACACCATCAATCTTGCAAATAATGGTAATTCGAATTATTAATGTCGAACAAAACCGCAGACGCAACAAGTTTCTCTGTGCATAAATTATTAGCTGTCAGCTATCCAATCTAATTTTTATTTCCATTATACTGTTATGTTTGATAAAATTACTATAATAAAAATCCAAAATAATAGAGTCACAACTTATCACCTTTTGCGCTTAAATTAATTTTTTTGTGTTCCGCATCCAAACTGGTAAAGTGGAACATTTATGAAACAACCACGGTATCCATTTATTCGTCTACCACAGATATATTTCTCACAAAATATTTAACATAATCAAAATGTGGAGCAACAATCATGGTAAGTGATAATCAATCAATCAGTCGTAAATCTTGACAATTAAATTTTGGATTTTAAATGTTAAACAGACAATGTAGAAAATATTTTGAAATGATATAAATAACTGATACCTGTGTCTTCATCTACGTGACAGAAGAGAAAAGATTCTTGAATCACCTTTTTGAAAATGTCGATATTTTTGAAGAATTCGATTTTCATTAAAAATCTGGACTCATTTATATGGAAAATGTCGACATTTTCAAATATCCATTTTTTTTACAATCTCTTCTTGTTCGACACCCAAAATTTCAACTTTTTCTAGAAATTTTGACTTCATTTTGAAAATTTTGACATTTTTCGAAACCTTGAGTTTTTGAAAATTACAACTTTCTTAACATCGTGGCTTTAGATATATTTGAATTTTCTGTGAAAACTTTTTATTTTTTATGATTTTTTGTCCTTATCAAAATTTTTTTATATAAATTTCGAGTTTTTGAAAATTTTCTTTTCAATATTTCAAATTTTTTGAATATTTTGATTCACATCGAAGTTTTAAAATTCTTGGAAATTTTTAATTTTCTTGCAAATATGTCTGTTTTGAATTCGTTTTTTTTAACATTTCAATTCTTTTTAAAAATCTGAATTTTTTGGAAGTTTCTACTTTTAAAAATGTCGAATCTTTGAAAGTGTTTAATTTTTTAATCGGACTTTTTTTTAAATTGTGATTTTTTTTCAAAATTTGACTTTCTGAAAAGATGACTTTTTTGAAAAGTCTTCGACTTTTCTCTAAAATATTGGCTCTCATGAAAATTTCGACTTTATGCTTTGAAAATTTTGACTTTAAAATTTTTCAGTTCATTTTTTAATTCCACTTTTTCAAATTTTAAACTATTTTATAAATTGAACAATTTGTCCTTCTTTTAAGATTTCGATTTTTTCAAATCTCTTGAAAATTTTTATTATTTTTTTTAAATTCTGACTTTTCAAATGGTTCATTTTTTCTATAAATTTGATTATACTGTAATTCTAATTTTTGAAAATTTCTAGTTTTTTTTTAAAATGTTCATCTTTGTCCAAACTTTGGACAATTTCTTTGAAAATTCCTACTTTTCTTTTCAAAATTTTGTCTTCTATTCTCATTATTTCTGTAGTAAATTTAACTTTTATTTAAGAAATTTGACTTTTTTAAATCTCAATTTTTCAAAAATTAATTTTTATCGATATGTCGACATTTTAAAAATTTTCAAGCCTTTGATTTTCGATTTTTGAATTTTGATTTTTTGACTTCTATTGCCAAAATCTGGACCTTTTCTCAAAGTTAATTAATAAATAACATTTTTCAGAATGTGATTTTCTCAAAATTCTACTTTTCTTAACATTTTGACTTTTTGTGAACATTTAAAACTTTTCAAAAATGTTGATCTTTTTCTCAAAATTTTAAATATTTTTAACTTGGACTTTTTAAAAACCCTTTCATTAAAATTATGCAGCTATCTTCTGCTGACCTCGTTTCTTCACTAAAGAGTTTACCTAATTCGCTGCATTTTAGTACCTTTAATACCCTTTTAATTGAAGTTGCTTAAGTTATTGAAGTAGGTTACCGCTAGGGATACGAAACCCAGCATATAACATATACGACAACGACCTTTTCCACTCGCTAGACAGCGTAGGGAAATTTCAAGGCTTTTTATTTGTGATAGTGTTAAATAATCTTAAAAAGTGGAAACTTATACGCTGTTATTGCAATGCGGATATTTATGTGAAAGAGCGCATTGTATTGACAAAACTTAATAAAAAAAATTGCGGAATTCGCCTATCTTCTTTGTTGCGGCTTGCTACTTAGTGGTTGACGACTGTTGAAGGGTCCTTCTTAATAACAACCACGGCACAATTTATTTCGAGCATACGTGTGCGTTGGCAATGTTACTGTCCGAAGACTGGCGAATGTGTGCTCGCGATAATGTTTTATACAGAGACTGTTTTATATGAATGAAGTAAAAGAAAAAAAGTATAACTATTTTAATTACCGAACATTAGCATAACGTTATTTATTTTTTTTTAATACGGTGTAGAACCACCATCATCTACTGGGGAGAAATGTGGAAACACAATAAATGTAATAAAATTCCTTTTTATGTTCGTTAACTGCTCATATATTTTATAAATACAACATGTGTATGCTACCTTTTATTTTGTATATTTATCTATAGTGTTGTTGAGTGTAAAATTTAAGTATTTGAAGACTAAATAAATCAATATTATTAGGTCACGTGACAAAAAGCACAGAAAAAAAACAAAAAAAAAATTATTAACCAGTCGGAGACATCAAATTGCTATGCGGTCCAGCTTGCCACAGTGAGGACTTCGGTCCACGGAGACACTTTTTTTCTATAAAACTTCCAAACTATGGAACTCGTCACCGAAAGGAATTTCCCCCATAAATTACAACCTATCCTTGTTTAAGAAGACGCCATCTTACCTTGTTTCCGCATCCTACTCGCAGTGCTTTGAAGGCATAATGGGGTGGATTAAACTTAAAAAAACTACTTGAAAGTATAAGTCATCAGTATAAAAACACTTGGTGCACATTTAGAAAAACAGCTTATTAGACTAAAAAAGAGTTGCCGATAGTTTGTAGACACTGCGCCGAAAAAAGGGTAACTTATTTTTTTACTGTTTTATACTGCCTTTACTAAAAATCTGTATTTTCCATAATAACAATACATCAATGGCATTAGCATTAGATTCGCCAGTCAGATGGAGGTTGAAGTAGATTAAACAAAAAAGCCGCGTTATCAAAAAGCTTCGTATTTTTTTTAATCCAATCCATAACCAATTCTAAAATAAAAACCAATAAAGCAAGAGAATAACCCAGCAGTAACACTACAAATATCTCAGTGTAATGCCTAACACTTAATCTTATTTGTTTTGGTTGCTCTTTAGGTAATCGGCTATCGTTCCTGTTGTTCTCGACGATGTCGTTCCACCATTTGGCTACGAATCCTCTCTCTATAATTTCCTGGGACCAAAAATGTATTTTTTCCAACATGGGATAATCATTTCTCACATAATAAGTAACAAAGAGCGACAGGAATACTGAAGCTGGAGTAAAATTACCTAACATTGCGTTCTCTGTGGGCAATGCCTTCAAATCTGACAGAAATGACATACTAAAGTTCTCTTGGTGGGCAGCAAGCGCTCTAATTATTTCAAAGCTAGTAATATTAATAAAATGAATTTTGGTGTCCACCTTTTCTGCCTCACCTCTAAATACTCTTTTCCCTTCTATGCCACGTATTACGACATACTGCAGTTTCAAGAGGCGTTCTAAATACCAAGAGATATTGAAACCCATATTTCCGATTCTCCTAAGTCCATCTATGTCCTTGGGTGCTTGTTCATAAGGATCAAGGGAGAAAACACTGCTGAGTTTACCAACGTATATGTTGTCCATAATTAAACAGAAAAGAGATAAAAAGCAAAACAATATGCGAATTGTTATGAATTTCGATGAGATATAACTGCAGTGACCATAGAGCGATGTAAACATATCAATTGGTATCATAAGGTAATCAATTTTCCTTTCGAGGACTTTGTAAAAAACCAAAGTACTAAAAACCATCAGAAGCCACACGTAAAGCAACTTCTTCCAGAGATCAAAAGTAAACTGCTTTAATAATTTATTGTAAGATATAATAGGCCTGAGTTTACGTATGCTAGTGAGAATTTCATCTTTGAATAAGGCAGGACCAAAGGCCAAAGGTACCGTCTTGGTATCGTTCATAAAGAGGTGCCCAATTGCCACATCTCCTTTTCCTTCGTTAACATAATTTATTATTTGATCAAAGGAACCGTTGGTGAGATACTCACGCTGAAACTGTGTGCTGTTTTCAAGTTGAATAGAAAGACCGCAGATCGCAGCAACACACCTAATGAGTGAAACCATTAGCCCAGGATTGGTAACCGTGTTTAGACTAATCACAAACGGAGGAGAGACTGTGTAAGCCAATCGTAATTCGCAGACTTTTTCATCTAAGCTGATATATTTTTTAAAGCAGTTATTAAAATCAAAAAGATCACAAATAAACACATCTTTCGAACAACGTTGCGAAAATTGCCGATTGTGCAAAAGAACGATATTTCTGCCAAAAATTGCTATTGTTGTTTCAGTAACTCCTCTGCTCCAAGTTAAAGTGAAAATGTCCCTAACGACATCCTCGCGTAGTAAACTGTCGTTTGTCGTCGCCAATATTATTTTGCGAAATAGTTGGTTCCGCAATGTGTTCACGAGCTGAAAAATTTGCTTTAAGTCAGCGGCGAAAACCAGGGTGATCCATCCTCTAAAAGTGCCTTGAGGTACATCCACATCTACAAATCCATTACCTAAAGTCATTAACTGAAGGTCCGCTTGAGTGAAAGGCGGAATTTGCATATTTCCAAGCACGAGTATTTTTTTCTGTTTTTCCAATAGATGCTCAATGTTGTTAAATTCGTGGTTTAATTGAATTTTAAATTTAAAAGAAGTTATGTGAACAATTGCAATAAAAATATAAACGATACCTAAGTTATACATTTTGCGTTCAATGTATGTATGTTATTCGGTTGACAAAGGAAATGCACCTACAATGCATAAGACAACAGTTCTCATGTAAATATGACTTTCATCATCTCATTAGCTGTTGGTAATGACATGTTACTGTTTAAATCCTATCAATCAATTTCGTACAAAACAGTAATGTGCGATATTAATGTCGAATATGATAAGATGTGGGCGTAATGTCTTTATTTAAAAGTCTTTATTAGCATCTGGTTGTTGTATGTAATTACCACTTCAATTTGAAGTATATCGTGTATGAAGGAATTATCATAAAAGCCGTCATTCTCTATTATTTAAATCAATACAATCGTTACATTACCTTTCTTTCGCCTGAAAGTACTTTAAAAACTTGTACAAACATTGAGATTGAATCAACCTTACTGCGTGCCCATAATCCATGTTAAAAGACTTTGGACAATAGTTCCCTTTCAGAATGGATAAACTAGAATCAACATTATTTCTCTCTCTACTTTCAGAAAATAATTTTCATATTCCAACTATTTCTTTAGATATACATGCTTTCTCAAAAGTTCAATTTTTTCTTCAAATACCTGGTAGGAAGAAAAAGAGGAAAGCCTTCACATTATATGTTTCCATTGAGAAATTTCGAATTCAAGTCATCTAATTAGTCACGAAAAGATCTAAAATTTCGGTCTTTTGCTTTTTTTATGCAACTACTCGTTTGAAAGAAAATTGCGGTCAACGGAAGGACGTATTATCAAAACAATCAATTTTACAAAACCTAGTGGGTTGTGATTACGTACCTAAATTCGCTTTTTTGAGTTTTTAATTGTTATTTAACTTCAGCGTAGGTTAAATATTTTCTTTGGTAATTAATTGTAAAGCATAAGAAAATAGGTACATGTCAATTTGATAGATCTTATGGTATAATTTTAATTTCAAAAATAACATTCGTCCTTACTGTATGCCGTGATTGGGCGATTTTATATCCACACTGCACTAGTTGTGAATATAAATTATATTTGTTCATTAGACTAATATGACCTATCATATTCTAAAGAAAATAATGAATATACAGGGGGAGTATAAAAATATATTTTTTAATCCTTTTTAACCATTAGTCGAAATAGAAGCTGAGATTGGCCAACCCACAGAATGTGAGAGTCCCAATCTTATAGTGAACGTTGCCTCTATTTAGTTATGTGTAGATCTTTAGTTCTGGAAACTGCAAAATTAATTAAATAAAAGCAAAAATTACTTATTGAAGTAAAAACCAAATTGCACACCAATACCGTAGATCATGGTTTACTCTAGTATCGAAAAATGCCCGCCATAAAAGCTATATTTTGTGACCATTTAGAAGAATTGTTAACGCCTTTTAAAAATGTCGTTGTTCTTGGCGACTTTAACATACCTAATTATATTTTTAGAGAAGTAAGCAATCTTAAACTGGTCCTTAACAAGTTTATAGCCTTTTTAAATCTCAAACAATACAACATGAACAAAAATATCTTTGGGCGACTTTAAGACCTAGTATTTTCAACTTATAATATTGGGCATGATCAGGTTACATTAGTTCCTGAAGAGATCTATCATCTAGCATTGTTCATTTCTTTACATCTTGCAGATAAATTTAACAATTTTACCTATAAGCAAAAAAAGCAATATATTTACAATACAACCACCTACTTAATTGATTGGACTGTTTTAAATAATTATTCTAATTTCGATGCTATGGTTGTACATTTTGATGATAAACCTACTGACATATTTACTCAATATGTTGCAAAATATTCTAGTTCTATAAATAATCGTCGATATCCATCTTGGTTCACCTCTGAAGATAAAAACAATATTCATATAAATTCACTATATTTAAAGAAATTCAGATAAACTAAATGGAATATTATTTTGAAAACTTTATTATTTATCGCAAGCTCATCAAAGAGAAAATTGCTACTGCATATAAAAGCTACATTAATCAAGCCGAAAATAGAATTTCTGAAGATCCAAAACAACTTTGGAACTGCGTTAGGTTAAAAAATGGTCAAACTAGAATATCACGAAAAATGAATTATAATTAAGTATTGATTGACAATCCGCAAGATATTATTAAAGCATTCGCTTTTTTTCAAATCTGCATTTATACCATCTCCGTCTACTTCTGCGTCGGATTCTCTCTCATCTTTGACAAAACCTTCTTGTTTGAACATCACCAATATTTCTGAGCAAGATGTTTTAAATGCCTTCGGTAAATTGAAGAACTCAATGACAGCTGGACATGATCAAATTCTTAGTTTTCTTTGAAAGGATTATAAGTTTGGCTTTGTTAAACCTCTGTCTTTAATATTCAATACTATCCTTCAAAATAGCACCTATCTTGATATATGGAAACTATCCAAAATCGTACCAGTATTTAAATCCGATGATTCTTCACTAGTCTCAAACTACAGGCCCGTCTCATTGCTGTGCAACTTTCTAAAGCATTTGAAGTAATTCTTTATTCTTACATTTATTCATAAACATATGTAAAGAAATATCTTTGTCAAGAGCAGCATGGATTTATGGATAAACGATATACTGTAACAAACCCCATGTATAACGCAATATCTTTGTGAATTGCTCAAAAAGCGCTCGCAAGCTGAAGTTATTTACACTGACTTTACTAACGCTTCTGATCGTCTCCATCGCGGTAGTATGCTCAATAAATTGAATTCACTCGGATTTAGTAATCAATTACTAGTTCTACAAAAATCATGTCCTACAGATAGATACTAATTTGTACATTATGGCGGCTTTTCTTCTAATATCTATAATTTATCTTTAAGAATTTCTCAGGGATCAAACCTAAGACAACTGGATTCTGGATCTGGATTCAAAGTGGGTTGCCTAGAGTTTAGGCCGGCACTTAAGCCACCCTTTCCGGGCCCTTGGTCATGCATTAAACCAGCCAACCTTGTCGAGAAACTGAAGAACGTCCCTTGGATGCGCCTCTCTCAAACTGGCCGCACTAGGCCAGAAACCCCCTAGCGTGGATCCTCTAATTAATACTAGTGGCGGGTAGTGACACATCACGTGCTCGACAGTCTCATCTTCTTCTAAACACCCCCTACAACTCGGGTCGTTTATAATTCCCATTCTATGGAGATGTTTACCTAAGACCACTATTCTTTATTCTCTTTGTAACTGATCTTTCTTCTGCACTAAATTTCGGAAGCAGAATTTTAATGTACACAGCCGATGCGAAAATCTACAGAATCATGAAGAAAGAACGCTTTAATGATGCAAAATGACCTGAATTTCGTTTCAACATGGTGTTTAGTTAATAAACTTACCTTTAATGCTGCTAACTGTAATGTTGTTTTTATTCTCGTAAAAACACTTCAATAGTTTTTTCACAGACGGTAAATGGTGTGAGTACTCCTCGCAGAAGAAACGGTAATAAAAGACTAGGTATTTACTTTGACAATCATCTGTATTTCAACCACCATATCAATAAAAGGATAGCCAAGTGTGCATCTATTTTGAGATTTATTATAAGGCATACCCGAGACTTCACTAATTTAACAGTTTTTAATATGCTCTTTGCCGCATATGTGGTTTCCAAACTGCAATATGCTAACATAATATGAAGGCCCATTTAGAATTGCCATATAGAGACCTTAGAGAAAGTGCAGCGAAGATTTTTTAAAATATCAGTGATTCAGAAAATACGGAACATATCACACTAGAGGCTTCCCAAACAATTTGCTATTAAAAAATTGTAATTACTTATCTTTGGAGAACACGAGAGACCTCTTTCAACTCATATTTCTTTACAAACTGCTCCATGACGAAATAGATGTTCCAGAACTGCTAAGTAAAATATCATTTTAAATTCCCCTTTTAAAAAGCAGACATTATCAATCATTGCATCTACCCACACCCAAGACTAATGTACTATCACGCTCACCAATATATTTAATAATTAATTTGTGTGATCGAGTTTACTCAGATGTTTTATCTTAATGGTCACAAGATTAAAACAATTATTCGTAATATGTATGCTAATAATTAATCATCTTACATTTTGTTATATGTTAATAAGTAATAAGTAGATATATCATCAAGCAAATTTAGTTGTATGATTTTATTTATTCATTTATTACCTTTATTTTTTTCTTTTCAATGCATGTATATTAATGATATTTTGATTTTATAGTTTGCTCTCTAACTGGTTATATTTTTTTAACTATTGGAAAATAAAGATCATAAAGATAAAGATTATACAGATAAAAATAATTATATCTCAGACAATTTTAAACCAAATAATTTGTAAGCTGGCGTCCTGGATAGAAGAGAGATTCTTCCAGACTATGATACTATTTGCTAAATTTTTAAATTGTGCTAGAGACTATACAATAACCGAAATGAAATGTGGTATAGATAGTATAATTGTCATGGTAATAGAAGCTGCACAAATTGCGCTCTGACTATCAGTTTATTACTGGCAAAACATTTTTATTTAAAACATTATAACTGATGATTGGTAATAATAACTTAAGAATTGACAATTTGATTACAAGACACCATTTGCTAATAAGGCAAAGTCTAGCCTCTGCTATTCTTCTTAACCCTTTGTAGAAAGGAGAGAGAAAATAAATAAAAGTTGGAGAAAGTAAATGAAGATTATTTATTTATTTAATTACACTGCTTTTATAGAAATACATCCAGTTATACGACAAGCAATGGTCAAAAATATACAAAAAAAACAAAAAAACAAAAATTTATAAAGTACAAAGTTCACCTACATATATTTAATGAAAAAATGCACTCTTAACTCTACTAAAGAGACTGCAACAAAAGATTTCTAACATATTGTCAACTAAGAAATAATTGTAACACATTACAAGAATCGGAAGTTGTTAAGTGCATTGGTTTTACATGTCGGTATATTAAATATAAACGAATGACAGAGTGTTGATAGATGAGGAGACAACTTGATGTAAGAGAAAGGCTTAGGGGAATCAACTAGGTTATTTAGTGGTTTATAAAAAAACCAATCAAACAATACTTTCGTCTGAGAGAGAGCTCAAATATACCAAATCTGGAAAACAAATTATCATTTGGAAAGCCAATTGGTATAAACTCTAGCGTACTTAAATCACAGGTAATTCACAAATCGTCGCTGAGGTCTTTCAACGTTTCTATAGCCTGGACTCCAAACTACTGAAGCATATTCAAGTTTAGAACTTACAAAAACATTTTATGATACTACGACTGTACTATTCGTTCAAATTGGTGACTGTTGGGTATTATAAATCCTAAATTCTTGTTAGCTCTAGATACAATACTATTATTATGGTCAATAAACGATAATTTAGTTGAAAAGGTCACGCCGAGATCATTAACTTGAGTAACAGATGTCAATGCTTGATTGTTTAAAATATAAACAAATCTGATTGGAAGATTAGAGAAATAAATTATTACAAATGTACCAATGCTTAATTCTCTCCAAGTCACACCGCAGCGCAATGAAGTCGTCATCAACTTTAGATCGTCAGCATACAATAATGATTTAGAAGACAGGACAAAGATGATGTCAATAATAAAAATATTAAAAAGTAGGGGATTTAGAACGGAGCCCTGAGATACTTTCGAGGTAGCTATTCTATCAACAGAACTTAATCCACAAATACTGATAGATGCCTATTGGATAGATATGATCGAAAAAACTCAAAAAATCCGTAAGAAGTCCAAAGGCTCATAATTTGTGTAACAATATGCCGTGGTCTAATTTGTTAAAAGCCTTAGAGAAATCGGTAAAAAAGACATCATCCTGACCCCCATCCTCAAGACTCTCAAAGGAATACTGAATACCACAAAGCAAGTTAGTTACAGTAGATCGGCCGGGCATGAATCCATGCTGATCAACAGAAACTTGTAATTTAACTTGACTGAATATAATCTCATAAATCATTAGTACAAAACCTTTACTAAAGTTGTTTAAGATTAAATACGTCTATAATTTTCAGTAACACCATTATCATTTTTGTTAAATACTGGGATAATTTTTGATTTTTTCCAAATATTAGGAAAGACAGCAGACTTAAGTGATAAATTAAATTAAATAGAGAGCAGATAAACCAAAAGTGAAGCACAGTCTCTTAGTACGAATGCAGGAATACCATCAAAACCTTTGATATTTTTAGGTTTCAGTTTTTTAAGTGCCCTAAGTACACACTCTTTCACTATATGCGGTACAGATAAACATGGAGAATTATAAGTTGTAATATCAACCCCAAAATCAAATACAATAGAAAGGAATTATGAATCCTTAAGAAAATCAGCAAAAGCATTAACAATATTCAATGGATTAAAAATTTCCTCACCATGATATATCATATAATCAGGCAAACTGTTTAAATTTCTTTTTTCATTAATGTATTGCCAAAAATATTTTGGTTTATTTTTCAATTTTTGCTGAATACCTTATATGTTCAATATTAATTTCGCGCTTTATAGAGATTCGCAATTCCTCATATCTGATTAGTTGTTGCTCATCACCAGAAATTTTATATTTCGTCACTCTTTAGATAAAAGTTTTATCCTTTCAATGATCTGACGATTAAACCAAGAGGGATATTTAGCCTTATTTGATACCGTTTGGGGAACACTTTTAGAAAATAATGAACATATTATTGAATAAAACTGATCACATGCTGTATTTTCATTGATACAACGTGATAAAGAAGTAAAATCCGCGTTTATCAAGTCTTCATATATTTAAAAATAATAAGCTTTATGAAAACTAAAACCTACAAAGGGATTACTTGAAGATGATTTAATCTTGTGTTTGAAATTCAATGTTATCAATAGTAGAAGGGTGAGGACAATCCACACGCAATAATGGATCACAACTTTCATCAACGCACACCAAAGCTCTACTAAAAACCAGGTCCACGATTCTCTCATTAACATTAATGACACTATTATATTGATTTCAGACAAATATTTTACAAAACTGTAAAAGCGAGATAAAATAATTATCACTATATTATTCATCTTGCAAATATTTGACATGCGCTGTATATTAAAGTCTCCAATTACAACCAAACGATTAGTATCCTTACAAGTATCATTTGCAAATAGTTCAAGAAAAAAATCATCATAAAATTCAAATTGCTTGCAGGCGGTATATAAGCAATATATAAATACATTAACTTGAAGTCAGTCAGATTTATGTTTATTCCCATAAAATTAATAAAGGGCACACAACGGTTGAAGTCCAGACGCCTAGCAGTGAACAAATTTTTGAAAGCAACACCACCACCTCTAGTGACACCCATTTCATCAAATTGGCAATCCGATATAAAATCCCTAAACCCAGAACACGCCAACTCAGGATGGAAAAAAATAAAAATAAAATCAACTAACAATTCCTGATAATTAAAGCTTTTAAAAGATCTTATTCTAAAAATTTTAGGTTTAGTTTTGGGCTTGGTGGGTGTGAGGTCACAAAAAGACAAGTGATGATCGGTGCTTTATCGAATACATGCACTATAGAAATTTGTTGCTGAAAATGTTGTTATTTATTTCACACCGGTCAATTCACTACCAATTTTAGAAGATATAAAAAACAAAATGAATGAAATCATTGTAAAGCCAAATGTTTGTAATAAAATTAGTGTACCGGGTGGCCAACTAAGAAAGGACGCCGGCTATATCTCAGCAACGAACCATCCCACAGTTTTGACAAAAAAATTTCAATGAGAAAAGTGGCTCTGAAAAATCGCTGGAAAATATTTTTGAGGTTCTAAAATGACCGCTAGGTGGCGTAATACGTGAAGCTAAATAGAAAATTAGGATTTTCTCGAAATTTTGCTTAATTAAGGTATATTAAAAATGCATGCATTGTAATCCTAGAGTAGTTTCAATATGTTTTTGTTCTACACTCTTTCTTCTATCTCTAAAAATAAAGTGGTGGGGAGACATCGAAAAAAATTTTTTTTAAATACCATTTACTTCAGTTAGCCTCAATAAAATTTAACAAATTTAGTCTCTATAGAAAGAGTGTTATTTAGTCTATCGAAAGCACTTTCATATGTTTTATTTTAAAATTATTGTCGTTGCTACAGCGCGTTATATAAAATGGTAACAAATTTCGCCGTTTTTCTAAAAAAAAATTAAATAGGAAGATATGTCAATTTTGATATCTTAAAATAGAGAATTGAAAGCCCTAGATATCAGTGAAAACCGCAACTCGATATCTTTTATCTAACCGGAGATATTGGCAAATAAAATTTCAGTAACGTAAAAGCTTGATGACGTTGTTTACCATTTAGAATACGAAATCAGAGGAGGTTTAGAATTTGTCTTACATAATATAAAAATACAATGATCTAATAGTAATAACAGTAAATAATGTAAAAAAAAATAATCGAAGAAACAATCTAATATTTAAAAAAGTAAAAAAAAAAACACTGCATTACATTAAAAATGTTAAATTAATATCCTCTATTGACTGGAGCCCTAGATGTTCAAACTGATTGCAGCCCATCATTTTCATGCAGTGAATCCTCTGACGAATGAACAACACTGCAATTTTAACTTTTACCATTGACCATTCTACCCCTCTAAATATTGTTTCTTATTCTTTCGATCATGCCCTTTCTTTTGTAGGTTTGTTGGCAAAAACAAGGTCTTCTATTCGCCTGACAAATAAAAATCAAGGCAAGTCAGATCTGGGGACCTGGATGGCCAAGAAAACTGACTTCCACTTCCTATCTACCTGCCACGTGGGCCTGGTTTTGAACGGTGGTTCAGCATATCCCCAAGTCATTAGCTATTGTTCTAGCACTTAAATGAGGATTAAATTTCACATATTCTAAAACATTTATAATATTTTGCTCGATGCCACCTCTACGTTATCTTCTGAACATAGCAACATGCACATTTCCTGTGGTGCGTATGCGATGTATCAGTCGAAGGAAAACTCTTTCACTTTGATTACGTTTTTCGGGATACTGCACGCGTAGATTTAGCAGCATCACTTGCATTTTCATGCATTCGAAATAAATGGTTAGTTAGCATGTCAAATGCTTCTTCATTTGTTTAAATCTTTTAATTTTAAAAATTGAAATACAAATCTTGTCTCCTCAAACCAGTTTTTTATTTTATAAAGAAATATATAACAGAAAATAACAAATCAGTTAGAAGAGCAGATAGTAAACACATTTGCAACCCTAAAGATTTGTACTTTTTTATTTAATTTTTGCAGTTAACTTTTTTCAAGGGTCATTTTACCAGTTTTGTAGACAAACTACATATATGATTATTTATAACTTAAACTTTGTTTGTCAATATCTTCGGTTAGACAAAAGATATCGAGTTGCGATTTTTACTCATATTTAGGGCTTTTAATTCTCTATTTTAAGATATCCAAATTGACATATCATTCTATTTAATTTTTTTTAGCAGCGACAATAATTTTAAAATACAAACACGTGAAAGTGCCGTCGATACACGAAATAGCACTCTTTCTATAAAGACTAAATTTGTTAAATTTCCTTAAGGCTAACTGAAGTAAATGGTATTTAAAAAAATTCTTTTTGATGTCTCCCCACCACTTTATTTTTAAAGGCAGAACAAAAAGTGTAAAGCAAAACAAATCTAAAATACTCTAGGATTACAATGCATGTATTTTCCATATACCTTAATTAGGCAAAATTTCAAGAAAATCCTAATTTTCTATTCAGTCTTACCTATTACGCCACCTAGCGGTCATTTTAGAACTTCAAAAATATTTTCCAGCAATTTTTCTGGGCCACTTTTCTCATTGAAATTTTTTCCCCAAAGCTGTAAAATGATTCATTGCTGAGATATAGCCGGCGTCCTTTCTTAATTGGCCACCCGGTAGCGTATTGGATTTGCCTCTGGACTACAGAACCGGGCAAGATATAAGCGTTCCAATTGGTCGGTTCTGACATCATGATTAGGCGTTCCATAATGTCGTATATACGCATGCGCGTTCGCAGTAAAATACAATTGTTGACAGTTTATTAATATGAAATTTCCAACTAATTTTGAGTTTTTGACAGTTTAATAATATGGAATTTCCAACTAATTTTGAATTTAAGGAAATTGCAATTTCGGAACAATCCTTTGAAATTCGCGTTGGCATACATTCGGAAAATGACGTAAAGTTGTGGTTGAAAGAATACAGTGAAATTACCAACAGGAATTGGATTGTTAAAGATGGTCTTTACAATCCTCAAAGGTAAGTTATTGTGTAATGACAAATTGTAAATGCTGTACAATATTTTTTCTACAACCGTCCTAGTCAATAGGCTTTGCCGCATAATTTTTGATGTAGAAAGTCCTACATGACCGCGCATCGTGAGCTAATGACCAGCGGCGGCTGGTTCTAAAAGGCACAAGGCGCGCGATCATCGTGAAATGAGTGATTTATTGTTTTCTGTTCAAGGTAAAATACGACATATCGCATGTTTAAACCCAAAGTAATGATATTCTAATTAACTTGTATTTGTGAGTGATTTAAAATAAAGTACACATACGTTTTGTTCCATTTTAAGGAAATTTAAATAAAAATCATGAACCTAGCGTGGTTGCCGTACAATTAATTGGTCCAATCAAACCGGCGTTAAAAATAGGATGCGATTTTATTTTTTTCATTGTCTAGAGAAGTTTAATGTAAGTTTAAATTAAAGTTTTCGGAGTGTAAATGTTTTTTTGACATATTCAACTATTTTTTAGTGCTCTACATGGAAAAAGTTTATATGAATGTAAATATTAGGTGATATGTAATATTTTTAACTGTTGCTTGGAGGAATTGCCATATATTTATTATAATTTCAACTAATTTTTAAATGTGAAATTTTGTTTGTCTGTCTGTCTGTCTGCCTGTCTATTTGTTGGTTTTTCACATCTCAATTACTGCATCGATTTCGACAAAAATTGGTAGGGAGGTTGTTTGAGACCAGAAATAGACTCTATGCTTCTTTTTATCACGGAAAATTATTTCACCATTTCAAAAGTTGTGTCTCTCTCTGATAGCGTCAAATAACATGATATTTTTATCAACAATTTAACAGTTTTCAGCAGAAATTGTCGTAAAATATAAAGTAATCACCTTTATAACAAACGGCAACAAACCAAAATATTTAATTATTTTTAGGTTAGGATTTTAAGAACACAGAATATCTATAAGAAATGCCACAGCCCTGCCACACGACTATGTCTAAATATTACTAGTTTCTGTTGCCATTACAAAATTAAAAGTACAGTGCCTACTTTGATGCAGATTTATCAGAAATGAACATGCAACTATGTAGTTTTGTGTTGTAGGTTGAGATTAGAAATAATGAGAAGATATATCATTAATAGTTTTAGTAATAGATAATACCTGTAATTACATATAAATTTATCCCCCTTTAATTTAAAAAAATGGACGGTTATAGATAAAATATTGTTTAGGGTGAGCGAAACTCGATGTCTCAGCTCTATTATAAGAAAAGGAAAAAAAATACTAATAATTTTTGTAAATTTGAATTTTATAAAACTTTATTCTTTCTTTAATATTAAGAGTCCAATAAAAAATTCAAATCTACATCGAATATTTGAAGAAAAATCGGAAAGAATTCTCATTTTATAAATTAAAATTTCTTGAATTTTTAACTTAACTAATTTTAAGTTGAAAGTCGAAAATTTGAAATTCCAGTAATAAGCATGAATTTAAATGTTTCGGGTAAAATATTCAGAAAAAAATCTACAAAATTCCCAATTTCTTTAAAATTCTGATCTTAACATCTAAATTTCGACTTTTTTTTCGAAATTTTAAGCCGAAATTGGAAGACAAGAATGTCCCTCCCCCAATACGCTACGCGACTGTTGACGCGAAGTTAAGTCTCTAAGAAAAAACAATGTTGCTATAATTTTCTCAGGAATTGTTCAATAGAAATAAAAATGAACTACGCCACTGGAAAGCAATTAAGAAACAAACCAAAAAAAAATGATTAACAGTTTTATTTTAGTCGGATTATAAAAAAGAATTTACAGCAAATTTTAGAAAATGAGCTTTATAATTTTTTCTTAATAAAATATAAATAAGACTATTCAATTGCTCAATGGGATGCTAATGTACATAAAATGTCTACTACTTTGCCGATTTTCTATCTCTAGGAAGTTACCCATGTTATTTCATGACCACTGAGATCTTCTCTTGTAAACAACAAATAGGAAACATTTAAGAAAATCCGAAAATTCATAATATTCGCTTTGCCTTAAATCAAATTAATGCACCAAACAATAACAACATTTCGAATCTAGCACACCAATCATATAAAAAGTCTATAAAAATTAAGCACCACTATTTTATAAAGTGATATTAAAGCTATAATTTCTTCTAATAATATAACTAATAATAACACAGCGCGTTTTCAAAAAGTGATATTGTAGCTATAATTTCTTCGAATAAGATACCTACTAATAATACAACATATCTGTCAAAACTGCAATGATTCATTCAACTAGGAACGCGCGTAAATATAAACGAAATGGGGGCGTATATTACACACAATCATGATGTCAGAACTGACCAATTGGAACGCTTATATCTTGCCCGGTTCTGTAGTCCAGAAGCAAATCCAATACGCCACCCGGTACGTAAGAAAAAAAGATTTTGATAAATTCAATATATAAAGTGTGGAAATTCGTAAAGGTAATAAAGAATTAACAATTAAATTAAAACCTTTAATAATGCGATAATTAGAGACCGGATTTTAGGTAAAATCCTATGATCCTACCTTTTCACCTTTTTCGGCCTTTTTCATGTCGGTATTGCCTCTATTTTAGCTCTGCTTGTTTTCTGCCTTTTTTACATGATTTGGAGCTATCAGAAAGTTTCATATCTACTTATCCCTTTTCATGGGCTTTCCCCAGTACATTTACATTTCTGAAGAATTTGAGCAGAATCAATAAAATAAAGCAATAAAATAAAATTTTCAATTATGATTATATCAATAGGCCTTAAGCATACATTTTTAAGAAAAGTAATTTAACAACAATTACTATTATGACCCACCCAGTCCCCTTTAATAATGGCCTGCTATTGTGAGGCAGGACCATTGAACCATGTTGCCTATTTATTTTAATTTAGTTTCTAAATAAAAGCAGATGTATAAATAAAATGATAAAATTACTAAAAAAATATTTCTTTCCTAAATTTTATCTTTGAACTGTCTTCTATAACCTGCACTTGTGTGCGAAAAATGCCTCTAGAAATGCTTTATTTAAAGACATAGTTTGAAGTCAGCTGGAGCTATCTCGTTTTTTTTTAAATTTCTTTCAAATTTTGATTCAAATTCGTAATTTTGATTTTTATCTCAAATTTAAAGTTTGCACTCGAACATGTGGATACTCTTTCTAAATCAGAGTTTAAGCTTTTGCTTTTTACTTTAAACCCACAAACAACTTCGACTCTTTCTAGAAACCTGGAAATTTGGCGACTATTTTTGTAAAGAATATTATGTATTGAAATGTTAAATAAAATTAATAAACATCATATATCGAAATTCTGAACTTAATCTTGAGATTTTTGAATTTGGAATTTTAATTCGTTTTGGAAAAAGTTTAATTACGCCCGAGTTTATACTTTAAAAAAAAGACTTTATTAATAAACATTTCTGAAAATATAAACTTCTTTAGAAATTTTGAATTTCCGAACAAAAAGTGGAATATGTTAATTGTTAGCAAATTTACCTGTACGAACTCGAAATTTTCAGTTTCTCAAATTCGAAATATTAGAAATAAATTTACATTTAGAATTACTATCTAAGTCTCAAGAAAAAAGAAACCACAATTTAAAAAAAAAAGGTTTGAAATCAAAATTTTCAAAAAAAAAATGAAAACTATCCAAATTGCAAAACAAGTTTAAATTGGAAATTTTAGAAAAATATTCCTAATTTCCAAAAGATCAGATCTATTAACACAAACTAACAACATTAGACATTTTGTCTTGAAGTAAAATTCAAAAAAGAAACTTTAATATTTCCTAAAATCTTTAGTGTTTTCTCAAAATGTCGAAAGGCAAAGTCAAAATATTTTGAAGAAGTCTGAATTTTGAGCCAATGCTAATGTAAAAATTTTGAGAAAATATTATTAAAGCCTTTTTTTTTCAAAATTTTGACTTGACATTACTAAACTCGAGAAGTCGTAAAAATTTTATAAATCAAGTTTTTCTAAGTATTAATGTAAGTTGAGATGTCATGATTAAAATTAAAAAGTTTTGTAATTAAATTTGAAATTTGATAACTAAGACAGAAATTTCAATATTTTTTTGAAAGTTTTCACTTGGAAGTCGAAAATTGGAGAAAAATGTCGAATTTTCGGAATATAATCGAAATATAAAAAAAATCAACTTCATAACAAAAAAGTTCGACATTTTTTATGCAGGATATGCTTCTTCCGGGATTGGACCGTGTCAAAGGAATACTAAAAGTGTTCGACGTTTCTCCCACTATCGTAGGGGGATTCTTCAGGAACAAAGAAAGAAAACAATAAATGAAAAGAGGAATATGAGGAAATATGCAAAAATGAAAGAATGAAAAGGCCAATTTCAAAACATCACAGCACAGTAACTTAATATGTCCACCATACCAGAGGCGAAACTCTTCTGAAGAGTTTCGCTGTGATGTTTTGAAATTGGCCTTTTTATTCTTTCATTTTTGCATATTCCCTCATATTCCTCTTTTTATTTATTGTTTCCTTTCTTTGTTTCTGAAGAAGTCCCCTACGATGGTGGGCGAAACGTCGAACACGTTTAGTATTTCTTTAACACGGTCCAATCCCCAAAGAAATATATCCTGTACTGACTCGGCCGTGGAAGCCTTCGTTATCATATTTTTTATGCAGTTACAATTTTACGAAAAAATTAAAAATCTCGAATTAAACTGATTGGTTAAAGCTATAAAAAAATCCCGAATTTTTCAGTTTAAAAATGCTCAAATTTTGTGTAAAACTCGAAATTTATTAAAAAAAATTGACATTTTACACATTTTTTAAGTTCAATCGACATTTTAGAAAAACAATAGAAAAAATTTTTATTTATAAATTCAAAAATTGTAAAAATATTATCACAAAATCCAAATTTTCATCGAAATTTCGTGTTAAATCTCGAAAGGTGGCTTGTATAAATTTTTTTCACAAAACGTGGAGTTTAAACTTGAAATTTTTATTCTGCAAAATTCGACATTTTTTTAAATAAAATTTAAAACAAAAGATCGAACTTTCGAATAAAAAAAAAATTTTAAGGAAGGTTTAAATTATTTTTAAAAAATAAACAAATCAAGCTGAACCTTAAAATGATGAATTTTTTCTGGAATTTTCGACTTTTAGTCCTAAAGTTTTGATTTCTTTTTCTTCTAGAAACGAAATCCCAGATTTACGAGTCAAAATTTCTGAAAGAATTCGAATTAATTTAAAATAAAAACTTTAAGATTTGTGGTAAATGTTCGAGAATGAACTTAAAATTTTAAGAATTTTTTTATTTCAAAATATTGTACTACTTTTGAAAGTCCTGAGAGTAATATAGAATTTATTTTTTTTTCAAAATAACATGTTTTTCTTGTTAATTGTGAGTTTTGGCCAGTTAATGTCTTTTTTAAGGGTATTTTACCTTTTTAGTGCCTTTTTTAGCTGTTCGTTTTTTCTAATTTAACATTTTGCTCACCGTTTTACCTTATTTGATTGTGGCTAAGATCCGCTCTCTAGTAATAATGAAGCATTTTTCTAAACTGACTAATCAAACATACTAAATTCATTATTTCTATTTATGAAAAAGATAAACAATTAATGCTAATAAAACATCAACATAAAGTAAAAAGTAATCACTGCGGAATAATTGAAACATTAGAAAAATTAAAACAAAATTATTATTGGCTTAACATGAGAAGAGATGTAAAAGAATATTATTAATAATGGTAATATTTGTTAAAAATTAAAATAAAGTAGGAAACCTCCATAGGTACCATTAGTAAATTCAGAAACGCCTTCAAAATCATTCGAAATTTTGTATATTGATAACTTTAAATTTAATAATCAAAATTACTTAACGATCTTAAATAAATTTTCAAAATTGAGACAAGCTTTACAATAAAAGGAAATACAGCAACAGAAATATGTAGTAGTTTAATTGACTATTGCATCAGTGGCGTCCTCGCCAACAGTAACTAACAAAAAAATGGTACGCTACTGTATTTTTCAAAACAAATATCAGTTTCATAAACAACATTCATTTCTTGATAAAAATGCTATTTTGACTTTTTTTCGTCTGACAAAAGGTTTTTCTTTAAAAAAAATTACTAACTTTAAAACCAATATGTTTACTTATTTCTTGCTGTGGGTTTATTAATTATTAAAAATAGTAAGCACCAAAATTATTTTGGTTAAATTTAATTTAACCAAAATAAATTTTAATTAAGAAACCAAAATGACCAAATTTCCCTTAAAATAAGAGATTAATTTTGCAGAAAAGGATATCAAGCGCCCTTTCAAATTCAAATAAATGCATTTTATTTTTTTAGTCAGAAACCATTAGTCGGACAAAAAAAGTTAAAAGGGAATTTTGCTAAAATATAAAAGGTCCTCATAAAAACCATATTTATTTTGAAATAAATTTAGGCGCGTGATTTTTTTCTTTTTATTATCTTGACGAAAAATGTTCAAGGACATGTTAATCGAGTACCGTTCGTCATAGGAAAAAAAATTAAAAGAGCATTTTTACCAAAAAATAAAAGATGTTTATGAAATTAATACCTATTAAACAAAGCCGTGGCGTACAATTTTTTTCGTTAAGAATACTAAATAGCATATTAACGCGGACGTCACTGATAGGATTAGAACAAATATATAGGGTGTCTCATTTAAAATAATGAATTCGGTGTCAACTTCCGTTAAAAGCAAAGTACTACAACTTTTAAAATATTTTAATTGCGTTGGCCCCGTCGTTCTTGCCAAGTTGTTAAATTTTCAAATTATTTAGATAAGTAGGGGAGACTGGGGGATTGTGGGACGCCTTCTTATTTTGACTAAAAACTGGCACAAAAATATTTTCTCTGAACATTTCAAAGCCTGAACTTGTAGTACAACTAATAACCTCTCCTTGGGTCGCAGCAGTTTGGTCAAATTGTGTTAAATTATATAACTTATGTCAGTTGGCGCAAAAATTGCATTATTGTGATTTTGAAAAATATCGGGGAATCACGCACCACTTTGTAAATCGATTGAAAAATAAAAATATGTGGTAGAAAAATCTTTTATTTTTGATTGAAAATGACGGAAGATTTATTATGAAAAAGAAACAAAATGAAGTGAATTGCCAAATGGGTATGAAAATCACTTGGAAACGAAATTATTATCGTACCAAAAAACTATTAGAAATTGCCGAAAAATAAAGCTGGGTTGAAAATTTGCATGAATAACCACTTACATGCATCAAATACACGAAGTTAGCTTGTGAAATGTAAAGAATTGGGCTATCCATAATTTCCCGACAAAAGTGGTCCGCAATTCCCTGAACGTCCTTTTTTATAATGTGGCAGCATATGAATAACCAAATACAAACTTTATGGAAAATTTCATGTTTGAGTCGAAGACTTAAGGTTCTGCGAATATTATGAATATATTTATCTCAATTGGTTCTCGCAAAGTGTGGTTTAATTAGACGAAACCCAAAGTGAACAAAAAAATTTCGAAGTATCACATCTCTTGTGGTATCGAAGCCAGGTAACGGTTAGTCTACGCAAATCGAATACTGAAAGTAAAATGAGCTTAACATGGGGTGAGCTGACGACAGTTATTTGTAGCTGTCAACCACTACTAGAGAAAAAAATATAAAGCTGGTCCTCAATTCCCCGTGATCCAGAATACCCCAGTCTCCCCTACTTTATCAGATATCGATCACGGCGATTCCCAATGGGACACACTGTATATTGCGTTACCAAAAATGGCGATTTGAACTACTTGAACTACTTACTAGTCAATTGTTCTACTACTGTGCCACTCCGGACATTTAATGACAATTCTTAAAACCTTTCCAACACTCGGATAATCCGACATCTGGCTAATCCGGTTAAGAATATAAAAAAGAAAAATTGAGAGGGAGGCAAAATGAAAATATAAATAAGAAAAATGGGGGGTGAAAATGGGGGCACAATGAAAATACATAAAAATGAAAAATTGGGGATAAAATAGGGGACACTATGAAAATATATAAAAAAGAAAAACTGAGGGAGAGAGGATGAAAAAATTAGGGAGGCAAAATGAATATATATAAAAAAGAAAATTTGGGGGGTATATGAGGGGGGGAGAGTGAATGTTAGTCGCCGCCCTCAATTATTTGTATTTTTTCTCAACTGAGAGAAGCGCTGAAAGTTTGGAAAAAGATTTTTTTGAAATATCTTCAAATTTCATAGTTCATGGTTCTTTTAACATAAAACTTATGCTGTTCATTTTAAAAACAATTAACAACGGAGTACCTGGAGCATTAAAAATCTAAAAACCTCGGATTTCTGTAACAGTGAGTGAAATTATATAAAAAAATATGGAATTTTTAGCTAAGAGTATTTGTAAAAAAGTTTACCTATTAAAAAATTGTGATCTTTATTAACAATAGTAATAATAATAATAATCCGGCAGTTTCAAAATAAGATGCTCATACTTAAGGAGCATAATCCTCGAGCTATTCACCTATCAACATAGGTGCGGAACCGCTTTATTTTTAAGTTACAGGGTTTTGCAAATAAAGAAAAAAATTGGTTTTTCTTTAAATACTATGAAACCACTTAAAATATTTTTTTTTAATATTGGCATATACTAACTAGGCACAAAGACGTACTTTTTGCTTGAAATTATTTTGCTATTTTTCCATCACTGGCGTCCGTGCTAATATGTCAACGAGTATTCTTAAAGAAAATAAAGTTGCGTCACTGCTTTTTCTCAAATTAAGTACCAATTTCATAAACAACCTTTATTTCTTCGTAAAAGGGTTGGGTAAGGTACACCTAGTGGAGTAAGTTAGCTTAAATTGAACCCCTTACATTTTTCTAAAAATTTAAGAAAATAGAAAAAATTAAGCGGTTCAATTTAGGAGGCGGTTTACTTTGGGCTGCCAAACCTTATATTGGCAGCTCCACATGCCCTCCGCTTCCCCCCAGATTTACTGCCACCAAGGGGTACAATTTAGGTAGTGGAACAGTTTGGGATACCTTACCCAAATTCTTAAACTCTTCTATCTGTATAAAATAGCTAAATTAAAATCTTACGCCACTGTTTTTTTAAAATAAGCATCAATTGCATAAACATCCTTCACTTGTTGGTAAAAATGGCTCCTCGACTTTTTTTTGGGTGACGAACAGCTTTGAATACTTTTTATAAAGAAAAAAAATCGCGCTACTGCTTTTTTTATTCAAAATAAATATGGCTTTCAGTAAGACTGTTTATTTTTAATAAAAAATCCTCCTCAACTTTTTTCAACCAACCAACGGTTTCTAAGTAAAAAAATAAAATGAATTTCTTTGCATTTATATTTTTTTCTCTAAATTTAATGCCTTATTTTAAGACAATTTTGTTCATTAGTGTTTCTTTATGAAAATTTATGTTAATATGTGTGTTAGATTTATATTTTTTTTTTGGGATATAACTATTTTTAATAATTAATAAATCCATACTACAAAAGAAGTAAACATAGTCTTTAAAATTAAATAATTGTTTTAACCGAAAACCGTTCGTCAGACGAAAAAAAATCAAGGGAGCATTTTTACTAAGAAATAAAGGTTATTTATGAAATTGGCACTTAATTTGTAAAAAATCAATGACGTAACAATTTTTTTGTTAAGAATACTCAAAGACAAATTATCACGAACGCCTTTGATGGAAGAAAATCAAATATTTTTCCAGCAAAAAGTGCGTCTTTAATCCTAGTTAATAACTACCAAAATTTTTGACAAAATATTTCGAATAGTTTCATAGTATTTAAGGAAAAATCAAAATTTTTTCTTAATTTTCAAGACCCTGTATATTAAAAATAAAGCGGTTCCGCGCCAATGTTGATGAAAACTTTTTTTCTTAAAATCGCTGGAGGAATATGCTTCTTAAGTATAAGCAGCTTATTTTGAAACTCCCAGATTATTATTATTACTATTGTTAATAAAGATCACAATTTTTGAATAGGTAAACTTTTTTACAAATACTATTAGCTAAACATTTCATATATTTTTTTTAATTTCACTCACTGTAGCAGAAATCCTAGGTCAAAACCCTTAGACACTCCACTATAAATCTTCTAAAATCTTTAGCAGAGTACTGATACTAAAAAACATACACTTCAAATTTTCAGGCATACAGACAATTTCATATTTGGTGGAGTTCAGTGAGTTCTGTTTATAATTCGAACCAAACACCAAATCAACAAATTAATAATTAGAATAACTAGAATGGGTGCTGCTATCTCTTTGTGAATAGCGGTACTATTGGCAATTAGGTCTGTAAGCGGCACAATGAGCAATCGCCATCAAATCAGCCGGCAAGTGCGGTGCACGTAGTAAAATTCGTAACTCATATGACTTTTCTTATAGTCTCTGACAGTGGCGGCTGGTGCTAAAAAAAATTGGGGGTTGCAAAGAGACACTTACCAAAATGTGCCGAAATTGGAAATTTTAAATTAATCTGGAATTAAGAGATATTTGGGATTTTAAATGATATATGTTATACATGTACAGCATATTATTAAAATTTCCCTTTTATAATATGCACAAAAATCAGACATTCACTTATTGGAAGCGGAAGTCCATACGATGATCTTTGGCAGATGCAAATTTATTAATAATATTTGATTGCGGTCGAGTATTCCTTGGATTAAGTCCTTTTCTTTGGAAAGCATCGTTAATGAGGACAATTTTTCCTGGCATAATGTATTTCTTAAAAGTTTTTAATTCTTTTCAGGGTGGAGAAGCACCTTCTGCTTCAGGAGAAGCCATTAGGATAGTTATAAAGATTTTTGAAAGCATTTAGAATTCCACTAAAAATTTCTAAGGTCACTGTTTTCTGAAATAATGTTATAGAGTACAAGTAAACCAGAAGCCGATTTCAATCCAAAAATGGATAAATCTTAGTGGTTTCTTTAAAACTCTTTTTGGGAAAAGTGGTTCTATATTGATTAAATTTTTCATAAAAAAATAAGGTTGCTGCAATTAACTAAACATCGTGTGCAGAATATTTAAGTCTGGAATAGATCGTCCAAGTCGCTTAATTTCCGGTTTTTCCGACACAGATCGGTTACAGAATGGTTGTGCAATTAAACTTTGCACTGAATTCATTTTTATTTATGTTTCACGGCTCACAACATTAGCAGACAACAAATTAAAATAGCGAGTTGATATTTGGTTTGCATCCATAAGTGCAACCTAATGCTTGCTTATGGGCAACTATTTAAACGAACAAAATATGAGTTAAGGCGCAGGTGCATATGTGGAAAGCAAAGTTTGCAGTCTAGCCTGCAAACTCTGCAAACCATGGACCCAACAACCTCGCCAAATTCTAACGAACCGGGGGAATCCGTTATAATTATGTTTGGTAACGATAAATCTGTTATATTAATAAATAAAATAGACAACAATAACTTTATTTTTTATCCCGGCACATTTTTTTTGGAGGTTGCGCAAACCTGCAAACCTTAGCACTAGCCGCCACTGGTCTCTGACTTCTTATGTTAATAACTAGCTGTTACCCACGACTTAGTCCGCGTGGAATTAGATAACTGTTTTTCTAGAAAATGTTAACATCTAACTTCCTTGAGGTTTGGTTTTCTAAAAAAAAAACACTTTCTATGTTAGGCAATGCCCATTTATCGATGCAGTCAGTAATCATATCTACTATCCAAGCTTAGGGTTCTATATCCAGATATTTTGGTCCGTCAGTCTGGAATACTATTTAAAAAAATTATGTAACAGGAACATAACTTTATGTAATCAACTACCCAAAGTTACAAACAGTCTATGCAATTTCATGTTTATTAAATTAAAAGATCGATTTGTTTTGTTTAAGATATGGATTCAATAACAGCGCTTCTATTAAACATTATTTTATTTCTGCTAACTGCTCAGTCAAAAAATGAACATTTCCATTTTAACCAAAAAATAATCCTGAATGGGAAGTTTATTATAAGACTGCACAGCAGAGGCGCACTGACATCAGTGGCCTCTGTTGTCTATTACCTGGAAGTATTGTGCGAAAACTGTAAAATAAGAGCTTAAATTGAACCTACTGATGGCAATGGATCGTGGTAGTCGTAAGTACAATGTATCCAATCTATCACATCACTGACGTGTTAACCTTTTCTTGGGCTTTTCCTAGGAAAGCGTGTCTAGAACATCATTTATTCATCTTTTAGTCAGGGAGGAGCATCCATGGCTGAAGTTAAAACTACTTCAATCTATTAGGTTTACGTTTTAACTACTCGTTTGGCAATGGTTAACCTACGATAAAATGGAATTTTGTAGTGTATGTATCTGCGGATTAATAGATGGCGTCGCGAACAGTCGAAGGTTTTCAATCCCATTTTCGAAGTACGGCGTAAACAACCTTGCGGCGTAACGCAACCTTACCTTCTAGCGTTGGTTGTTGATTGAATACAACGCTTCTAGATAACCATAAGTATACACAACATCATACTTTGAAAAATTGACAGCAATCCATTAGAAGTAGAGCTGTCAAACACAAACCACTAACAATATAGACCGGTAACATAAATGGCACGATTTTCGCTGGCTGCGGCTCTTGGGTTAGACTCCCAATCGGAAGATAGCGCTCATAGCCGGTTGTTTTCGTTAGCACTTCCGCGTTTTCGATCATAACAAATGACAAATTTCAATTCACTAATGACGGCCGACGAGAACGTTTTGTTTTCAATCTGTCAATAAGGAAATTTCTAATTTATTTTCATCATGGATTATACTTTTTTGAAAATGCTTCCTGATGCTATATTCCATTGCTTCAGTTGTTTATGTAATATGTATGTATGTGTTTCAGGAACGGGGTCAATGACTATGAGGTGAGTTTTTTTTATAGAATATTATAGAATTTTATAGAATCAATAGTAGGTTGTCGAGTTTTAGTATCCTGGCATCTGTAGGCAGTATCCAACATTTTGCATCCCCTTTAGGTTAGCAGAAAACTATCTTAAGTGTTAAAATATTCTTTTGATCGGAGTTTGCCTGCTTTAGATGATGAAATTAATATGTACTTCAATGTCCGACAATTTTTGAAAAATGAGTTAAGAATCTTTGGTACATGAACTAGTGACACTTTTATTATGCAACAGTTGCAAAAATGCACTGTTTTGCTCAGATTATCTAGTTCTTGAAGATAGTAAACCCATTTCAGAAAGGGAATATGGTGTAGTATAGGTAAAGCTACTTTATCTGACAAAAAAGTTGCCCTATGTTTCATAAAGATTTACAAGCCAATCATGGGGGTTCTTTACAATAAATCATATTTACCTAATATAGTTAGAATAATAGGTAGAATAAAACATGTTGTTGACTTTACCTTTACTCCGTGTTTAGAACACCATAAAGTTATTGTTATATTATAAGACTTAGTATTAGAACTTTTGTCCATGCATACTGCCAAAACATCAATAAGGCTTTTTTTTGGTGAAACGGACTGGTCCTTGGTTATCTTCAAAAATTGAAATGTATTTTAGGGGACAAGATTTGTATTTCAATTTTTGAAGATCAATAAGGTTATTAATGATAAAAATTGCAATCTGTGAATGACCCTACAAAACAGCGAGTAATTTCAATTTTACAGAAAGGACAATTTAAAAGGCAATAAATTATTATTAGCTCTCATGAATAAAGTATTTCGATTAACAATAAAAAGGTTTTCTTTGTTTGAGTTTCATGACATTCACAATGAAATCATTGGGATTCTTCACAATAAACCCTTTTATCGAGTACTGTTACAATTATATCCTGCTTATAAGTTTAATAAGGAAGCAATTTGTAAGTAGTACTGTTGTATGTTTGTTGATTAGCATTTATCGTTTAATAAGAACTATATTAATAAATAGGTTACTTTAGTATTTTAAGGTTCGTATAAATGGATATCATTGTATAAGGATTTTGAACTAAGTGTAAGAAGTTTCCTATGTACGCTTATTTTTATTGGGTTATAGAATTTATTATTTGCTATTACCATTTTCACTTATTTTTTTGATGTACATAACAAATATTTAATATACTTATAAGGAAGGATGATTTTTTTATTGATAACTTATGATTATTCCCTAGTAATAGATTTTAAAATTATTGTAATATGTGCACTATTTTTTGTTGAGCAAAATACTTTGCTCAAATGGTCCACATTTGATCGAAGAATTTTTTTCAAGAAAAATTGATAACACATTCCAAATAATTGAATTTAAATTTCTCGCTGGTCCTGCCTTTAATCTATAAATTTAAATTCGGCTTCAGCGCCATCTCCGAATTGGGAGTGTAGACTCTGATGACGTCATCGAGGCCAAGTTCACTGTACGGCCGTTATGCGTCTATAGTGTTAGTGATTCGTGCTGTCAAATTTCTAACAACAAAGTCGGGGCAAAAAGATTAACTTTGAAATTGAAATTTTTAAAACAGAATTTAAAATTTCCAGTTAAAACTCAACATTTATAGTTTTTTCTCGAAAATTGCGCAAACTTTACAGCTCAAAATTTCGACCCAAGATTTCAAAAATAAAAAGTTAGAAGTTTGGTTTCAAATTCAAAATTTCTGTTTTTCATTAAAATTCAAGTGTTTATTCAGAATATATTAAACTAGCTGATAAACGCGCCTTCGTCCTCGTGAAAGAAGAGCAAGGACTTTTCGGCCACGTCTTTCGAAATTCCCACTTTTATTGAAGAATTCGATTTTTATTAGTAATGTAGAATTATGTATTTTGAAAATTTCAACATTTTAAAATATCAACTTTTTTTGAGTGTCGACATTTTCTCATTCGACTCCCAAAATGTCAATTATTTTTTCAAAATTTCGATTTTTTTTTGAAGTTTTTACTTTTTTTGAAAATTCCACTTTTGATGATTTTTGGGTATATTTTGATATTCTCTTTTAAAAGCTTTTTATGATAATTTCTATTTTGTTAAAAAATTTCTATTTTGAAAATTTGCTTTTCAATAGTTTAAATTTTTAATATTTTCACTTTATTTCGGGGTTTTAAATTTTTTGAAAAATGTTGACTATTTATTTTGACTATACAGAGTGGTCCTGAGGTAATGGGTCGAATTTCATGGGTAGATTCCTGAGGTAAAAATATTACGATTTAGCTGAAGTCACCTTAGTCCAAAAGTTGATAGTCAAAGAGATACAGAGTGTTAAATGTGAAATATTATTTTAGTTTATTTTCATGTATTTCTCAATAAATGCTAATAACATCAAAATGTTGGGGTTTGGGATTTTCTGAGTCGAGGATTTTAAATCCGTTCTCTAAACTAAACTGAAAACGGATTTACATTCTTTGATTCAGAAAACCTCAAATTCCAAAATTTAGCAGAGTTGTTAACATTTACTGAGAAATAAATGAAAATAAACTAAAATAACATTTCACATTTAACTCTCTGTATCTCTAAATCGCTCGCTTTAAATCTCAGTTAAATCGTAATATTTTTACCTCAGAAACCTACCCATGAATTTTGGCCCATTACCTCGGGACCACCGTGTTTATTTTGTCCTTATTATTGAAAATGTTGAACTTTTTTTTTAAATTCCCGTCTTGTTACTGAAAATTTTGCAATGTTTTTTAAAATTTTGACTTAAAATTTCAACTTTTTTGCGAACCTGTCTGTTTTTAAACTCGATTTTCATGAAACATTTCCATTCTAAATTCAATTTTTTTTAAATTCAGCTTTTCCTCGTTTCGACTTTCTAAAAATAACGATTTTTTTAAATCTGATTTCGTTTTTTATTGAAAATCTTGACTTTTTTAAACATTTCGACTGTAATTTGAAAATTTCGAGTTTCCAATTTTCCATTTTTTTTAATTTCCACTTTTTCCAAATTTTAACTTAGTTTGTAAATTTCAACTCTTTTACAATCTTGATTCTCTTCAAGATTTTGATTTATTTTCTTATGTTTTGAAAATTTTGATACAAAATTTTGATTGCTCGAAATGTTGACTTTTTTTCAACATTTTTTAAAAGTCTGATTCTGTTGAAATATTGCTTTTTTGAAAACTAAATGTTCGGTTTGCTGCATGAACTAAAAGGAGGCAAACACCCCACCCTTTCCTATTCTAGCTACGCCTATGGTTAGCTAGGATATATTCCTTAATATTACGTGCAAAACATAATAAAGAAAAACGGTCTAAAATACTATTAAAAAAATAGCTTACAGAAATAAAACTTTAGGTTATCAACTATCCAAAGTTACAAACAGTTCTGCAATTTCATGGTTTGTTAAATTGAAAGAGTTCGATTTGCTTTGTTTTACATATAAACTGGATAACAGTATAAACATTATAATAATAGGAGGCCCCGCAAAAAAATCCAATTGGGCCCCGCTCTTATTAGATCCGGGCCTGTCTATATAGGACTAGAATTGTGCCAAGCTTCAATTTTGATATCAAATAATTATTCTTCTTCATTTTAAAAGAGAAATTCTACTAAAAAAATTGAAAATTTATGACAAGCAGATTTCGTCACTCCCATCTCCAATAATGGGAATGGCAATTTATTGCGCCACTTTCCCGTCGATGCTTACAACCCCATAGTTATTTATCAGTTTAATAGATAAATTAAAATGTTTAAACAATAAAAACGCTTATAAATTCAAAATTGGCAAACAACTATCAACCTACTGTTAGAAGTATCCATTTGCTCTCTGTCTACTCGAATTTGGATACAGGTATCTATTACATTGACAGACGTCTAAGTGTACTTTTAACGCCCCTTTAGGTCCCCTAACAGGTGGAATTTCCAAAAATCCCTTCTAAGTGTGCGCCTACATCACAAAAAAACCAATGTGAAAAAAATTAATTTCCATTTTGTGTAAATGTACTGGGGGAAGCCCATAGAAAAGAATAACTAGGCATGAAACTTTTTGAAGATAGGTCCAAATCATGCATAAAAAAGGCAAAAAAAAATGAAAGTGAAATTTAGGCAACAACGCATGAAAAACGCTGAAAAAGGTAGGATCATAGGATAAATTACAGTCTATAATGATTACAAACGAGTATATTCGATGCAACGCCATGATGCCAATTCCCCAATTATATACTTCGGAAAAGTAATCAACATTTAAAATCCTATTACATTTCAACTTATTCGTGCAGGTCACTAATAGGTAATAAAACAATTGGACACTATTATCATACATATATTACATAGTACCGAATACAAATTCAGAATGACTTTTCCACATCCTTCGAACGCAAAGTTACTTTTCTATTCTATTCAAAAAATGTCTAGGAATCCCCAAATTGACCAAATTCTCATATGGCAAGTCGACCAAATGAGGGCTAAACTGCAACAAAGCCTCCCAACACATCTCGCTCAATTTGGGCACGCACAGCCACGTCGAATAAATCGCATTCGACCTAATACAGTCTTCGCGCTCTTTATAAATACCCCCAAAAACATACAACCGTCCTTCCGGCGACGCGGCCGCCGCGTGAAAATGCAACCCGCGCGGCAAATTGCACTTCGCGAAACACGCCCACTGCAGAGTCCTCAAATCCAACCGCCAAAGGTCCTTCAAAAACCTCTGGCCGTCGTAGCCGCCGCAGATGAACGATTGGACGCCGGAGTCTGTAGTTATTTGGACGGCGCCATGGTTGCGCCTTGGAGGAGGGAATCCTGCAAGTTGGTGATGTAGAAGTAGAAATTATTATTATTGGTAATTCTGTCGTACCTTTTTTGGCGTCTGGAAGCGCCTCTTGCACTCTCCATTGTTTTTCTTCGATGTTGAATACTGGCAGGTGGTGCAGGTCGAATACGCTCGATTCGGTGCCGCCGCCTAAGATGTAAATATCTTTGCCGTCGAAGGCGACTTCGTGGCGATATCTACCTTCGGGTTGGTAAGATCCGCCTTTGCAAATACAAACCTCTTCCCAGCAAAGTGTTTTCATGTTTAATCTGCAATATATTGAAAAGAGATAATTAAAATTATACCGAAACCGATATCAAATCCCTCCCCAAACATGCTTGGCCCATGGACCAGTAGAATTGGCGATAAAATTTCACAGAGTGGTAGAATTTGTGAAATTATTTTTTTTTGGTACTACAATATATATATAATCTGTAAGTTTCAAATCTTAGTTTTCTTGCTCCAAATTTTGAAAACAGTTAAAAATGTAAAAAGACGAAATTTTGAGAAATTGTTTAGATTTGAAATACATTGCAAGTTTTTCAAAAAAAAGTCGAAAATTTTTAAGGCCTACCAAGTTTCAAGAAAGTACAAATGATTTTGTTGAGATTTGCAAAAAAGAATTGATATTTTGGGGAAAAAGTCGAATTTTTAAAACAATTTAGAAAAAGGTTGAAATGTGTAAGAAGCAACAATTTTGAAAAGTTTCTACTGCAATAAAAAGTTTAATATTTCAAAAACATTGGAAATTTTTAGTTTGCCATTTTTAAGAAAGTTGAAACTTTAAAAAATAGTTGAACATTTTGAAAAATAGTTGAATATTGTGAAAAAACAAAAGAAAAAAGTTGGGATTTAAAGAAATTTAATTTAATTTTCGAAAAAACAGAATTTTTTAAGTCCCATCCCCCTACTCATTTTTTAAAAACCTGACATTTTCGAAAAAGTAAAACATTTTGAAAAAAAGTCGAGATTTGCAAAAACCGAAAATTTGAAAAAACGGCAAATTTTTTTTAATCCAGCCAAATTGTTTAGATATGTTAACATTTAACAAATTGAATTTTTCAAAAAACATTTTGTAGTAAGTTGAAATTTTGAAAAATAATTCAAATGTGAAAAATGTGGAAAATTATAAGGGCAAAATTTTCAAAAAATAATAATAAAAAATTTTCAGTAAATTTTTAAGAAAGTTGAAAACATGAAAAATAGTTGAGAATTTTGAAAAATAGTTAAAAATTCGGAAAAGAAGCGAAATTTTGGAAAAATGTTAAGATTTAAATAAAACTTAATTTTTGAAAAAAAGTCCTACCTCCTACTCATTTTAAAACAAACTGAAGTAAAATTTAAAAATTTTGAAAAAAAGTCGAGATTTGAAAAAATCAAAAATTTGAAGGGGGAATTTTTTTTAATCTAAAACTTTAAGAAATGATTGCAATTTTTTAAAAAATCAAAATTTAAAAAATAGTCTAAATTTTGAAGTAGGCTGAAATGTTGAAAAATAATAAATTGAAATTTGAAATATGTGGAAAATTATAAAGAAAAATCAACATTTTCAAAAAAAAGTAAGAATATTTTTAGAAACTCTCAATATTTTCAAGCCGAAATTTTCAAAAGTAACAATTCAAATTATAAAAAAAAAGAATTTTTCAAAATGAAATTAAAACGTCTGAAAAATTCAAATTATCTAAATACATCGAAATTTAGACAGTGAAATTTTGAAAAGGTGATATTAAAAATAAAAGTTCAAAAAAACTTTTCAGTTTCAAATAAAGAAATTTTCAAAATGACTGGAAATTTAAAAAAAAAGTTAAATTATCAAAAAAGTTAATTCGTAATTTTCCAAAGATCTAAATTTGAAACGTTTTTTTTTAAATTTTGAGTCGAAGTTTCAACTTATTGCAAACTTGACTGTTTTTAAATTCGATTTTTATAAAACATTTCCATTCTAAATTCGACTTTTTTTTCAGCTTCAGCTTTTGCTCGTTTCAACTTTCTGAAAGAAACGATTTTTTTTAATCTGGCTTCCATTTTTACTGAAAATGTCGACTTTTCTAAATATTTCGACTTTATATTTTGAAAATTTCGAATTTCCAATTTTCCATGTTATCTAATTTCTACTTTTTCGAAATTTTAACTTAATTTGTAATTTTCAACTCTTTCACAATTTTGAATCTCTTTAAAATTTTGATTTATTTTCCCATTTTTTTTAAATTTTGATACAAAATTTGTAATTCTCAAAATTTGGACCTTTTTCAATTCTGCTTTTGTGAAAGTCCGATTCTGTTGGAATATTGCTTTATTAAAAACCGCTTTTTAATTTCCACTTTTGTTCAAATTTTTTATTGTTTCTCGAAGTTTTGACATTTTTTGAAAATTTTAAATTTTTTTCAAAAGTTTCGACTTGTTTTCAAAAGTTTCGACTTTTACGTAGCAAATTGGTTTTTTATTTAAAAATTTAACAAATTCGACCATTTTTTTAAATTTTCACTTTTTTGAAAAATTGGGTTTTTCTCGCAATTTCAATTTTTAAAAGTTACGAATTTTCTTTTGGCATGTTTACTTTTATATTTTTGAAAATTTTAACCTTATGTCATCAACTTTCGGTTTGTTTTCAAGATATGATTTTTTGCAGAATTTAAACTTTTTTCAAAAATTTAGTTTCTTCTGAAATTTTAGACAATTTTTCAAAAAATTTTAATTTTTTTCAAAATTTCGACTCTTATGTAATAAATGGTATTTTTGTTTGAAAATTTTCACTTTTTTCAAAAATTTGGATTTTTCTCAAAATTTCATTTTTTTCGAACTTTCTTCAGAATTTTCCCTTTATTGAAAATGTTAACTTTTTGTCATCAAATTTCAGCTTTCTTCTTAAGATATGACCTTTTTTCAGAATTAAATGGTTTTCCAAAATTTCAATTTTGTGTGAAAATTTTCACTTTCTTTCAAAAATTTCGACTTTTTTTCGAAGTTTCGACTTTTATGTATCAATTTGGTTTTATTTAAAAATATTAAAATTTAGACCATTTGTGAAAATTTTCACCGTTTTGAAAAACTGGATTTTTCTTATAATTCCGATTTTTAAAATTTTCGAACTTTTTTTTAGAATGTTTATTTTTTTTTGAAAATATTAACCTTCTGTCATCAAATTTCGTAATTTTATTAAAATATGATTTTTTCCAGAATTTAAACTTTTTTCAAAATATTAATTTTTTTTGAAATGTTCTATTTCTCAAGAATTTTTACTTTTTCTCGAAATTTCGACTTTTATGTAGTAAATGGTATTTTTATTTGAAAAATTCAAAAATCCGACCATTTTTGAAAATTTCCACTTTTTCAAAAATTGGATTTTTCTCAGAATTTCGATTTTTTCACTTATTCAGAATTTCCACTTTCTGAAAATCTTAATCGTTTGTCATCAAATTTTGGCGTTTTTCTTAAGACATTATGACTTTCTCAGAATTTAAACTTTTTTCAAAAATCCAATTTTTGTGAAAATTTCCACTTTATTCAAAAATTTTGACTTTTTCTCGAAGTTTCGACTTCTACGTAGCAAATTGGTTTTTTATTTAAAAATTTAAAAAAATCTGTTTTTTTCGAAAATTTTCACTTTTTTGAAAAATTGGATTTTTCCCACAATTGCGATTTTTAAAAATTTTGAACTCTTTTTTAGAATGTTTACTTTTTTTGAAAATGTTAACCTTCTGTCATCAAATTTTGGCTTTTTTTAAGATATGATTTTTTTCCAGAATTTAAACTTTTTTCAATTTTAATTTTTTCTGAAAATTACGACTACTTTTCAAGAATTTTTACTTTTTCTCGAAGTTTTGACTTATATGTAGTAAATTCGACTTTTTTTGCAAATTTCCACTTTTTCAAAAATTGGATTTTTCTTTGTTCAGAATTTCGACTTTCTGAAAATCTGAATTGTTTGTCATCAAATTTTGGCGTTTTTTTATGACTATTTCAAAATTTAACTTTTTTCAAAAATCCAGTTTTTTATGAAAATGTCCACTTTTTTTCAAATATTTAGACTTTTTCTCGAATTTTCGACTTTTACGCAGCAAATTGGTTTTTTATTTGAAAATTTAAAAAATTCTGTTTTTTTTAAATTTTAATTTTTTTGAAAAATTGGATTTTTCTCGATTTCGATTTTTTAAAATTTCGACATTTTTTTTAAAATGTTTATTTTTTTTGAAAATATTAACCTTCTGTCATCAAATTTCGACTTCTTTTATGATATGATTTTTTTTTGAGAATTTAGACCTTTTTTCAGAAATTTGATTTTTGATGGAAATTTCGACCATTTTTCAAGAATTTTTTCTTTTTTTTCGAAATTTCGACTTTTATGTAGTAAATAGCTGTTTTATTTTAAAAATTAAAAAATTCGACCTTTTTTGAAAATTTCCACCTTTTGCAAAATTTGGATTTTTCTCAAACTTTTTTCACTTTACTGAAAGTCTTAATCGTTTGTCGTCAAATTTTGGTTTTCTTAAGACATTATGACTTTTTGAAAATTTAAACTTTTTTCAAAATATTAACTTTTTTCTAAAAATTTCGACTATTTTTCAAGAACTTTTACTTTTTCTCGAAATTTCGACTTTTATGTAGTAAATGGTATTTTTATTTGAAAAATTCAAAAATCCGACCATTTTTGAAAATTTCCACTTTTTCAAAAATTGGATTTTTCTCAGAATTTCGATTTTTTCACTTATTCAGAATTTCCACTTTCTGAAAATCTTAATCGTTTGTCATCAAATTTTGGCGTTTTTCTTAAGACATTATGACTTTCTCAGAATTTAAACTTTTTTCAAAAATCCAATTTTTGTGAAAATTTCCACTTTATTCAAAAATTTTGACTTTTTCTCGAAGTTTCGACTTCTACGTAGCAAATTGGTTTTTTATTTAAAAATTTAAAAAAATCTGTTTTTTTCGAAAATTTTCACTTTTTTGAAAAATTGGATTTTTCCCACAATTGCGATTTTTAAAAATTTTGAACTCTTTTTTAGAATGTTTACTTTTTTTGAAAATGTTAACCTTCTGTCATCAAATTTTGGCTTTTTTTAAGATATGATTTTTTTCCAGAATTTAAACTTTTTTCAATTTTAATTTTTTCTGAAAATTACGACTACTTTTCAAGAATTTTTACTTTTTCTCGAAAGTTTGACTTATATGTAGTAAATGGTATTTGTATTTGAAAAATTCAAAAATTCGACATTTTTTTTGAAAATTTCCACTTTTTCAAAAATTGGATTTTTCTTAAAATTTCTATTTTTTTTCAAACTTTCTTCAGACTTTCGACTTTCTGAAAATCTTAATCTTTTGTCATCAAATTTTGGCGTTTTTTTGTGACTATTTCAAAATTTAAACTTTTTTCAAAAATCCAATTTTTTGTGAAAAAGTCCACTTTTTTTCAAATGTTTTGACTTTTTCTCGAAGTTTCGACTTTTACGTAGCAAATTGGTTTTTTATTTGAAAATTTAAAAAAATCTGTTTTTTTTTAATTTTCATTTTTGTGAAAAAGTGGATTTTTCTCAATTTCGATTTTTTTTAAATTTCGAACTTTTTTTTAGAATGTTTACTTTTTTTGAAAATATTAACCTTCTGTCATCAAATTTCGACTTCTTTTAAGATATGATTTTTTCGAGAATTTAAACCTTTTTTCAGAATTTTGATTTTTGATGGAAATTTCGACTATTTTTCAAGAATTTTTTCTTTTTTTCGAAATTTCGACTTTTATGTAGTAAATGGCTTTTTTATTTTAAAAATTGAAAAATTCGACTTTTTTGAAAATTTCCACTTTTTTCAAAAATTGGATTTTTCTCAAACTTTTTTTTTTCGAACTTTTTTCAGAGTTTTCACTTTTCTGAAAGTCTTAATCGTTTGTCATCAAATTTTGGCATTTTTCTTAAGACATTATGACTTTTTCAAAAATCCAATTTTTTGCAACAATTTTCACTTTTTTTAAAAATATTTCGACTTTTTCTGGAAGTTTCGACTGTTATGTAGTAAAATGGATACTTTTTGAAAATTTTCACTATCCTGAAAATTTGGATTGTTCTCAAAATTTCGATTTATAAAATACACGTCGTTAGATGACGATGTCGTTGTGTCGTCATTGCCACGCTTTACATTTGTTTACATAGAAAATGTGTTGTGCTATGTGCACGAGAGTAGAAAATCGAGAAAGTGGGCGAGATCTGGCAACATTGAAGCGGACAAATAGGCAGACAAACACACTTTCGCATTTATACATTAGTAAGGATTAAATTCTTAATCAAATTGCATATTACTAAATAAAGTTGAAATGAAAACACCGTCAACATTTTAAAAAAGACGAAATTTTCAAAAAAACTGAAAAATATTAAAAGAATCCCAAAATTACAGCAAAAATTTTCAAATAAAGTTGACATTTCTAAATAACTCAAATTAAAAAAGTAATCAGAATTTTAATTTAAAAAATTAAGATTTGCCGATACTGGCCGTCTTTTGCTTTCTTTCCTATTTCTAATTGTTTAACACATCTGGTGCATGCAATTTTGACCTGCCACAAATAGCCTTCAATAAACTGGAGGCCGCCAATGGTCCTTTATCTCCGTTAAGGGTAACTGGCCTCTGATTGATATAAATTGTTTCGTATGCATCAAGTTCTCTGCTATTTGTGACCGATCTTAACAATTTTAAATTTTCAATGTTAATTTTGTGTCCTGTATTTATCATATGTAGGGCGACACTTGATTTTTCTTCTCTATTGTATCTGAAATGAGCGATATGTTCTTTAAATCTGGTTTTAATGGATCTCTTGGTCTGTCCAACATATGATAAATTACAATTGTTACAGCTTATTTCATAAATTCCGGAATTCTCAAGCTTGTCCAATTTATCTTTAGCATTACCCAAATTATTGCGGAGACTGTTGTTGGCTGTGTAAACTACTTTTACGTTGTTTTCTTTTAAAACTTTATTAATTTTATTAGTGATATTTGGGTAAAATGGTAATTTCACAACGGTTGTAGGAGTGTTATCTTTAGATTGGTCAAGCTTAGAGCAATCCTGAATTATTTTCTTAAATCTACATTTCCTTAACATGCTGTTTACTGTTTCTATGGGGAAACCATCAAAAATCTCTACTTAGAGCCCAAATTTTAACAGAACAACATTTTGCAAAGGTCTAAATTTTTAAAAATAGAAATTTTGGAAAATTTCTAGTCTTCATACAACTCGACCTTATCAAATACCTTTATTGTCAAGTTTTCAAAAATGTTAAAATTTTCTAAAAGGCAAAATATGGAAAAGTTTAAAATTTGATAAGAACACCTGTCTCGGAGTTAACTGTCTTATACATACCTATGAATATCACAATTAAAGGTAAAACCAGTCGTTCCACCAATAGTATACAAATAACCATTATGATAAACCAACGCCTGTCCATAAAGTGGTTGAGGCAGCTGGCCTGTCGCAGCAACTTCAGTCATATACGCCTTGGGATCATTAACGTTGCATATATACAATTGATTGCTGCAGTGATCAGCAAATGGGGCACCCGTACCTCCAAATACCTACAAAACCATTTAAAATACAACATAAAACCAGCACAAGAATAAAACCGTGCTTGAAATAATTTTTAAATTAATTCAAATAACATCAAATATTTTAATTAGAAACTCAATTACTTAACCCGATGACGTACCATGAGAAGATTCTTTTGCAAAGTCAGTGCATTAGACGCCAATTCCATAGGCAAAGTATGAAAGTTCGGGTACCTGCTCCATACTTTAGTGGCGAAATTAAATCTCCAAAGCTCCTGAAATAACGGAAAGGAGTGCACCCATATTTCATCCTGAACGAATTCGTCGGCGTTGGCCAACGGATTGAACCCCCCGAACGAGTAAAAATTAGCGGAATTCGCTCCAATTCTGTGGCCGCTCCTCGGGAACGGTACATTCTTGTCCCTGGGCTTGATTTCTTCGAAACGCAACGGCTTGAATTTGTAACGCTGTTTATGCACACTCATCACTTTCGATAATATTTTCAAAATAATGAACAGTAAACAGGAGAGGAGACGAATTAACGCCGTAAAATACATTCATTATTGACTGTTCTAAACGCCGCTTCTAGGAAGAATGTCATCTTTACTGGAGTTTTGAAGCAAATTGCACAATTTCTTTCAATGAAGGTTAACAAGTCTTGTTATTTCACTTGGTTGTCTTTCGAATGATGTAATAACAACACCATGAATTTTTTTACAGAAATACAAGCAATCAGGTAATGTTATTTCATTGTTGACGTAATAAGGTCATCTGTTGAGATTGCCCATGCAAACGAAATAACTACTGGTAGACAGATCTACTACATCCGGCATTGCCAGATCTCAGGATTATTCGTTACAATTTTGGATCCCACGAATAAGGTAACAAATCTTACAATTTTTGTCTTTACCAATAAATTAAAATGAATAATTTAATATCACATTTGATCAAATAGATAACAAAAATATATAAATTTAGTAAAATAGTTTTCTAAAAGCGCTTGCAGTATACGGCTCGTGAAATCGGTCGAATGACTGGTCGCCTGTCGAACGGAACGGAAACCGAAGATTGTTGTGATATTTTTAGTTTAATAAAATATGCAATAGCATTATTATGCTTTATTTTTTACAAAATTATTTAAACTACAAGCAATTTTCAACCAGTTCACGATTTCTGTTACTTAATTATCACGATTCATTAAGAGCACTGAACTGACTGAACTAAACACTGTGGTTTATGATTAAGTCCATAGAAGGTTTTACCCCTTTACCACATCGGCAATTAAAATAAATTAGTGCGCCTAACTTAAAAGGGCCAGTTTTGCTGCCGAAATAATTCTTGCGTAATTATTTGTTTAATTTCCGATGTGGTAAAGGGGTAAAACCTTCTATGTACTTCAAGATTCATGATTTGTCTCATTTGGCAACACTGACCACATCTATTAGACCATAGAAACTATAAAAAAGAACTGACGCTAAAGCTCTAAATAGGTATTATTGTCAGGCATTTGATGTCCTATTAGTTTTTCATATTAAATTTAAATTCTGCGGAGTTGAAATACATAAGTATAGTGTTTCTTTATTTTCTACTCTTTAAATTCACGTAAAACATTGTCTTCATGTTCAATAACAGTGCTAAATATCCGATAGAAATACAAAAAGAACAAAACGGAGTCATTAGTCCATATTTATAAAAAAAGTACCAGCTTAACTAATAATGGTACGAAATGATTTTTGCATATTGAGAAATTAGGTAGTGTGGGAAGTTATTAAGAGAATAAGAAACACAGTTACACTAGGAGGCATTGGATGAGAAATAACGCCATATCTGATAACCAAGCCTGCCGGGAATCCTGGGGCAATTATAATATTCTGACCCTTAGTTGGGTATTAAAGACTCCCTGAAGCCTAGGCCCCAAGGACATTTACTCCACCCCCCCCCCTCCTCTCCGCGGGCCACCTGATGACTCCCTACATCAACCTCGAGGAGGAATATTAGAAGCTGTATCATATTTGAAATAGCAAGTTTTTACCTTTTACTTTAATTTTTCAAAGGATTTGCTTGCAAAGAAAAGGTAAAGATTATAAATATGAATTAAAGTAAAACCTTTTACTTCTAACTTTTACTTCTCTTTATTACCTTTTGCTTTTGCTTTGTACTTCAAAGTAAATCCTTTAATTTTATAAATTATCGCCCAATGGCGCTAGAAACCAATCTTGTGCAACAAAATTTTCAACCCCTCCTCCTAACAATGTATGCTTTTTTTTCAGATTTATTGTCAGGATTTTTTCTCAGAAAGGAATGACATATTAAAGACCAAAATAAATTAAAAAAGACTAAACAATATCCACATTTTATATTTGGCACCATGCCCAAGTCTGGTTTCGGCCATTTGAAACCCCCCCATCCCTTCCCCTACTCAACATAACGCAAAATAACACATCACGTTTCGTAATCGCAACAAACAATTACTCGGGACAAGGGTCGGCGCGATAAAATTCGAAATTTACAAAAAAAAATGAGTAAGTTCTAAATTTTCGGAAATAAAATAAAATTTTGAGATTAAATCCATGAATTAATGTCATACAAAGCGATTGAAATTTAAAACACTTCTAAATTTCTAAAACAACGTTTCTAAATTTCTAGAAAATAGATAATATTTTGAGGTTCTGGATTCTGGATTCTGGATTCGTTGTGGTTTGCCTAAAATTTAGGCCAGCACTTAGGCCACCCTTTTCGGGCCCATTGTGCTATCCCCGTGATTGAGGTGTCCTTGGTCATTCATTCAGCCACTCACCCTTGTTGAGAAACTGAAGAACGTCCCTTGGATGCGCCTCTCTCAAACTGGCCACATTAGGCCAGAAGTCCCCCAGCGTGGATCCTCTGATTGATGCTAGTGCCGGGCAGTGACACATGCTAGACACTCTCATCATCTTCTAAACACCTTCTGCAGCTCGGGTCGTTTATAATTCCCATTCTGTGGAGGTGTTTGTTTAATCGACAGTGACCTGTCCATATCCCTACAAGTTTCCTGAGATTATTCCTTGAGAGTTGTAGGCATAGTTTTGCCCTTTCCCTGCACGGCATTCTAATGAATGCTTGAGTTTGTCGGCATGTTGTTATTGATGCCCATATGGCTTTGTGTTTACGATAAATTTCTTCGTTAAGTAGGGATATTACGGTTGATCTCGCCAGGGGAAGGGTTGGTTCTGGTCCAACGAATTGTTCTTCCGAACCCTTCCTCGCCAGTTTGTCAGCGCGTTCGTTTCCCTCTTTCCCAGAATGTCCTTTGATCCAAATTAGATCAATTGCATTCTCTTGTGATAGACGTTCTAAAGCTAGGTGGCAGTTCCATACCAGCACTGAGTTTGTTTTCACATTCCTCAGGGCCTTAAGGGCTGCCTGGCTGTCCGTCTTTATTTGGATATATTTTCCTGTAATGTTCAGTTGCGTCATTTGTTCGGCACTATATAAAATTCCCAACATCTCCGCTTGAAAGATATATTATATATTTTGAGGTTATGGTCCAAATTTTGGAAAAAGTTAAAATATCTGGAGAATTTTAAAGTTTGAAACTTAAAGTAGAAACTTCAACCAACAGTTTCAAGTTTAGGTTATTTCATAGAAATATTTAATCTGAACACCTCTCAATTTGATTTTTTTAACTCTTGAAAATCTCTCAAAATTTTGACATCCCCATATCTAAAAAAAAATTTGACTTCTTTCAAAATTTTGAGATTTTCCGAAATTCCAATTTTTTCAAAATGCTGATTTTTCAAAATTTTCTTTAATTTAAATTTCCAACTTTTTTAAAAATTTGTCTTTAAGAATGTTGCCTTTTTCAAAATTTTCAATTTTTAAGTTCCTTTTTAAAAAAAATGTTTATTTGGAGATCGGACTTTTTTCTAATTTTGATTTTATGTCAAAATTGAGACTTACTTTCAAATATTTAGACTTTTTAAAATTTCAATTTTTTAAAAATTTAGACCTTTAGTGTCCACTTTTGCAAAAATTTCAATTTTTTTTTGGAAATTTCGATTTTTTTAACTTTTAACTTTTTCCACAATTTCGGTGTTCTAAACTTGATCCTTCTGATAATTTTGCCATTTTTTTCAAATTTATTTTTTTTTAAATGTCGAGTTTTTTAAGACCTGAGCTTTTTTCAAAATTTTACCTGTTTCTCAGATTTTAACTTTTCAGAAGATGTTTGATCTTTTTGAAAATTTCGATCATTTTATAGTGTCAACTTTTGCAAAAATTTAAAATTTTCTTTTTTTTTTAAATTTCAATTTTTTTTCCTTTTTTACGTTTTCGCTACTTAGATTTTTTTCCAAAATTTCGGTTTGCGTAAACTTACTTTTTTTGATAATTTTGACATTTTTTTTATATTTTCTTCTCTTTGAAAAATTGAGTTTTTCGAAAACTGAACTTTTTTCAAAATTGTATCTTTTTCTTAAAACTGTGACTTTTGAGAAAACGTTGACTTTTCTGGAAATTTCGATTTTTTAAAATTTGGATTTTTTTTTCATATTTTCGAATTTATTTGCAAAATGTTTTAAAAATTTCGACGTTTTCAAATTGGTGACTTTTTCAAAATTTCCTTAATTTAAATTTTTAACTTTTTAAAAAAAATTGTCCTTGAAAAGTCGTCTTAAAAATTTCCTAAATTTAATTTCCTTTTTTTTGAAAATGTCAAGAATTTTTGGAGATCGGAACTTTTTTCAATTAATTTAGGATTCAAATTTCAAAATTTTCGCATTTTTTTGAAAACTTCGATTATTTTAAAGTGTTGACTTTTGCAAACATATTATTTTTTTTTATTCCAATTTCTTTTTTTACCTTTATACGTTTTCAATCTTTAGATTTTTTTCAAATTTCGGTTTTTTAAAATTGATGTTTTGATAGTTGACATTTTTTGAAATTTACTTTCCTTTGCAAATGTGTTAATTTTTTTTGAAATTTGCGATATTTTTTTAGCCTCCTACTTTTTTAATATTCAGAATTTTCAACAAAATTTCAGTTTTTTGAACTTCTTTGTCTTTGAAACTGGCGAGTTTTTTGAAAATTGAACTTTTTGCAAAATTTTATCTTTTTCTCGAAATGTTGACTTTTGAGAAAACGTTAACTTTCCTGAAAGTTTCGATTTTTTTAAAATTTTGACCTTCAATTCAAATTTTCGATTTTTTTGGCAATATTTTCTAAAAATGTCGACTTTTTCAAAATGTTGATTTCCGAAAAATTTCTTTAATTTAAAATTCCAACTTTATTAAAAATTTGTCTTTGAAAATGTCGACAATTTTTTTTTAATGTCATGTTTCTTTGGACATCGGAATATTTTTAATTTTGATTTTGTCAAAATTTAGAATTATTTCCAAAAATTTAGACTTCAAAATTTCCGACTTTTTTGAAAATTTCGACCATTTTAAAGTGTCCACTTTTCCAAAAATTTCAATTTTTAAATAAAAATTTCGATTTTTTTAAATTTTTTACTTTTTCAATATTTAGATTTTTTTTCTAAAAATTTCGGTTTTTTAAACTTGATTTTTTTGATAACTTTGACATTTTTTAAAATTTACTTTTCTTTAAAAATGTTGTTTATTTTAAAACTAAACTTTTTTCAAAATTTTATTTTTTTCTCGGAATTTGAACTTTTTAGAAACTTTTTGAAAACTTTGACTCTAAAAGGTCAATTTTTGCACAGATTTTAATTTTTTTTTTTTTTTGAAAATTACGATGTTTTTTTACTTTTTTTGCGTTTTCTGTAGTTAGATTTTTTCCGAAATTTCGGTTTTTTTAAATTTTGATTTATTTTGATAATTTTCTTTAATTTACGTTTCTTTGCAAAAATTTTAATTTTATTTTGAAAATTTCGATTTTTTTCAACTTCCTACTTTTTCAATATTCAAAATTTTTTTCAAAATTTCGCTTTCTTGAACTTGTTTAAACTCTAATAATTTTGAGGATTTTTAAAACTGAACTTTTTTCAAAATTTTATCTTGTTCTCAAAATTTTGACGTTTTAAAAAACGTTGACTCTTCAGAAAGTTCCGATTTCTTAGAAATTTGACATTTTTGTCAAATTTTGGATTTTTTTTTGCAAAATTTTTTAAAATTTTGACTTTTTCAAAATGTTGACTATATCAAAATTCTCTTAATTTAAAATTTTCACTTTAAAAAATTCTCTCCCTGAAAATGACTTCTTCGAAATTTCCCATTTTTGGGTTTTTTTTGAAAATGTCAAATGCTTTTGAAGATGGGATTTTTTTTATTTTGAATTTTGGACACAATTCAGACTTGTTTTTAAAATTTTCGACTTTTCTGAAAATTTCGCTTATTTTAAAATATAGACTTTTGCAAAAATTTTATTATTATTTTATTTAAATTCATATTTTTTTTACCTTGTTACGTTTTCAATATTTAGATTGTTCCCAATATTTCAGTTTTTTAAATCGACTTTTTTGATAATTCACATTTTTTCAAGTTTACTTCTTTCGCAAAAATTTTAATTTTGTTAAAATTTAGATATTTTTTAATTTCTAAATGTTTCAATATTCAGAATATTTTACACAATTTAGGTTTTTTTAATTTGATTTTTTAGGTTAATTTTGATACTTTCAAATTGATTTCCTTTTTCTCAAAATTTTGACTTTTTGGAACACATTGACATTTCGAGAAGTTTCGGTTTTTTAAAATTCTAACATTTTTTTAAATTTTCGAGTTTTTTTCCAATTTTTTTAAAAATTTTGACTTTTTCAAAACTTCTTTCATTTAAATTTCGTACTGCTCCCGTACGGAAAGACACTCGAGATTCTCAGCCTAACCAAAGACCACCTAGATGCTGGTTCTGCCCTGGGTTCCATTGGAACCGAGATTGCCCGCGCCAAAGTGAGCGATCAGGGAATTGGCGTGACCGAGGCCCCAGACAGCCAGCGGGAAACGAATAGGTGCTAGTAAGACGCGGCAACAAGGAGCCGCCAACCTTCAGCCGCAACCAAGAATAGGAGCCCTCAACATCGCATCAGCACCGTGTCATCGCACAAAGATACAGCTCAGCATCGGTGAAAAGAGCTATTCAGCCCTGGTTGATACTGGGGCGAACGGCAATTTTATCCGAGCTGGGCTTGTCAAGGGAAGACACAACCCGAAGAAGATTCAGCTTCGCTTAGCTACCCGAGAGATAGCCGATATACGAGGATCGCAGGAGCTCACCATCCAGATTGGCCCTTATTGCCGATCGGTAGATTTCCTCTTGGTGGAGGACCTCCAAGAAGACCTGATCCTTGGATATCCCTGGCTTCACGAGGAAGACGCGACCCTGGATGCCCGAAGAGGATGTCTTCATTTTGGAATCCAGAAGCGATACACGGAGTACCTGATGGCCCCCAAATTCCCAACCAAGACCAACCCGATTGTGACATCCGAGATACACGACGAGATGCCCGAAGAACTACGACCCCAGCTACGCCAACTGCTGAAGGAGTTCGCAGATGTCTTCGCATCGCAGCAGCAACAGCAGACTACCACCAGGTCCGTAATACACGAAATCCACTTGAAGGACCCTACACCTTTCCAACTTCGACCATATCGCTATTCCGAGGCTAAGAGGAAAGCGATGTACGACCAAATCGAGGAGATGTTGATGTCAAAGGTCATCGAGTCCAGTACGTCCGCGTATGTATCTCCTGTCGTAATGGTTCGCAAGAAGGATGACACCTGGAGGTTCTGCGTAGACTACCAGAAGCTGAACAGCCAGACAACCGACGAATCCACAGCTCTGCCTCACATCCCGCAGACGCTGAAAGACTTGGGCAACGCGAGAATCTTCTCGACCCTTGACCTGAAGCCAGGCTATTGGCAGATCCCACTGACCGAGGATTCCCGGAAATACACGGCATTCGCTACTCCTAACGGAGCGACGTACCAGTTCCGAGTCATGCCCTTCGGACTCAAGAACGCCCCTGGGACCTTCCAGAGGTTCATGACACAAGAAGTGCTGCCCGATCTTCTCAACGAGTTCGTCCTGGTTTATCTGGACGATATCATTATCTATTCGCCCAGCTTCGAAGACCACCTAAGGCATCTCCAGATAGTCTTTGAACGACTCCGAGCTCACGGACTGACTTGCTCGCCGGAGACGTGTCGACTCGGAACCAACGACATCCAATACCTTGGACATCAAGTTGGGGCCACCACCAACAGGCCGCTCGACTGCCACCTAGAGTCCGTCAAAACCATGAGGACGCCGACCTCTCGGACTCAACTGCGAAGGTTCCTGGGACTCTGCGGATGGTTAAGAGAATATATTCCCAACTTCGCCCAGATGGCAGCCTCGCTGACGAACGCCCTCAGCTCGAAAAAGGCCTTCAAGTGGACCAAGGAGTGCAACATCGCGTTCGAGGCCATTAAGGACGCCATGAAGACTCCTCGAGAGTTGCACCAACCTGACCAGGACCTACCATTCGTACTGCAGACTGATACCAGCGGCATTGGTATGTCTGCAGTACTTTACCAACCGACCCCTGAAGGAGGCAAGAGGATCTTATCATATGGTAGCGCGAAATTCAATCCAACGGAGCAGCGCTACCATATCAACGAACAAGAGTGTTTGGCCATAATCTGGGCAGTCAAACCTTATCGTCCCTACCTGGAAGGACGCCACTTCACTATGAGGACCGATAACCGCGCCTTGCAATGGATGGACAGGATGAAGGACGACAGAGCAAAGATCACTCGCTGGGCGTTGCTCCTACAGCATTATTCCTTCACTGTAGAGCATTGTCCCGGCCGTGACAACGAGCTACCCGATGAGCTGTCCCGCCATCCAGAATCGATTTCCAGCCCAGACGATTTGGTGAACCTCGAGGAACTCTTGCCCCCCCAAACAACTGACCACGACACCGGAAAAGGAGCCCATCTGCTGTCAATTGAATACTGAGACCCTAACGGACGAGATCAAGAAGGCACAAGAGAACGATCCAGCCCTCCAGGACTTACTTAACCGTTTGAGAAATCCAAACCCAAACGCCAAAGTTTTGGAAAGGAACTTGCCAAGTCTGAACACAGAGAGGGATGGACATGTCTACCGCAGGAAGGGAATGCGGCTCATCGTGCCACAAAATATGGTGGAGAGAGTTCTGTTTGAGTTCCACGATGCTCACTTAGCAGGACATCCTGGTCAAGATGAAACCATCGAAGCCATCAAGAGGATGTTCTAGTGGCCGTCTATCCCACAGGACACAACGAGGTATGTGAAACAATGTCTTCTCTGTGCACAGTACAAACGCCGCCCACCTTTTGTCGCCGCCGATCTTCGTCCACGACAGCCAACACACCCTGGGCAGACAGTAGCAGTTGATCTGATGGGACCATATCCAACTTCCAACCAAGGAAATCGATTCGTCTTGACCGTCACGGATCTCTTCTCTCGCTGGGTTGAAGCATTCACCATTCCAAGGTCACATGTTAGCTGTATCACCCAACTCCTGGAAGAGCAAGTATTCCATCGATACGACTATCCTCAATCCATTATCAGCGATAATGGCCCTCAATTCACGAGCCGTCACTGGGCAAGGAGCTGTGAGCAATGGAAAATTGCTCACTGGACCACCGCTGCTTATCATCCCCGTGCCAATCCAGCGGAGCTTCGAAATCGAGAGATCAAAAAGGGAATCCAAATACGTCTTGACGGTCAAGAACCAGATACCTGGGACCTTGAACTTCCTGCGACTCTTTCAGTTTAAGGAGAAGAACCAACGCCGCCACTGGAAAATCCCCTAGTGAAATTCTCATGGGCCAACATCTGCAAGCCCCAGGAGAATGGAGCGCCGTAGCAGAACCACGACCAGGCAACCCAGCTGCTCAGCGTGAAGCAGCACGGCAGAACCAGGCGCGCTACAGCAGGAACAGGTGGCCTCAGTCCCAAAGAAATCCCCAGCAATATTTACCAGGCGACTCTGTGCTTGTCCGAAACGAAATACGACGCCCCTTCGTTGCTCGCTGGCAAGGACCGTATGGAATTATTCGACCAGCAGGCGAAGCATGCTACTGGGTCTTCATAGACGGCCTAACTCAGAAGGTCCAAGTAGATCGCATTCGTCCCGCTCCACAAGCAGGCCAGAGACGTCGTGTCATGCCCCAATAGAGAGCCAACCTTCCACGCCTCATTAGGACGCTCGAAGCCATAGTGCAGTGAAGGGCAGTGAGGTGAAAAGACAAAGTGGAAGAAACTCTCTTAGGTTAAGGTAGAATTAGGGAAACATTGTTAATAGTATTAGGCAAACATTGTTCGTAGATTTAAGTTAGATTAAGAAGTGCAGTGCAGTGCGCGAGTGTAGTGTAGTGCAGTGCTAGTGACCGTGCATCACCAGCGACCAGCTCGACGGCAGGACGAGAACTACGACCGCTTCGTGATCCAGAGGAACCATTTTCTCTCCACCAATTTTCGTTCTTTCCAGCCATTTCCAGAGGACTCACTTTCTCTCTGGCAGAGTCCCCATTGACTCTCGCCAACCTTTCGAGGACACTTTCCTCGCCATAATTTCTTCTTTTTCGTCAAGAGGACCCATTCCTCTTCGGCATTGCCTCTCCCCGTCTATTCCAAGGACCCATGTCCAAGGAGACGACACCAGCGAAGAAGAAGGAGCAGCCAGTTCACGAAGCTGTCACTACACCACATCTTTGAAGAAGATGTCCGCGAGGAAGACTGTGGTCACGTTCTTACCAGAGGCGTGACAGCTATCTTCGATAAGATAGCCATTTTTATGTTAGGTTAAGTTAGATTTAAGATTTTGGTATTTTTGTGGTTTGAAAATAAATGCTAGGAGGTTTTCGTCGTCGCACTATTACATCGCGAAATTCACTTCCACCAGAGCGTCGTCACCGGAGGAGGGGGGAATGATACCGGAGCAGGAATAATTCAAGTTTCCCGCTCTTACTCTCACTCTGACGCCGCTAGATGGATCCAAGCACTAGGCATTGACCAATACATTTCCATCCCCGACGATTCACGATCGTCCCCGACCAACGGAAAACACCACAAGGAGGGTTGGTCGTTAACCGCCCTTGCTTGACTCACTCTCTCCAAGTTTGAACTTTGAACAAGGAAGACCTACCCGAAAATTCCGAACACGTGCCTAGTGCTTCGACCGATAATTTGCTTTAAGATTATTTACCCGATTAATCTAATAGTGCCACGGCGAAAACTCCAGCTAAAACTGTAAGTCTGCGTATTTCTTTTATCCATTTGTCCGAAGTATATATTTGTATCGTGCTGCATTGTCCAATTGTTGGGAATTGTTTATTTTCGTCCTGTGAACCCAACACGACCACGTGCTTGTTAAAACGAGCAAGTTCTAGGCGAAATTCGAATTTTATTTGAGTTTCGGCCGAAGAATTAATTCTTATTCTCTTGTCGAGTAATATTTTATATTTCCTCGATTGTAATCGCCCCTGGAAGATTTCCTAACCGCGTGCAAACGCCTTAATAGCTAATTCGAGAGTAAGCGACTTGACGCTCCTTTTATTTCATTTTTTTTGTTTAGTTGCACGTGTAGAAACCCGTTAGACGCCATTTTCTAGTATTTACCAGTGTCTTCTGTGGTTGACACGCAGTGCACCAACTGTTGGTTGACACGCAGTGCGCCTTCTGTGGCTGACACGCAGTGCTACCATCTATTGGTTGACACGCAGTACACTACTTGACATTTCTCTGGCACAATCTCGCGTTCATAGATACAATTACATCTGTCACTTGTCTTGTCTATGATGCCAACACTCCGTTAGTGACATTTGCAATTTCCCTATTGGACAGTGTTGCCAATAAGCATTTCTAATTATTGTGTGTGTGTGTGTGTGTGTGTGTGTGTGTGTGTGTGTGTGTGTGTGTGTGTGTGTGTGTGTGTGTGTGTGTGTGTGTGTGTGTGTGTGTGTGTGTGTGTGTGTGTGTGTGTGTGTGTGTGTGTGTGTGTGTGTGTGTGTGTGTGTGTGTGTGTGTGTGTGTGTGTGTGTGTGTGTGTGTGTGTGTGTGTGTGTGTGTGTGTGTGTGTGTGTGTGTGTGTGTGTGTGTGTGTGTGTGTGTGTGTGTGTGTGTGTGTGTGTGTGTGTGTGTGTGTGTGTGTGTGTGTGTGTGTGTGTGTGTGTGTGTGTGTGTGTGTGTGTGTGTGTGTGTGTGTGTGTGTGTGTGTGTGTGTGTGTGTGTGTGTGTGTGTGTGTGTGTGTGTGTGTGTGTGTGTGTGTGTGTGTGTGTGTGTGTGTGTGTGTGTGTGTGTGTGTGTGTGTGTGTGTGTGTGTGTGTGTGTGTGTGTGTGTGTGTGTGTGTGTGTGTGTGTGTGTGTGTGTGTGTGTGTGTGTGTGTGTGTGTGTGTGTGTGTGTGTGTGTGTGTGTGTGTGTGTGTGTGTGTGTGTGTGTGTGTGTGTGTGTGTGTGTGTGTGTGTGTGTGTGTGTGTGTGTGTGTGTGTGTGTGTGTGTGTGTGTGTGGTGTGTGTGTGTGTGTGTGTGTGTGTGTGTGTGTGTGTGTGTGTGTGTGTGTGTGTGTGTGTGTGTGTGTGTGTGTGTGTGTGTGTGTGTTTGTGTGTGTGTGTGTAGCGAGTTTTAGCTGTGGTTATCTTCGTATACCCGCTTGTTCCTTTGCTTATCTTCCATTCACTCACCACGCTTTATTTACGCGTTTTTATTTTATTTTATTTTTAATAATTTATACCGAGTACGGTATAATAGAATTTTTCCAAAATTTTGGATTTTAAACTTGATTTTTTTGATAATTTTGAAATTTTTCAGATTTACTTTGCTTTGAAAATGTCGAGTTTAAATTCTGAACTCTTTTCAGAATTTTATCTCTTTCTCAAATTTTGAACCTTTTGGAAGTTTCGATTTCTTAAAAATTTGACTTTGTTTCAAATTTTCGATTTTTTTGCAACATTTTCTAAAAATTCCGACTTTTTCAAAAAAGTTAGATTTTTTCAAATTCATACTTCTTATTTGAAAATTTAGTCTATTTGTGGTTTTAACTTTTTTACTTGATTTTGGTTATATTTAAAATGTTGCCTTTTTTCAAATTCTCATTTTTTTTTTAAATTTGGTCTTTCTTCATTTCGACCTCTTTTGAAAATTTCCATTTTGTTTAAATCTCAACATTCTCCCAAAATATCCCTTTCTTTTATAAATTTCGTGTTTTTTTTATTAAATCTTCAACATTATTTTAAATTTTTCATTGGCCACTAGTTTATTTTTGCATAAAAGTTACTAGTAGAGACTTTTAAGTTATGTTTTTGTCTAGAATAGTAGTATTTGTAATATTGTAGCTTTAAGATGGGAATAAAGGAAAGGAGGAAAACACGTGCTGGTGGTCGGCACGGCGGCAACGCTGGTGGAGGATGAGAGGGCAGTCTAGGAGGAACTGTGGTGTACACCACCCGCGGCTTCTCAGTTTTCTATCGTTAAATTCGTTAAAGCTGTTTTTTGATAACATATCTCGGCGTCTAACCACCCAGTTAAAAGCTCCATTCCGAAATATATTTCAATGTTTCTTTTTTTAATCTCGATATTTTTCCAAAATATTCACTTTTTTATAAGTTTCGATTGTTGTAAAATCATTAACTGTATTTAAAATTTTCGATTTTTTTAAGGAATGTCGATTTTTTCACATTCTCGACTTTTTTGTAAATTCTCAATTTTTATTTATCTCGAAGTTCTACATTTTAAAGCTTTTAAAGATATCTATTTCTCTAACCTGACATTTTTCCAAAATATTTACTTTTTTGAAAAATCCGATTTTTTAAAATTTCTAACATTAGTTTAAATTTTCTATTTTTTAAGGAAATTTTAACTTTCTTGCAAATCCTCAGTTTAATTAGATTTTTTACATTTGGGCCTCTTTTGAAAATTTCCATTCTTTTAACTCGGCATTTTTCAAAAATATCAACTTTTTTTATAAATTTCAATTTTTTTTTAAATCTTCAACATTATTTTAAATTTTCGATTTTTTAAAAAAATTCGATGTTTTCAAATTCTCGACATTTTTGAAAATTTCGACTTTTTTGCAATTCCTCATTTTTTTTTTAACTTCGACTTTCTACATTTCGGTGTCTTTTGAAAATTCCATTTTTTAAAATCTCGACATTTTTCGAAAAGAGTCACTTTTTTGATAAATCTCGATTTTTCTTAATCTTCTACATTATTTCACTTTGCGATTTTTTTTAGGGAATTTAGGGACTTTTTCAAATTCTCGACTTTTTTGAAAATTTCAACGGGTTTGTCAATTTTAGATAGAGGGTAAACTTATCGTTTCGCGTTACCGTCAGCCTAATTCCGTTACCAACATACAGAAAAAAATACAGAAACATACAGAAAAAAAAATGTAAATTTAAACTCTCATGTTTTTCAAACCAAAAGTCGTAGCTCAATTTGGTTTTCAGATTCGTAATCTACGGGACAAAATCTAACTGGTAGGGTACTTTTAAATTGTAAATAATAACTATGAATTTTGACTTTGGAAAATTTGAAAATTACGAAATTTTGGAGGCTTGTATCTCGTGAACGGATAGTCGTAGGTCAATTTGGTTTTCAAATTCATATTCTACGTTCCGAAAACTCCATGTAAATGCAATAAACTCATTTTCTAAAAATGCAAATTTTTTGAAGTTTTGTAAGAAGTGTCCCCCCTTTGAACTTTTTTCGTTATTCTAAACTCTCATATCTTCCAAACCAAAAGCCGTAGCTCAATTTGGTTTTCAGATTCGTAATCTACGGGACAAAATCTAACTGGTAGGGTACTTCTAAATTGTAAATAATAATAACTTTTGAATTTTGACTTTGGAAAATTTGAAAATTTAGAAACTTTGGTGGCTTGTGTCTCGCGAACGGATAGTCGTAGGTCAATTTGGTTTTCAAATTCATATTCTACGTTCCGAAAACTCCATGTAAATGCAATAAACTCATTTTCGAAAAATGCAAATTTTTTCAAGTTTTGTTAGAAGGGTCACCCTTTGAACTTTTTTCGTAACATTAAACTTTTATATCGTCCAAACCAAAAGTCGTAGCTCAATTTGGTTTTCATATTCTTGATCTACGTGACAAAATCTAGCTGACAGGGCACTTTTAAATCGTAACTAATAACTTTTGAATTCTCACTTTGGAACCCGAATATTTTGAAAACATTAAGAGCTTACACTTTCTTTGAAATTTCATCTATTTTTTGGAATTTTTAAAAATTTCTACTTTTTTAATGATTTGGAATGTATTTGGAAGATACATTTTTATTTCAAACTTCAATATTTCAAATAATTCTTAAGTACAGGATATACTTCTTCCGGGATTGGACCGTGTCACAGAACTACTAAAAGTGTTCGACGTTTCGCCCACCATCGTAGGGGGCTTCTTCAGGAACAAAGAAAGAAAAATAGATGAAATGAGGGACTATGCAAAAAAGAAATCTAATCTAATAATTTTAGAACCAATTCTTCATTCAAAATTCTTCATAAAGCTGGTTTGTCTCTTGTCCGGGATATGATTAAAAGGATTAAACGCGATTTGGCTTCGATTTCCCGACAATTGCTCGAACTCCATCTGGAACTTTCGAGTAGGTTGTCGGTTGAACATTGGAGTCATTTCGACGCCATATCCTATAATCAATCCGAAAAAACCTTTGAATTAGAAAATCTGAAACACAAGAAGAAATTCGAATCCCTAAGTCCCAAGGTCAAAACTCATAGTTCAGTCTCAAAAACAGTAGTCAATTTGTCTTCCCGTCCACTATCGGATAACGAACAGACCATCTTATCCAAAGGACTGAATTTTGCTGTCGCCCCAAGAAAAATTCCAACTGAAGAAATAATCAGTGCGGTAGAGTCTTCCATCAGAACTCTCCCCAAGGAGGTTGCAGATCCCATTCGTTTTCAAACCACAAAAATTCTAAAACATGCCAAACCACCAAAGTCCAACATTTCTAGAAAAGAAAGATGTGCCCTTAAAACCCTAAAAACAGATTCTTCAATCACTATTCTTTCGGCTGACAAAGGTAATGCAACTGTCATCTTGGATAAATCCGAGTATGCATCCAAAATTAACGCCCTCTTAAATGACGGATCCTATATTCCTCTTCCTCGGGACCCAACAAGCAAAATTGAACGTGAACTAAAGTCGAAACTAAAATCCTCAAATCTGCCCGCAGACACTCTCAGACATCTTGTTCCGAAAGAATCCAAACCACCTCGTCTGTATGGTCTCCCCAAAATTCACAAACCCAATATTCCTCTTAGGCCCATTGTCAGCACGATAAATTCACCTACCTACAATGTCTCGAAATACTTATCTAACATCCTCAAGTCATATACCGGAAACACATCATCACACGTCCTAAATTCCAAACACTTTGTCGAATTATTGTCCGAATTAACCCTAGACCCCAACGACATATTAGTAAGTTTTGACGTCACTTCACTATTCACAAACGTCCCAGTTTCCGACTCCATGACGATAATTCGTCAATTACTTTCAGGCAAAGAGAATGCAGATTCTCTAGCTGATTTAACTGAAATGTGTCTCACATCGACTTATTTTTCTTTTAATGGCAGTTTCTATAAACAAGTCTCCGGCACCCCGATGGGTTCTCCCTTATCCCCAGTCGTAGCAAATATTTTTATGGAATCTTTCGAAAACACTGCGTTGGAAGCTGCAGATTTAAAACCCAAGGTTTGGCTTCGGTATGTAGATGACACATTTATTGTATGGCCACATGGCAAGGATTCACTAAATTTATTTTTGGAACACCTAAACAGTTTACATTCCTCTATTAGTTTCACTATGGAAATCGAAAACAATGGTTCTCTTCCCTTTCTTGACGTACTGGTCACTCGTTTACCAAACGGTCGCGTTTCTCATTCCGTTTATCGAAAACCCACCCATACTAATCGTTATTTGCATGCAGAGTCCCATCATCACCCTTCCCAAAAACGTTCCGTCATAAGTTCACTGGTTTCACGAGCTGTAGCAATTTCACAACCAATAAATCTTTCAGACGAGTTGAACAATATTCGTTTCAACCTCCGCAACAATGGTTACAAATCGCACGACATTGAAACTGTCATTAAACGACATCTTCACCCTACCCCTCGTCCTTCACAAAATTCAATAGTTTCTTCTAAAGCCTTTCTTCCTTATGTTCGCGGAGTAACAGATCAAATCGGAAAATTATTGAGAAAACACAACATTAAACCCACTTTTTCATCATCCTCAAAGATTCAACAGCTCCTTCCATCTCCCAAAGATAAAATTTCATCCTTTTGTTCTAATGGCGTGTATAGGGTTCCTTGTTCTTGTGGTTCAGTGTACATCGGAGAAACGGGGCGATCATTTAAGACTCGAATATCCGAGCACCAAAGGTGTCTTAGGTCTGGTTTATTTTCGCAGTCAGCCATTGCCGAACATCAACATGAGACCGGACATAAGATTCTCTTCGATAATATTTCAATTATATCCAATATTCCCAATTACTATAATAGGAAGATACGCGAGGCCATCGAAATCCAAAAATTCCCCAATAACATCAACAGAGACGAAGGTTACATGTTTTCCTCCATCTGGAAACCAACCATCGGAAATCTTCGGAAGTGATCGCACAGACGCGTGGTATATAAAGTTTCTCTTTCCCTCTTTCCTGTCAGAAGAGTTTCGCCTCTGGTATGGTGGACATACTGAGTTACCGTGCTCTTCTGCCTAAACTTTCTTTTGTACCAAGTGTCAATTCAGAAGAGTTTCGCCTCTGGTATGGTGGACATACTGAGTTACCGTGCTCTTCTGTCTAGACTTTCTTATCCTTTGTACCAATTTTCAATTCAGAAGAGTTTCGCCTCTGGTATGGTGGACATACTGAGTTACCGTGCTCTGATGCTTTGAAATTGGCCTTTTATTTTTATTTTTCTTTTTTGCATAGTCCCTCATTTCATCTATTTTTCTTTCTTTGTTCCTGAAGAAGCCCCCTACGATGGTGGGCGAAACGTCGAACACTTTTAGTAGTTCTGTGACACGGTCCAATCCCGGAAGAAGTATATCCTGTACTGACTCTGGCCGTGGAAGCCTTCGTTATCATAATTCTTAAGTAATCAACTTTATTTTGATGATTTTGAATCTTTTTAGAGGGATCCTTTTTTAAAATGTTTACTTTTTACTATTTACATTTTCGTTTTTATTTTAATCAGATTTTCTCTAAAAACTTCGACATTTCTATGTAATATACTCAAGTGCCTGTTTTAGAAAATTTAAAAGTTAATGCGAAGTATTCAAAAACTTCCAAATTTTTGGAAGTCGAAATTTTTGGAGTCAAAATTTTCAAAAAAAGTTTAAATGTTGAATAAATCTGAATATTTTGAAAAAAATAATAATTTAAAAAAATGGAGAAATTTTCATAAAAAGTAAAAATTTCAAAAAATCAAATTTTCAAAAATATAAGAGTTTTAGAAAAAAACATTTAATTTCCAAAAATGTCGAAATATTGAAACAGTCAAAAATGTCAAAGGGAGTGAAAATTTGAAAAAATGAAAATTTCCCGAAAAATTCAGTCCTGAAAAAAGCATGCAATTTACAAAATCTTAATTTTTAAAAAACAAAAAGCAGAAAAATTTTGAACATTTTAAAAAATAGGTGAATTTTCAAAAATGTCGCAATTTTTAAAACAGCCCAATTTTCCAAAAAAGAAAATTTGAAAAAATAGTAGAAATTTTAAAGAATCATTTTGAGAAATGGGTCGAAATTGTGAAAAAAATTGGTATGAATTTGAAAAATCAAAATATTGAAAAGTGGAGAAATTTTCAAAAACATTCGTAATTATAAAAATGTTTCAAAAAATATTTTGGAAAAAGGTTTTTCGAAAGTCAAATTTTGGAAAAAATAGATAAATTTTAAAAAATTGTTAAGAATTTGAAAACTTCAAATTTTGGAAATAGGTGCAAAGATTTGAAAATATGTGAAAATTTTGAAATTTCAATACAATCATTTAAAACTTTCAAAAAAAAACGGAGGTTTAAAAAAAAACAATTTTCAAAGAAGATTTGAAAAAATCGAAATTTGCCAAAAAATCTGTAAAGAAAGTCGGGAATTGAAAAAACAATCGAAAATTTGATAGAGAAATATCGAAATTATCAGTAAATTTGAGATTTTCTTAAAAAAAATCGACTTTTTCGGAAAAATTGAAATTTCCGAAATTTTAAAAAAGGTCAAAACTTTCGAAAAGATCCAACTTTTCAAAAGTCGAAGTCGGCATTTTAAAAAGTAATAATTTTGAAAACATCGAAATTTGGAAAAAAGTGCAAATTCTGGAAAAATAAAGCCTAATTCTGGAATAAAATCGCAAAAAAATTTAATTTTTTGAGAACTCGACATTTAAAAAAAATGTAATTCTTAAAAACTGAAATTTTGATAAATAGTTGCAATATTCGAAGTTTAATAAAAAAACTGAAGATTTAAACAGAAGAGGAAGTTTTTTATTAAATGATGTTAAATGTTCAAAAAGTCAAAATTTTTAAAAAGGTTTGTTTTAAAATGTAGGAATTTAAAAACAGGGACATTATAAGAGGCTCGTCTCGCTGGAATATCGAATAAATTTAGCGATGTATCGAAAATATCGATATATCTTTTTCGATACTTCAACTGAATACAGCATCGATGTTTTAAAAATTTTGTGCATCCCAGTACTGAGATTAGTTGAAATGAGAACACTAAGAACAGTAACATAGAAGGAGCGAGGATATAAGAAATACTACGACATCCAAGACGTAGTAAGATGGTCAAGAAAAAGAGGAAAAAAATGTAAACGTAACACGTAAACCACATGGCAAGCGACCGCTTGGTGAAGATAGCCACTGATAACTGATAACCGTTGATTGAATACATATTAGATATATATACCTTATGACAAAATGCGTATACCACTTTTCTCTATGCATACTCCAAAACGTTGTTAAGGAAGTGCTGGTACCTAGTGGTCAATAGTAAAACCTCTGAGTAAAACTATTACACTTTGGCAGGGGAAAACAGAGTTCTTTATGGTTTTGGTCATTTATCCAAGATCTACACCAAAGTCAAACAATAATTATTTTCTCTTATTGATATGTCCAAGGTCGCCGCGTGATGGGATGGCAATTGGACTGATTTCTATACCCAGGTTTCTTAAGTTTCACTTCAATGAATACACTTTTAAATTATGAAACTTTGACAAAACACCTTTTTCTTATAGAGTTTAAGACATTTTATTAACTTCGAATTTTTAAGCCAAATTCTCATCTTTAACTTGAAATATACTGTTCAAAATTTTCAAATTTTTAGAAAAATTAGAAATTACTAAACGAATGCAGTAAATTTTAAGAAATAACTCCAAATTTAAAAAAAAAACCGTGAAATTTATCCTTTTAATTTACAACTCGTTATTAATTGAATATTTTCAATTTGAAGTCAACATTTTAGGAAAAAGAGAAATAATAATAATTGCTAATTTAAAGTTAGAATTTAAAGTAAAAAAATTAAATTTATTTACAAAAATGTTTTCAAAATTTCAAGTTAAACTTGCTACTTTTTTTCCTTCGATTCAAAATTTTATTTTTTTTAAATTGTTCCCAATAACTCGCGTTTAAATTGGAAAATTCGAGACATTTTTTTAACAAAATGTTTATTATTCTAGTAATTTCAACTTTTTATAGACGTGTGGAAAATCTCTTTTTATTTTTAAAATCATAACTTTTTCTCAACATTTCGAATTGTAAATTTACAAGTTTATTCTTCTCTTCATATTTCCACTTTAATCACGAAATCGGATTTTTCTAGAAATCTTGTATTTTCGAACGAACTTTTATTTAAAGTCGTGACCGTTATATTTTTTACTCTTCAACTTGAAACGTGTCGTGAGCATTTTATATTTTTGATTTTTTACTCTTTAACTCAAATTGTCCGTTGATATTTTACCTGGTTATACCCGTTATCCTAATCATTCCATTCCTATTCCGACCGACTAATTCGCAACAGATGGGGTGCTGTACTGATTCATATTTTTCCACTCACGCCTACCTGGCAATTTACAGATTCAGTATGGGACGAAGTTAAGAAAAACCTTAACTTTATAAGAACATAAAATAAATCAGAATAACTACTAAACGAATATAGAAAATTTTAAGAAATAACTCTAAATTTATAAAAAATCGCGAGATTTATTATTTTATTTTATAACTCGTTATTAATTAAATATTTTCAATTTGAAGTCAACATTTTAGGGAAAAAAGAGAACAATTATTGCAAATTTAAAGTTTGAATTTTTGAAACTTAAAGCAAAAAAATAAATTTATAAAAAAAACTTCAAAATTTCAAGTTGAACTTGATACTTTTTTCCTTCGATTCAAAATTTTATTTTTTTAAATTTTTGACAATAACTCACCTTTAAATTGGAAAATTCGAGACATTTTTTTTAACAAAATGTTTATTATTCTAGTAATTCCAACGAGTGGAAAATCTCACTTTTTCTCAAAATTTAGAATTGTAAATTTACAAATTTGTTCTTCTCTTCATATTTCCGCTTTAATCACGATATCAGGATTTTCTAGAAATTTTGTATTTTCGAACGAACTTTAAAAAAAAATTGGAAATTTCGGTATTTAATTAAAGTCGTGAGTGAGATATTTTTTACTTTTCAACTCGAAACGTGTCGTGAGCATTTTATATTTTTTCTTTTTTACTCTTTAACTCAAATTGTCCCTTGATATTTTACCTGGTTATGCCCGTTATTTTAATTATTGCATTCCGATACCGACCGACTAATTCGCAACAGATGGGCTGTTGTTCTGATCAGTGTTACAGTGCAAAATACGAAATTTTGATTACATTCCTGACTTTTTTTAGCAACATTTAAATGTTATATTCCTTGTATTTCGTGACAAATTCAAAATTAAATTGTATTTATTATATATTTGCTTTAATGAGCTTTTAACTAATCAATTTTAACAGAAATTTATTTAAATCATATTAAATAAAATATTTTCTAAATAAAATCAAGACGAATTGGAATTCAATTGTTTTCTCAGCGGAATAATGTTAGACAGTAAATTCTGTACTACTTTTCCCATTAGGCTTTCTTGTATTTCCAATGGTTTACGAGATCCTTGTAGTGGAAATCAAATTTGATTCAACCTGTATATGATGAAAATAAGTTGACTCCTGTTCTGTCTTAAGCAAATCAAAACGGTCTGCACTTCGAAAAGGATCATTTAATGATTCAGTTGTGATTGTGATTGCGTATAAATCTTATCAATATGTTCATAATATCAAAATCATGGAATGAAGCACTTAGTTTACTTTGGGAATTTCCAATGAGCTAGCTCCTATTTGCATCCAATTGCTAGGGTCAACATTAAATAGTACTTATCCTATTATTATATTACTTTAAAGAAATATTCAACATTTCTCAGATGTGAGTCAATTCTCTTAAGAATGTGTCAATGAATGAAACCCTTAAATAATGGGTCACTCCAGCCTCCAGCACCAGGCAAAATAAAACCTGTTTTATGACTGGGTAAATGGCAAGTCTGGCATTACAATTGTTGCTTGAATTAGCTAGAATATTGGCTAAATATGTCGTTGTATTTGTCTTTAACTGAATTCAATTAAACATCCCCAAAAGTTTATTCTTCATGGTGGACTTTTATTGGTCGGAAACATTATGTTTATTAATTTAATTTAAAATTTCTACGACCCAGTTTGCAAATATTTAAATTTTTATTAATGTTTGTTGACAATATTCAAAAACTCTTTTCGAATATTGTCAACAAAGATTAATAAAAATTTAAATATTTCCAAACTGGGTCGTAGAAATTTTAAATAAAATTAAATAAATCCAACAATGAACCGGTGGAAAAGGATTATGTATGCATATTTTCTGATAAACTTTTTGTAAATGAATTTAATTGATATATAATTAATTTAAACTCGAAATCTCAACTTTTTCCTTAAAATTTGTAGTTTATGTAAATTCGTTTTTTAAGTCTTTGTTGACTTTAATTAATTTATTTATAAAAATCATTATTTTTTTGAAATTATTTTTTATTGTTTACAGAATTTTTGGAATTTCAGAATGTATATGTTTTCAAACCGGCTTGAGTTGTGTTTAAGAAAGAAGCTATGCGTATTATTTTTTTCGCCCTTATTATTAAAGACAACTCTTATAATACCATAATACTGCAATAATAATTATTAAATCAAACATTTTTTTGGTCCCATTTTATCTTTGGTGTAGAAAGTCATGACTCATCCTAATTAACGCTAACTGACAACATAAGCGCTGCAAAAAAATTAAATTAGGAAAACTTGGCAATTGCCTTTTTTTCAAATTTGTTTTCCAACTATTCAAAATTTAGACTTTCTTTAAACATTTTGATTTTTTTTTGAAAATTTAACTTTTTATGAAAATGAAATGAAAATTTCCACTTTTTTCAAAATTTTGACATCTTTGAAATTTTCAACTATTCAAAATTTCGACTTTTTTAAAAATCACGAATTTTTCTAAAATTTCGACCTTTTTAAAAAAGTCAACTTTTTTTGAAGATCTTAACTTTTTCCAAAAATTGACTGAAATTTCGACTTTTTAAATTTTTTACTTTTTCCAAAAATTTTTTGATTTTCTTTGAATATTTCGGCTTTTGATAATTTTTAATGTTATTCAAAATTTTCGAATTGCTTAGTTTTGTTTTTAAAAATTTTTAATTTTTTTAAAGAACTGCACTGCACCAGTTTTTTCAATTTTGATATTTTTTTGAAAATTGATATTTTTCCAAATTTCGTCTATTTTAAACATTTTCCTTTTTGCAGTTTTTGACGTCAATATTGTGACTATTATATCACGATTTGTTTGCATAATTTCGACTTTTTGTGAATAATTTCGACTTTTTTTTTGAAGATTTATTTTTTATGAAAATTTTACTTTTTTTGAAAATTTTTACATTTTTCAAAATTTCAGCTTTTTTCAAAATCATCAATTTTTATTAAATTCCAACTTTATGACAATTTTGACATTTCACTAGTGTTTTAAATTATCATTATTTTCAAATTTTTAGCTTTTCTAATTTTCATTTTTTTTTAAATTTCAGAATATTTAAAAAAATTTCGACCATTTTTCAAATGAATCTATTTTTCAAAGTTTAGATTTTTTTAGAAATTTAAAATTTCTTCAAAATTTTACCAATTATCTTAAAAATTTCGTTTTTTCATTCAATTTCAATTTTTTTTTAATCTAATGAATTGTTCTGAAAATTCCTCCTTTTTTCAAACTTTTAACATTTTTCTCAAAATTTTGACTTTATTTCCCAATGTTGAAATTTTGCCTTTTTTAAAAGTTTCTCAGCAAAAAGTCGAATACTCGAAATTTTATCAAAATTTTAAGTTTATCTAACATTTGGATTTTTAAACAGTTTTTATAAATTTCGAATTCTCAAAATCTTAGCTTTTTACTAGAAATTTCGCGTTAAAATTTGAATATTATTTCGATTTTTTCAAGTCTCACAAAAAGCGAACTTTTTCTCAAAACAAAGTGTTTTCGTGTTAAAATTAGAATTTTATTTCGGTTTTTTTCTAAGACTCATAATTAACAAGAAAAACAGATATTGGTCAATTTGAACATTACTTTTTTCCCAACTACAAATATCTATGAATATTTTCCATTGTAAAATTTGTGCATCTTGATGGCAATAAATACTCTCAGTTCAAATACAACTTTTAGAAAAGGAACACCCTTCCAGTAATTTTATCATTTTACCCAAACATCTGTTTTTACTTAGAAAGTAAGATAAATAAACAACGTAGTTCAATTGGCCTGCGTCACAATAGCAGACAAAACTTCAAAAGGGGCTGGGCGAGTCATAACAGTAATTATTATGAAATTGCTTTTCGTTGAAATTTATGATTCAAGTTTGTTATTATGATTAATTATACTCTTTTATGAAGTACATATTTCTGCTTAAATTCTTTAGAAATACAGCTGTACTTGGAAACACCAATAGAGCAATAGAAAAGGATAAATAGGCAGTACACTTTTTGAAAATAGTCCAAATCAAAAACAAACAAACGAAATTTAAATTAAGACAAAGACGCATGAAAAACGCTGAAAAATGTAAAAAAGTAGGACATGACATAAAATCCGGTCTCTAGTAATTATTATGGCAGTATTATGGTATTATCGAAGCTGTCTTTAATATTAAGGTCAGAAAAAAATAATACGCAACATCCAAAACTTAGGACTTCTTTCTTAAACAGAATTCATGCCGGTTTAAAAAAATATATGATGCCAAAAATTCTGTCTAAACAATAAAAAATATTTTCGAAAAAGTAATAATTTTTATAAATAAATTAATTAAAAAGTCAACAAAAACTTAAAAAACGAATTTACATAAACTACAAATTTTAAGGAAAAAGTCGAGATTCCGAGATTAAATTAATTATATCAATTAAATTAATTTAACAAAAAGTTTATCAAAAATTTTAAGAAATACGCATACATAATCTTTTTACACTGGTTTATTGTATTAACTAATATTTAAATTTGTTTTCAATTCTTTTAGGAATCTTAAGTTGAATTCAGTTAAAGAAAAATATAACGATTTGTTTATTCCAACAAGAGCATTTTGGCCAATTCAAGCAACAATGCTAATGTCGGACTTGCCATCTACCCAGTCATAAAACAGGTTTTATTTTGCCTGAAGGCTGAAGTGACCATTACTTAAGAGTTCAAACGATTTCAAAATACTATCCCACCAGCCGCTCATCACTGACGACTGTCGGAACCTGCAATTACCGTGTCCCTCTATTGGTGAAAAGATTAAACAAAAGGATGCAGAGGACCAGGGATAAGATCAAGTGGACGCAAAGACCATCATTGATTTTGGTGGATGCGTCCTGAAGCAGAGCTCCTGAGCGTCCAAAATGGCGTACGCTTTTACTCCATTGCTTCCGCCATCTATACTATATTCAATCAACGTGATAACTGAAAAACCCATAGAGAAATTAAGAAAGAGTAACAACCACCTGCAATTCTATGGATAGCGTACGCCCCTCGTGGTTAACGGAATTATTACCTTAAAAACAGAACACTGTAATACGAACAACACAAAAACTGTATTATCGACAAAATTTCCCACCTTTTTTCTAATATTTAATGTATCTAAGAATTTTAGATTTAAAAAGATTTTTACCATATCAGTAATTGGCATTAATTACGCAACTTTTGCGTAATTGTCACCATTTACTAATGTGGCAAAATATTCTTTTAGACCTAATTAAAAAAAACCACAAGGTTAGTTCAGTACTTTAAGAAATTACATTAAAATTTGTAATTTATGATGCACCAAGACAGCATAAAATACAAATTTTAATGCAATATTTTAGATCTAATATCAGTATAATTTATATTTCCAAGTAAAAGGGTTAAAATAAGAAAGATATATGTTCCCAGAGTTTTTATTTACAAAATATAAACAATAATAAAACAATTTTGAAGTAGGTCCCTTTTTTAGAAAGTCAACAAAATAAAAATGAATTATAAAGTAGATTAACACAGAAATATTTCAGCACCCCAAACTTCTGAAACAAACAGAAAATATTTTAGTTTAACGAATAAATATAAACAAAAAATGACAAATGACACAACACGAAAGCTATGAAAAAAAAATTAACATAATGCTCCTGCTCGTAATGATTTATATGCTTTGTCTTAAGAAAAACCAATGTTAATTATGGTACTATTTCTAAATTGGAATTTAATAGATGAATTCAATACTACAATTATTTGTATGTTCTTCTGTGTTAAATTATTTTGATATACTAGAAGTTGTAAATTGCAATTTATTTTTGCACTTGCCAATGCATTCTCTAAATTTAAAATATATTGCTTCTGAAATGTCACTGATACATTACGAAGTGCAAGTGTTTGTTGTGAGCAACACCGAATCTAACTTAAAATTTGGAAAAATTGGTCAATTTTGAATGCCTTGCAGAAGCATGGGTTTTGGTTTGATGAAAATTTTAAAAGATACTTAACTTTTTGTTTGCTTCCAAGTCGATATTATGTAGGTTGTTGCAATTAGGTATGCAACAGTTTACTCGAGTTAAGTGGCGTCATCTCATACTTTTGCAACTTCTAAAATTTGTAAGTACGCTTGCCCGTAGGAGCATTAAATGAGTTGAGCAGAAAATGAATGTTATAGCAATTTATATTTAAGATAATGTGAAACAACAAATTGAGTTCCGTAAGTCACGGACTTCATGTTGTTAGTGTACTCCACACACCCACACACAACTCTAGTTTTACTTCAATTCTACACTGTTGATAGTTACTTATCTGTAGTATGCTTATAATAAACGTTAATAATTACTTTACTGCACTAAAACAGCGACTTAATTTTGCATAGTAAATTGTAAACAATAAAGAATATACGTCAACTGCCATATTTAAAAGGAAGTGAAAAGGAGAGAGAAAAAGAGCGAGAGGAAAGCTATTTTAGTTCCTTTAACCCGACTTCGCGGCGCTACAAACAAACTTCTTCTTTCTTCTATTTACTAAATGGTCTTTTCCTGCATAGTCTCTGGAAAAACCCAACACCCATATATTTATTATATATTCTTAATAAGTATATGCCAACACCAAACAACCAGCAGGAAGACCACCGAAAGGCACGAGACCTGGGCATCCAGCTCACGAGAGCTTCCAAACTGAAGTCAAACAAGACAGTGTCCTATTACAAAGAAGAAGATAAAATAAGCCGGTTAACTTGTAGTTTTTCTTGTTACACAAATACCACGAACGCCATCCCATTTTTCTTTCGTTTTTCTACCGATATCCAGAAATGCCACATCGTCTAAATATTTCCATATTTGTTTAAAAATGGAAATATTTACAATGCAGACCGGTGTTTACATTTGACCGTACACCGTACACAGCTGATCTCTAACATATGCGCATTGCGGCTCATCAACCAGTGTGAAGGTCACCGAGAAAGAGAAGTCTTTCCCACATAAAACGCCAAGCTGGCCATATAGAAGTATTACATATACGATTGGAGCTAACGGATCTGTGGCGACTGATTCTATGCTTTTTCAATATTCACTTTACGCTTCTATAGGCAACCAGACAAACTACTGACTCAGCGGTGTGTATACATAAAGATAGTTTATGATGTTGCCTATTCTATGGGCATTTGTTTATGTATCAGATTTGTATGTACTAATGTAATAATCAAATAAATAATCGGTCAAGTAATAAATATCTACGCCCTACTACTTCAGTGAAATGCCACGAGTATACAACTTTTCCCGTCGTGTTTGTTCAAAATGATTCACGCGAGATAAATACTCGGTTTTTTTAACCACAAAAAATAGACTATGTGCCGATAATACATCACGGTTTTTACAAAATAAAACAATTCATAGGGAAGTTGTTAATATAGTGAACTTGTGTGCAAATAAAAGCAATTATTGATTAAAAAATGGTAAGTGTGCTCCGTGTAACCGCGCAAATATTTATATTTTTATTTTAGTCTGGCGGATTGAAAATATGCGATATCACGGACGAAGTCAAGCAAGCCCTGACTGAAATAAGATTTAGAAAAGCCACAGACATAGCGGCGTTGGTCCGTAAGTATCGTTAACCTTCGATTGTTGCGCTCAAATTCCTTTCACATCTGATGTTATTTTAGTGAAAGTGGATCGAGAAAAACAACAAATAATCGTCGATGAAAAACTAGAGGGTATAACGATTGAAGAACTTCAAGAAAGTCTTCAAAGCCACCAACCCAGATTCATTGTTTTGTCCTATCGTCAGGAACATACCGACGGAAGGATATCCTACCCACTATGCTTCATTTTTTTCACACCACGCGATAGCCATGCGGAGTTGCAAATAATGTATGCTGGATCGAAGATACCTTTGCAGAGGGAAGCCGGGCTGACTAGAGCATACGAAGTGAGGGAATTGGATGAATTGACCGAAGAGTGGTTGTTGGAGAAGCTTGGTAACTAGGAGTGCACCACGCTGTACATAGACTTTACTTTATATAAATTTACCCGTAAACTGCATAAGTGAACAACTTCAGGGATTTTCCAAAGTTGAAAGACAAAAGCAAAATTGTGTTCATGAAAATATTGAGTACACATTTTCTATATTTTGTATAATTTATAAGGTTTTTTTGTATAATTTATCAGTTTTAGTTGTGATGGGGCAGAGATGAACAGATAGATAAAGCAACAAGCCGTCTTCTAATGGTTTTGTTTTATTTAAGTACAGAATTCAAAAAATGTCAACAATTTAAAATATAACCATTTTTTGAAAGCAAGATTTGTGGAATTTCATAAGCAGTTGTCAAAAACATTCGGAATGATGCCTTTCGAATATAAATTTTAAAAAAACAACAGGATTTATAATAATAAAATAATTCTGATATTATCGATTTGTAATTTGCAAGGATGTTAAATAGGGGATTCAAATTTGTATGAAAGTTCCTAATTTTTAGAGTTGAAAACATGAAAATTAGTGTTAAGATTTCAGTTTATACCTCTAAGGTGTAATCCACTTAGGTAATATAATGAATTTCAAAATACATGTGACACCGATATCGATTTACAGAAGAAAATTAATCAGAACTTGCGGAATATTTTGAAAAGAAACGGTGACTAAATACAAAAAGTTTTGTGAATCTATGAGGGAAATATGTAATGCCGTAAGAAATTTTTTAATACCATCAAATCATTTTTTCTTTACAGGCTCAACAATCCTCAGTTAATTTGATATTGGTCTAAGGACAATAAACCCCCAAATACCAATGTAAAATTTTGAAAAATAGTCACGAATATTTTCCAAATTTGTCAATATTAAAAAAATATCGAGAATGTAAAGTCAAAATTATCAAAATTTATTTTAAAAAAAATTCGAAAATTTTCAGTCGAAATTAGTTAAAATTTTGAAAAATGTTTAAATTTCAAATTATAGAAGCTAAAAATGTTCAAATTAAAGATGTTGAAATTTTGAAAAAAACGATATATTTTTTCAAAATAAAAAAACAAAAATAAAACAAAGTTTTCAAGAAATTCCAAATTTTTAAAATAAGCTGAAATTTTCAAAAAATAGGCGAAATTTTGAAAAGCTTAATATATTAAAAAGGTTAAAATATTGATGAAATTTGGAGTTATAGTTTCAAAAAAAGTAAATATTTTGAAAAAAGTAGAAAATTTCGTAAAAAGTATAATTAAAAAAAATTAAGATTTTCCAAGTTTGTGAACTGGAAAAAAAGCGAAATTATAAAAAATATTCGAAATTTCTAAAAACTTAAAATTTTGAAATTTATTATAAAATTAGGAGAAAAGTCAAAATTTTCAAAAAAAGTTCAAATTTTGAAAAATTAAAAGTTTTAGATAATAAAGATTTTTTAATGGGAAATTCTCAAAAAAAAATAAAATTTTGAAGGAAATTTCGTAATTTTTAAAAAGTTAAATTTTCCAAAAAAAAAAACTGAAATTTTGAAAAATAATCTAAAATTTCAAAAATAATAAAAATTTTGTAAAAATTCAAGATTTAAAAATATTTACAGTCAAATTCTAAGTATAATCCGAAATCTGAAAGATAAATCCTAATTATTAGAAATCAAAATTTAAAAAAAATCGAAATTTTGAAAAATTAAGCTTTGGCTAATTAAAATTTTTTATTCAGAACGTTTAAAGAAAACAAAATTTTGAAAACATTTTTTAATATTTAAGAAGTTAAAATATATCCAAAATACACGGAAATTAAAAAAAAATCGAGATTTAAAATAGGTATTTCAGAAAAAAATTAAAATACAAATTTTGTTTCCTGAAACCAAGAAAGATTAAAAAACAACAAAGGTTGCTCTAACGCGCTTCGATAACCAAGCTATCTTCTTAAGAGAGATACTCAGACTCTGAAGAGGATAGCTTGGCTATCAAAACGCGATAGAGCAACCTTTGTTGTGTTTTTTAATCTTTCTTGGTTTCAGGGGACAAGATTTGCATTTCAGTTTTATTTCTGACATTTGGATTATTGAGATTTTAATAAAAAAACGAAATTTTCCCGAAAAATATTTTTGGACGTTTTAATTTATCGAAATTTGACTTTTTTTCAATTCGACTTCATGGTCGTGCGGTAGATTTTCTCAGAATGATGTAACTCTTTGAAATGCCGCTCTATATATTTTTTTTCTTTAAAACAACCTTCGATTATGTTAGGAAAATTGTACTAAGTTCAAATAACATTTTAAAAAAGTCAATTATCAATTTTTATAATATTCTGTACAAAATATCGAAGTCTATGTCGAGATTATAACTTTCGGAAAATTTCAAATTTGACATTTTGTCTCAAGTTTGACTTTGAATTTAAAATTTCGACTTTATCCCAAAGATTCGAGAATAGTTTTTAAATTTAGGTTATTTTTCGAACCAATGTTGTTCTTAAATTTAGGAAAATAATAAGAAAACGTTAAATAGGAATTTTTACAAAAAAATTACCAATTTAATTATGTTTATTATTCTCAAAAATTTAGTCTTTAACAAAATTTCAACTTGGATATTTTTCTTGAAATTTCAGAAAGTCTTTTGTTATGCAGTTTGTATTTTAATTTCGATATGATTCCTGAAATGTTGGGATTTTTTATTTATGTATTGTAAATTTGGACTTTCTTCTACGAGTTCTAAATTTTCAGTTTCAATTTTCACGTATTACCCGAAATTTCGAATTTAATTTTGAAATTTTCACCTTTCAGAAAGATCGACTGTGTTTTCAAAATTTATTTGATCCCAATTTGTTGACCTTTTATTATTTTCTTGGTTTTCCTGAAAGGGCCTTTTGTTTTCCTTCTGTTTGTGAGGTTGAATCTTAATTATCCAATTTTTTTGTATGTCGATCCTTTTTTTAAATTCCGAGAAATTTTTTTCAACATTCTCGACTGTGTACCTACCAATTTCCATTTTATCCAAATTTTGAATTATTTTAGAAAAATTAAATTAAATTCGAAATTTTGTCCGTAAAGAGTTGTAAACTTTTTTCATAAATTATGATTCTGATTGTGATTTCAAAAATATTTTTATATACTTAAGCATTTTATTTAATTTTCAACTTAAATTAAAAAAAAAAATTCTGAGCGGATAAAAAAACCATGGCATCGAACCACTATTTTTTTCATTCCGGTTTTCGTTTCGGAAAAAAATCATATCAGTTCCGTTTCGGTTTTCGTTCTGACCAAAATAGGGTTTCATCCGATGTTCGGTTGAGTTCCTCCGGATGACTCATTTTTTAATGGTTTTTATTTAAATTGATTTTCTAACATAATTCGGAAAATGATCTCTCTCTTTTTTTTTGAACATTACAGCATATAAACTACTTTGGTAATGCTTAAAATTTGAGGAATATATTTCTCGATTTTTCGAGTTTAAAAATTTTATGCTGAAACTGGATTCTGGGTTCATTTTGAGTTCAAAATTCAAAAAAACCTCGAACTTTATAAAAACAAAATTACCTGCGCTTTCGCCTAGGTGAAAAAAGAGAAAGGATTCTTTGGTTCTTTTAAAACTTTTTCTTTCTTTTGAAAGTTTCGACCTTTCTGAAGAATTCAATTTTTATTGAAAATTTTGACTTATTTCGAAAATTTCGACAATAAAAACCCATTTTTTCACAAAGTCGATCTTTTCTCGTTCGACTTCCAAATTTTAGAAATTTTAACTTGATTTTAAATATCAAAATTTTGAATATTCCAAATTCCTCAAGATTCTGTCTTATTTGGTTGGTTTTGTTTTTTTTTTGAATATTTTGCTTTTATAACTTTTGTTCTTGTTAAAGATTTTATTTTGTGAAAATTTCAAATTTTTTTGAATATTTGGAATTGACTCGAAGTTTGAATGTTTGACCTTATTTGTGTAAATATCAGAAACTGCAGACTCGAAATTTCATCTTTTTTTGCAAATCTAACTAATTTTAAATTTTTTTTTTTCAAAACATTTCAATTCTTTTTAAAAATTCAAATTTTTTCAAATATCGACTTTTTGCAAATATCGACTCCTTCGAGTGTTTGTTTTTTTTATTCAACTTTTTTTCAGTTTTCACTTTTTCGCAAAATTTTGACTTTCTAAAAATGATTACTTTCTAACAAGTCTGACTTCGATTTTTTTTGAAAATTCTTAAACATTTTTCGATTTCTTTAAAGCATTTCGTCCTTATATTTTCCAGATTTTTAAATTTAGATGTTCTTTTTTTTCAGCTTCCACTTTTTTCAAATATTTATTTATTTTATTAATCGCAAGACTTTTTCAGTTTGACCTTTCTTTAGAATTTTAATTGATTTACCAAATTCTGAATTTTTTGAAAATCGTTACACATAATTTCGATCTCTTCTCCAAATTGTCATTTTTTTTTTCAAAATCTTAATTTTTTCTGTGAATTTAATGATATTGAAAAACTGACTTTTAAAAGCTTCTACCCAGTTTTTTTTTTTAAATTTTTGACCTTGATCCAACTTTTGACAATTTCTCAAAGCTTCGATAATTTTTGAAAACAGGTTGTTTTAAATTTGGAATTTTTCTCAAGGTTTCGGCTTTCATATATGAAACTGAACTTTTATTTAAAAAATTAGATTTTTCTCTAATCATTGTTTTTTGAAAAATTAAATTTTTCTCAAAATTTCGACATTTTAATATTTTCGAACCTTTTTCGGAATTTAGACTTTGAAAATTTCGACCTTTTATCATCAAAATTTCGACTCTTTCTCGGAGCTGTAACTTTTTCAGAATATGATTTTTTTTAGAAAATTTTCCCTTTGTTTCAAAATTTTGACTTGTAAAAAATTTGACAACACAAAGTTTTTTTTCTCAAAATTTTGGTTTTTTTATACATGATTGTGTTGACACATTTTTTTTGAAAACCTTTACCTTTATTTTGAAAATCTCCACTTTAGCTCAAACTTTTTAGTATTTCTCGAAGTTCATCTTAGTTGTCGAGGGACTTGCTGAGTCTGTTGGTAAATCATCTTCGGTTAAATTGGCGTAGCTTGCAGCAAAATTATCGTCTTTAAAAGACAATAGGTTTAGATGCCAGAGACCTGGTTTCCCAAATGACTTTAATATATTTTCTTGAGAAAAGACTGATTGAAATGCATGTTTAGTTAATTGAGCAATTTGTTTTATAGTTATGGTTTTCCCAGCATTCATTATCATCCACACGTTAAAAAAAGTAGCACAATATGTTTTACATGATCCGTACACTCCAATATCTAGTGGTTGTAGCTTGTGAGAAGTGTGAGGGGAAAAGATAACAAAACGAAACCATTTTATCGGCAAAAATTGACGGCTTGTATAGTTACGTGTGTCTCATGATTAAAAGAGTATTTTGCAACCTTTATTGCATTTTGTATGACTTTGGAGATGTTCCCAATACTCGCAAAAATTATTCAGATGTTATCCAACCATTTTTACTTCCTAACCCAATACTTGATGGTGGAGCATCAATAAGATATTCCTCAGGATGGCATATTCTAGGAAACACGTACACTGGAGGTAAAGCATTACCCACAGCATTTATTATTCCAACAAAAGTGGTCAGTTCACCTCGCTCTCCAGATGCCGCCAAACTTACTTGCTTCTTTGCCTTTGAGAAAACCACTTTTACTGGTTTGGGAACTATTGAAATCCTTGTTTCGTCAACAGTAAAAATTTGTTCAGGTTTAAAATTATATTTTTCTAAAACTACAACATAATTTCTAAAAAAATCTTTTACTGTATTTTTGTTAAATCCTGTTGCCCGCGCTATACTGGTATTTTCAGGCTTTCGTAGACTAATTTTATCATGGTTTCTTTCCATAAAGCACTTCAACCAGTCAGATCTAGCTTTCCTATTTTCAGTTCATTGTTTCGGAAACTTACAATCGGGAAGAATTTTTGCATAATCATACGCTAATATTCTAATCTGTTTGTATGTCATACCAAAATTCATATCAGAACATATTTTTATATATTTTACCAACTCCGGTTCTTGATCCATATTGAAAACTTGAGCAACAGTATATTTACTGGAATAGATTGGTTTTTCATCTTGCTCATTGCTTTCATTTCCAGAATCATCGTTGTACAATCTAACCAACTGTTCTCTGGGGGATATTTCTTTACTATTTTTGCAATTCTAGAATGTAAGGTGCCCCGCTTGACATTCAAAGTTCTCGCAGCTACTCTCTCCGACATATTATGGCGTAAAACTTCACTGTTTTTAAGTTGATTAGTGGAAAAGCTTTTAGGCAGAATGCTGGATTCTTTTAATATATTGCATAGAGAAACTTCTTACTGCATGAGATAATAAGCCTTGTATATACGAATATATACAAGTTTATTACGATGCAATTGAAATCTAATTTCATTAGAATCTAATGAAAACCAGACTGCAATTGCAAAGTTCACGTAGATGAGGCAAAGCTTGTAGCACGGGTTGCATCGCAACATCCATAGATACAAATGTCCTCAGCGCTTTACTTTCATCTAGTTTTGACAAATGACCAATTAAATGTTCTGTAATTAAACAGTTAAACAGGCTTAAAATTGAAAATATGTACAACCGCAACCATAGACTAATTTCGGCCTTCCTTGGCCTCATCAGCATGGTACGGTGGTTGTATACACTTCCAATTTAAAGCCGTTTGTCAGTCGTATAAGTATTCAAGAGAGCAAACCTCCATTGGGTGACTTGTAACTGACTTTTAACTGTTTATTACGTAAACATTTTCGCCACATTCTAATTGAAGCATTACTCTCTGCTGAGATAATAAGCCTTGTATATACGAATATATACAAGTTTATTACGATGCAATTGAAATCTAATTTCATTAGAATATAATGAAAACCAGACTGCAATTGCAAAGTTCACCTAGATGAGGCAAAGCTTGTATCACGGGTTGCATCGCAACATCCATAGATACAAACGTCCTCGGCGTGACTTTATTTTCATCTAGTTTTGACAAATGACCAATTAAATGTTCTGTAATTAAACAGTTAAACGTGCTTTGAAAGTAAAGTCACCCCGAGGACGTTTGTATCTATGGATGTTGCGATGCAACCCTGATACTAGCTTTGCCTCATCTATGTGAACTTTGCAATTGCAGCCTGGTTTTCATTAGATTCTAATGAAATTAGATTTCAATTGCATTGTAATTAATTTGTATATATTCGTATATACAAGGTTTATTATCTCAGCAGAGAGTAATGCTTCAATTAGCATGTGGCGAAAATGTTTGCGTAATAAACAGTTAAAAGTCAGTTACAAGTCACCCAATGGAGGTTTGCTCTCTTGGATACTCATACGACTGACTAACGGCTTTAAATTGGAAGTGTATACAACCACCGTACCATGCTGATGAGGCCAAGGAAGGCCGAAACTAGTCTATGGTTGCGCTTGTACATATTTTCAATTTTAAGCACGTTTAACTGTTTAATTACAGAACATTTAATTGGTCATTTGCTCTTACTGCATGACTAACTTTTTTATTAATTCTTAACGGACTGACATTTAGCAAACATAAAACATAAAACAACCTTCAGTGCCAACCTAAAGAAAGCAACAATTCAAATATTGATTTGGCATTTCACAACATCCCCCCTCAATTCAATATTTTTACTACCCCCAATAACATACGAAGTTTTTCAAACTGTGTCGCTTTAATTCCTTTAGTTAGAACATCCGCTATCTGTTCCTTAGTCCAACTGTATTGCACGTTTATTTGATTTGAGAGTTCTAGGTCTCGAACAAAGTTATACTTCACATCAACATGTTTTAGTCTTTGATGTTCTCGTATGTGCAATATGTGAATACACGACTGGTTGTCTTCGTACATAGTCGCCTTTTCTAGTCGAATATCAAAGTCCGTTAACAGTCCTCTTGGCCATATAAATTCTGTTGCTGCTGAAGCCAGTGCAGGTCATATTCAGCCTCAGTTGATGATAGCAACTGTTTGCTTTCTTGTTGTCCAACTTACAGTTGCGCCATAAAGTTTAAATAGAAATCCAGTTGTTGACTTTCTTGTCGAATCACTAGCCCAATCGGAGTCAGCATATCCAATTAGAATTTCGTCAGACTGCGTAGTATTGTACAATAGTCCAAAGTCTTCCGTTCCTCGTAAGTAACGAAGGATCCGTTTCAGACCATTCCAATGAGTTTCTGTTGGTTCATTCTGGAACCTACTGTAATAATTTACAGCTGCGCTGAATCTGGTTTTTAACGTCAGCTACATTAAATAACCAATTAGTTCTCTGTAGGGTTTGTCAGTTACGGTAGTTTCTTGTTTTTCGGAATTTTAATATCCAACTTCCAAAGGAGTTTTACTTGAGTTGCAGTTGAACATTCCGAATCGTCTTAATAAGCTCTCTACATAATTATTCTGATTCAGAAATAAACCATTTCGAGTAGGCTGAATTTTGATGCCCAGAAATAATCGAAGCTTTCCTATATCGGTCATATTAAATTGGGTCTTCAACTTTTCTTTAACTTCAATCAACTCGTTATTATTATTACCAGCAAGAATATGTCATCTACATAAAGTAACAGATAAAGTTTCGAATTTGCAGTTAACTTCATGTATAAACACGTCGAATTCGGAATTCGGAACGTTTGAAGCCAATTTTTATCACAAAGTCATCAAATCGGTCATTCCAAACACGAGGGGCTTGTTTTAAACAATAGAGAGATTTGTTTAATTTGGATTCTTCTCAAATCTTTCAATTTGATTCATGTATATTTCTTTTTCGACTTTTCCATCTAGTTGAACAGATTCTAGTTTGTTTTTGTCAATTCAGCAAGTAATACTCGTAGAGTTGTTAAGCGAGCAACAGGAGCATAAGTCTCGTTGTAGTCAAAACCTTTCCTTTGCGAACAACCTTTCACCATATCTATGTTTCCGTCTTCATCTCTTTTTCTTTTAAAGATCCATTTATTTTCAATTATTTTTCTTTCAGGGGGTCTTTCCACAAGGGTCCAAGTATTTTGTTTTTTTTAAATCTCATTTCTTCTTTCACAGCTTCATACCAATAACTCTTGTCCTCTCTTTTTCTCAATATCTTGGACATTTTCTGAAACATCTTCCACAAAAGCTTCAGCACTTATATGCAGGCGTTCTTCTTGCTCGATTACTTTTTCGTATACTTTCCGAAATCAGTTTCCACTGTGTCATTTCTTCCATCATTTGTCTCCATTTCTGGTTCACTTTCTTCAACAGCTTTTGTGTCGGATACACTAATATACTCAGTTGGAGTTTTATGAATAGTTTCATTTTCTACAAAATCAGAAATAGTTTTAAATTCATCAATTACTACGTCACTTCCATAGATAATTTTTTGCTCTGTCTGACACCACAATCGATAACCATTCGGATAATATCCGACAAAAATACATTTCTTTTTCTTGATTCAAATTTCCTTCCTACAATTTCAGTAAGAATGTGCAGATATGCAATGCACCCGAAAATTTTTTAGTTTTTTCAGATTCGGTTTTGTACCGTACCATGCTTTTGCAGGAGTTTTTCCTTCTAGTGCTCTGGTTGGACTTCGATTTATTAGGGTAAACGGCTGCCATATCTGATTCCGACTACAAACTTTTTTCAAGTTTTGATTCGAGTAACATACACCGAGCTTTTTCTATTATAGTGCGATTCATTCGTTCTGCAACTCCATTATGTTCTAGAGAATAGGGAATGGTGGTTTCCGTCTTGCTGTTTAAAATGGTTCTTTATCTCATTTGATAAGTACTCCTTTCCGTTATCACATCTAAATCTACTGATTTTCATATTAAAATGGGCCATAGCCATTGCTTCATATGCCTTAAAGTAGTAGAACAATTTGATTTCTTCAGGTTTATCTTCAGTATTTAATTCAGTTGCATCAGTAATTTTTGTTAAATTCTTCAGATTTCCATAACTGATGTGTCCCGATCTTCTATGCCACAATTCATTTTTCATATCTGAATCTCTCAGAGCAAAGGCTTCCTCATAACTAGACAACAGCAATTCATAAAGTTTCCGTCTTCTTACCGCAACAGCAACAACCTTCTGGTTTTTCATAATCTTTCCTTGTCCATCTTCAAATAGAATTTTAAAACCACTCGTTTCGAGTTTTCAAACAGATAACAAGTTTAGTTCAAGCCCTAAAACTAAAAGAACATCTTTGATTACTGTTTTTAAATTCAGACCTTCCAACTATAGTCTTCACGTAGACGTCCCCCGCTTGTCTTGCTACCAAATGCTGCTCAGGCTTGGCACTTCTAATATTTATTGGCTGTTTGAGGAGTCGAGTCTTCTTCAAAAACTTGTCTGTACGCACCAGAGGAACTTATATTCTTTCTTCCAAGGTTCCCGCCATTTCGGTAACCTCAACTTTTGCACTGAATATAAGATACTTTGAAGCGTTAATTGCGTAGATTTTTATCTAGTCCCAACTAATCTGGGCTCATAACCTGTTGTTTAAATTGATTAGTGGAATAGCTTTTAGGCAGGATGCTGGATTCTTTCAATATATCGCATAGAGAAATTTCTTACTGTACGACTATAGTAGGTTGTGCAACAAGAGTGGATATGATGTCCATATTGCACGAGAACGAAGTTTGAGCACGACGCCGGAAGGCGGAGTGCATCCATCGTTCGAGTGCGATATGGACAATCCGCTCGAGTTGTACAGCGAATTTTTCTCACGAATACGATCCCTCAGAAACAAAATACGATTTAACAAATATTTTTTTCGTTAAATACGTGAACTTGACAAATTCTATGGTATAATTTTGAACCTAAAAATGATATTCGTTCTTATCGCATGGTCATGATGGGTCAATTTCATTTCCACAGTAGTGCGGATATGAAATCGACCAATCACTACGCGACTTACGTTATATCCGTTCACTAGACTGATATGGTCTATCTATCCTGCTCGTAAGGTATAAAGAAAACAGTGAATATACGGGTGGGAGTGGGAAAACTTTTTTATTAATTCTTAACTGACTGACATTTAGCAAACAAAACATAAAACAACCTTCAATGCCAACCTAAAGAAAGCAACAATTCAAATATTGATTTGGCATTTCACAACATTCACGAATTGCATTTTTAAAACTAAGTTCATCTAGGTACGCCGTATTAGTCTTTTTTCGATAAGTTCTAATCATCTGAAATATTACAAATACAACACCTGAGTAAAAGAAAAAGTTGTATCATGGGACATAATCAACATTAAAATCGCTGGGGCACATTATTAGAATGTTTCCAGTATTAACAATCTACAATATAGCTTGTATGGGATGCAGCTTTTACTACAGCTGAACTGTAGAATTTGTCTGCATAAATTGAAAATCAAAAACTTACCTTTAAATCCGAATTTTACCTGTTTTGAAATAAATACTACAAGATGAACACCTAGCACAGCATAACTTTTCTGAGCGGTAGTTTGACAACTAACCAACTATTAGACAAGTAGCTGTCCAACTGAAATCAACTGTTATACAAGTAGCTGTACAAGTGAACCCAACTGCTAGACAAATAAAACCAATTGTTAGACAAGTACATGCCCTTTCATTTGATACCCAACATGCCCCACTCTTTTACTTCTTCAACGACATGCCATCTGAAGCTGCTATGACGTCATTTGGCGTAGAACGCTCCTGATGTATCTACTCATGACCTACGAGGAGTTTTATGCATTGCTAACTCAAATTGAGTCACTTTTAAATTCACGCCCTCTTTCACCCATAAGTAAAGATTCCAACGATCTTGTGCCCCTAACTCCGGGTCACTTTTTAACGACAGAATCTCTGTCCAGCTTTCCTGCACCTGATTTATCATATGTTACATTGAATAGTTTCACTCGCTGGCAACTGGCAAATGTTGCAGAGCGGTGGAACCAAGAATATTTACATACAACAATTTGCATTTGCATTTGCAACTGCGATGCAAATGGACCAAATATTTGCCTAACCTTAAACAAGACATGTTAGTACTTATAAAAAATGAGCAGAAACCTCCGATGCAATGGGCACTCGGACGCGTAACGAAACTCCATGCTGGAGAAGACGGCGTAGTACGAGTTGTCAATTTGGAAACTCAAAGCGGAACTTTGCAACGTCCTGTTGTAAAGATCTGTCCTTTAGCGGGACAATAATTTTTCTTTCAATTTTCAATTTTTTCGGAATTTAATTTTATTTATATATTTTTCTAAGTCACTAGGAGAAACTAATTTGTTTTTGGTGGGCAGAATGTTCAAACATTAATTTTAATTTTAACCTATTTTTCCTTTTTCGTGTTTGTACGGCGAAGCACGCCTCTTATAGAAAAAAATTAAAAACACATTTTACGTGATAAAATCGCACATTGCGGAGAGAGCGAGTGGGACAGTATCCAAGCACAGTGACGGGTCGGTCGTGAACGGCCATTTTAAACGGCTATTCGGGTTTTTGGCTGTGTCTTCTGAATTTTTAGCTTACTCCACCCTGTGGAAACACGAGAGCGCTCTCTGACGACGACTCAACCACCCAGGGTAAGTCCGTAAGCTATCAAAACTGTATTGTGCGGTAACGTTTCTTTTTCAATATTTCTTCAATAATACAGTCCACTTTTAACCAAATTCTGTAGACGAACAGTTCACATATCTCTTTTAAAGCAATTTTTAATTTTCATCTTCTCTTCTTGTTCCCGAATGTTCAAGCTTTCATGAATTTCTACTTTAAAATCGAAATTAATTTCCTCAAAATTTTATTTTTTTTCTCAAAATTCTGTTTTTTTAGGTCTGCATTTATTCTCAAAGTTTAAATTTTTTGCTTCAAATTTGCACTCTAGGAAATTGTGACTTGTTTAAAGTTTGACAATTAGGTTAGTTTCAAAATTCGGATTTTTCTTCGAAGTTGTATAACGTTTTTGGTAAACTTAAACTTTTTCGAATGTCTTAAATCTTTTTAAACTCGTCTTGTTCTTGTTCAATTTATCCCCAAAATTCGAATTTTTTTATTTTTTTATCAAGATGGAGAATGCTAATTTTTAATTGAAATTTCAATTTTTTTCTCAAAATTTGATATAAGTCTTCATATTACTTAAAATTCTGGCATTTGTAATTTTTAAGTTTCATTTTGTGCTGAAAAGTTAAATTGTTGTCTTAAAATTTGATTTCATTTAGAAAATGTTTACCTTCTTAAAATTCGGATTTATTTTTAAAAGTCGCTTTTTCAGGTGTTTTTTGAATTTAACTTTTTCACAAAATTTAAATTTATTCTCTGCACTATCCGTTTTATTATAAAAATTGAATTTTCTCTGAAAACTTTTTTCTACGAAAAAACAAACTGTAGGTTCGTTGAATTAAAAGAAAATAAACGTAGCAAGTATACGAGTAACTCTTTATTTTACCTACGTATTTGTGAATTTACAAAGGAAAAGTACACATAAAAGAAAAAAAGCGACGTCTACGCTATTTATTAGGTCATTTCGTCTATTTTTATTTATTATTAAACAAAAAAATATCTTCTTCACAGTCATAAAATTTAATAACTTAACACAACATTAAACTAAAAAAAGTCCCACATACAAGTTAAATGTTTCGACGAGTGGATTGTATTTTTAAAAACAATTTTATTAAAAATACAAAGTTTTTACATTTAACGAATTTTTCTTAAACTAACAATTTATTAATTGTGGCACGGAGCGGCCACACGCGATGATTTTGCACGCGTTGATTTGGAGAAAACTCTTGGCACGGAGCGGCCACACGCGATGACTTTTCACGTGTTGATTTGGAGAGACTCCTCGTCCGCTTGTAGCGTCGATTGTTTTATCACTTCAGAGTGCTGACCTAGCGCCTTGCCTTGGTCAGCAATAACCAAAGGGTTGAACAACATAATTTACATATACCCAAGTCCACATTTAACCCGCAGCACCCAGAAACACAGGTGACTTAGAAAATTGTTAACGAAGATCTCCACCTAATTTGCTGGAATTTTTTTATGGTTAGTAATTATTGCATTCATTATTTTTATTGTTAATAAAATGGCGGAACCTAATTCTGTAATAAGTGATTAGGAACAATTATTGACAAAAAATATTGGGCAGTTATGGGGAACAGAAATTCCGAGGCTCCGGGCGGGTAGATATTTCAGATGCCCTTGTCTTTGTGGAATTAATTTTAATGATGATGTTTGACGAGAAATGCAAAATTATAAACAAATAAATTTAGAGTTTTAAAATTGTTTATTAGAAATTAAGAAAAATTAATAAATACAAACATAAAATATTATTAATCATGATAAATTAAGGTGTATTAATATGTCTTAAAAGAATCAGGGATTCAGAAATTATGTTTACGGCTTTTTCTAAGACTAAAATAATTGATTAAATCGCGATAATTTAAAGGAATGAACTACGTCATTTTTAATTGATATAATAGCAAGAGTTGAAAGTAGGGATGCACACGATATATCATTGTATCAAAAATATCGATATTTTCGTTTCGACGTTCTATATTTTCGTATCGATACTTTCGTTCCGTTGTATATTTTTTTCGATGTGTTACCGATTGGTGAAGTCAGCTCAAAAAATCTTACTTTTTCGGCGGTTAAAATTTATTTAGCAACTTACTGATCGCATTCACCATTTCACGGCCACTACTTTATTTAATTTGTTTAGATAAATCGGTTTTTTCAATACCGCTTTTTTTGAAATTTATGCCTTTTTAAATTTAGTCTTTCTAAAATTTCGATTTTTTTCAGTTCTGACTTTTAAATTGCGACTCTTTTGAAAGTTTCGACTTTTACGAATATTTCTTAATTTTTTTGAAAATTTTGCCTATTTTGAAAATGTCCACTCTAACTGAAGATTTCGATTTTCACCTTTTTGGAAAATATGACTTTTTAAACATTTCAATTTTTTTAATTTCCAGTTTCTAAAACTTCAACTTCTCTGAAAAAATCTAAATGTCCAGTTTTTTTTTAATGAATTTCTATACATCCGATTTTGTTTTCAAGTTCTGATTTTTTAATCAAAATTTCGACCTTCTTAAACCTTTTGCTTTAAAATTTCTTTCACACAATTTTTAACTATCCAAAATTTTGACTTTTTAAAAAATTTTCTGAAAATTTCGATTTTTTTGATAATTTAGAGTTTCTTTTTAATTCTTCTCTTTTTAAAATTCTAAATTTTTTGGAAAGCTTGACACCGAAAATTTTTTAAAATGTGCAGGTTTTTGAACAATTGTATTTTTTTTCAAAATTTCCATTTTATCTCAAAATTTGGACTATATTCAGGAAATTTTGACTTCTCGTTAAAATTTATAGCTTTTAAAACTTACCACTTTCAAAATTTCGACTTTTTTAAATTTCTTATTTGTTTTTTTCTAATTTTGGCTTTTGAAAATGGATTTTGCAAAATCTCGACAACTTTTAAAAACCTTGACTATTTAAAAATTTCGACCTTTTATCAAAATTTCACTCCGAAAATTCTTATACTTTTAAAATTTAATCTCTTTTTAAATTCCGACTTTTCCAAATATTTCTAGCTTTTTTGGAAACTTTGGATTTTTATTAAAAATTTCCTCGAAATTTCGACTTTATTCGAATATTTCGAGTTGTTTAAATCGCAACATTTCCTTAAAATGACATCTATTTTTAATATTTTGCACCATTTTACAAAATTCCGATTTTTTAAAATACTTTTGCTGCTTTTTGAGATTTTCGATTTTTTAAATAAATCTCAACTGTTTTCAAAGTGGCGACTTTTGCAGCTTTTTTAGGTTTTGATTTTTTTGAAAATTTTAACATTTTTTCAAAACTCTAATCTTCCTGAAAATATTCAGTCAAAAATTTGGCTCTTTGAAAAATGACACTTGACCTTTTTTTTATTTTTCTGCTTCCTGACATTTTTACTTTTCTTTTATAGTTTATTTGAAAGTTTAGAATTTTTGAAAATTTTATCTTTCTTCAATGTTAAGGCTCATCGAAAATTTTGGCTGTTTGAAAATGTAACTGAAAGTGCTTCATTTTTTAAATTTTGATTATTTTAGAGATTTGGATTATTTTTCAAAATTTGAACTTTTCCAAAAGTTTTTTTTTTGTTCATTTTGTCAAAATCCTTTAAAATGTCGACATTATATTTCAACACTTTGACTTTTTTTAAATCCTAATTTTCAATGACAATTTCGAAGTATTTCGAAATTTATTCATTTTTAAAAATATTGACTTTTTAAATGTTACTTTCTTTAAAACTTTGCCCTTATCTGAAAATATTGATCTTTATAAATCAACCCTTGTTAAAACTTTAGATTATTTTGCAAATGTTCGTTGCATTTTAAAGTTTTTGAATTATTTCGAAAATTTGAACTTTTTTCAGAATGTCAATTTTTTCCAAATATTGACTTTTTTCTTGAAAACTTCGTCACTTTTTTCTTTTATTTGAATTTTTATTTAAGATTCGTGACTTTTCAACTTTTTTCTCAAAGGTTTAGCCAGTAAAAATTTCGAAATTTTTTATAATTTTGAGTTGTTTTCGGAATCTGGACAATTGATATTCTTAATAATAAAAAAAATGTTTTTTACCTAAAAACGCAAGCTTAATGATTACTGTCAAGTATCCTGTAATTTTGGAGAAAAGTAAATTGGTGAATAAAATATAATGAAATTGAATTAAATTATTTCTTCCTTATATTTTTGCACGAAAAGCTTGTTCGAATTAACTGGATACATGCACTAAAGGATTTACTAATATGTTGATTAAAATTACATGGAACTTTATGGTTGTTGTGGTTAGTGAGAGTTTTGAGGTTGTGGTTGTAGTGACTGTGGTGAGGTGGTTGCGATTGAGGTGGTGCTTGAGGCTGGGGTGTTGGTTGAGGTTGTGGTGGTGATTGGAAATTCACCATGAATTGACAGCTATTGATTCACGACGCTGTTGAATTATTGGAATTGAAATCCCCTTTGTGTTGAGTGTTCACCGTTGGAATCTTGTAATGCTGCCGTATCCTCCCACTGCACAGTGGGTCAATTTGAGCAATTTTGGCCAAAACTAAGAAGGACCGAATTTTTTCGACCTAAGGAAAATAGCGTAACCGTCGGTTAATTAGCAAGAATAAAGTTTATTCTTAAAGAAACAATTGATTATAATTCCCATATATTTTTCCATTTCACGCTGCAGCCATTAGAACGAAGAGGTGTTTAAATAAATAGGCGCACAGTGAAATTTCAGTATATTTGCGATTGCCATATAACTTGATATTAACCATATCTCATATGGAACAAGTTAAGTGTCCTACTGTAGATCAATATTTCATTTTAAAAAATAACATGCGGGTAATGATTTAGAGAGTGTCATCAGTTAAAAGGTATTAAACATGTGTGCAGTAAAATCAGCAAAATTAATATATTTGTTTGCTTCATATTTACTTTAACAAACTTTAGCTTTTTCGTATTTTTTTATATTGAATAAAGTATGGACTTCGATGGTCTACAATTTTTGGCTGAGCCTAGCTGCGCCTTTTTTTACCATAACGCTTTAAACATAAGGATGCAGATGGGAGAAATTTCCACTTTAGGAGTTAACGACTGATTCAGTTTGACTCGTATCATTTCATACCTCTTACTACACTCTATTTTTAAAAAACTTTTACTAATTTTGTATTACTTTTAGATTGAATTATCTCCGAGTTATTTCTTTAAATTAGTTAGAATTTCAACCCCTAATACTTACCCTAATTTCTTGGTGATAATTTTTTCAATATTTTTTCTGTAATGACTAACTATTATAAAGTAAGTTTCATAATTTTCAAAGTTTTAGCCAAAAATTGTTAATTTCGACTCACTGTGGACTGGATGAGTACATTGGATTGATAACGATTGGGTTGTGGCGCTTGTGTAGCTTCCCACCGATACGACATGTTCGCTGTTGTATTATTAGTGTTGCAATTCAGTTTGTATATCGAGTTTTCACCTTGTAATGCTACCACGTCCTTCCTCTGGACGACCAGAATGCATTAATTTAGGTTGTGACGCCACTTATCTAGCCATCGAAGGATATCTCATTTAATGATTTTTGTAACTGCAGTCGCAGTAAGCGAAATTATTCGGCAAAACTGAAGGGTAATATTTTGGCGCTTCGCAGGTTTGGGGATGCGTCGCTTCAGTTGCCAGTAGCTTACTTTGCAGTGGAACCTTCCTTGTTCTGCACAGATATTTGTTTTGGAAATTTTTCTTTTCTAGTTCTATTGGTTAGGTGTTGGTGAATGCGGTTCTTGCTCTTTAACCGGTGCCCGATGGGATGCTAGATGCGTTTTGTACCAGTTTCGGTGGAACGTAACAAAAAAAAAACGGAGGGTTGTTAGAAATCGCCGATTTAATTATTAATGACTTAATTTCTTTTAGAAATTGTTTGCGGTTAAACTAAGGGCAGCGTAAAACTGCATAGTAGACTGTAGGAATTGTGTGCTAAAAGTAAAACATTAAAATCCTCTGGGAATATACCGAGGGTCATAAGATGTGAAAAAGTTGTCTCTACAAATACCATCCTGTTGCATGTCTGGAATTCTACTCATAATAGAACGCAAATTTTCGCCTCTTTGCATGTAACGTTAGAAAATATTTTAAAATCGATTTGTAATTATAATTGTTTTTAAGATTCAACCTTAAGGTTGAAATCTTGCGATTTAAAATCAGAATTTAAAAAAGCATCGTTTAAAGTTTTCGTTTAAAATCAACTTGAATCTCAAACTAAAATTTAGAAATTCCCAACCTTATTCTTGAAATTTGGCTTAAAGCTTAAACAATTAAAAATCCCTATTATTTGGTTTTGAATAAATTGACAATTCTATAAATCCTAGAAAATGTCTAAAAAAAATTTGGATTTTTTTCGAAATGTTGAATTTTTTCTCAAAACATAAAATCGAAATTTCAAGTAGAGAATTTTAAAATTTTGAAAAAGATTTCCTCAAAGATTCAAAATTGTATATTATTAAATTTTTTAACGAAAGTTCAACCCTAAAGCTGGGAACTAAAGTCAAAAGTTCAGTAATCGAGTAAAAAATTTTGAAATCAAATTCCAAATTTCGATTTTAACTTAAAATTTTAGATAAACAAGATTTCCTGTTAAGAGTCTGAATTTCTTTGAAGTTATAAAGTCGATAATTTGAGAAAAAGTAACATAAAAGTCTAGATTTTGAGTTCAAATATACAGTTTGTTCGGTAATTAAACCGATTATTCTTTTTTTTATTTTTTTCTTCATTAATAAAAAACAATCTCTATATAAAACATTATCGCGAACACATGTTTGCCAGTCTTCGGACAGTAAGGTTACCAACGCACACGTACACTCGAAATCATTTGTGCCGAGGTTGTTATTAAGAAAGGCCCTTCAACATTCGACAACGACCACAAGAAGCAAGCTGCAACAAAGAAGGTAGGCGAATCTTCCTCAATTTTTTTTATAAGTTTTAATAATACAGTACGCTTTACCGCATAAATATTCGCATTGCAATAACATTTTCTGGCCTATCGAGCCGAATTTTCGCCTAAATTAAAATTCTTTGTTGTCAAATTTTGCTTAATTATTCAATTATTTGTTCATTATTTTAAACAGTAATTACGTTGTCTTCAATTTTATTTCGCAAAAAGGGTCTTTTTTCATTGTTTATCTCTCGCAGTGTTATCAGAGCAACGTGTCTCGCTACATAATATATTAGATATACCGTTTTCTTATTTGCGTTATTTGCCTTGCAACTATCCACAATATCACATTAATGACTACACTATCTGATAAATTAAAAAAGTCTAAAGGTTACAGAAACGTGGAAATGAACAGAATAAACGAATTATACGAAGACGTCTTAAAAGCTAAAACAGATCTTAATTTTGTATCGCAATTAATCCAACGTGGAAAAGCATTAGATTCCATTGCTAATAAGCAAATAAGCACCACAATGTTATTGTTGGTGAATACATGGAAGACGAAGACCTCATGAGAGAAGATGCGCTACGTAAAAAATTTTGAGGAGAAATTCTATACTGTGAAAAGTATCTACTACGATTATAATGAAAGGGAGCTTCCAAATAATGCAGATTTAGCTAATTTCCAATTGCAATCTAAATTTCCTAAGTTAAAATTAAAGCAATTTTTTGGAGACCTAAAAACCTTTACTTATTTCATTAATGTTTACGATGCATGGGTCCTTAATAATCGGCAGTTATCTAATGTAGAAAAATGCTCACCCTTGCTTTCGTCTGCTGAAGAACCACCTAAAAAATATTACTGTGTTATCTGGTATCTGCTGATAATTATTTGGTCGCTTATGAAGCTCTGAAGAATTGATATTGAAATAAAAGATTATTAGCATTATCTCATTGGAAAGAAATTGAAAATGCTGCACGCGTTTCGTCTGATAATCCACAGTCACTTAGAAATTTAGTATAAATTTTTACCCAAAATATTGCGGCTTTAAAAAACTTAAAATACCCGGTAGCAGAGTGGGATTTTATTCTTTGCACACATGATTCTTAAGCGCTTAGATTCTACACTTGTGACTCGCTTCTAATTTCAACACGGTTCAACAGAGATGCCGCATTATAAAGATTTACTAGAATTCTTACAAAAGCAAGCTTATTAAACTATCGCAACCTCTTTAACCGAATGTTCCAAAATTAAAAAGCTATGGTGCACACAATACCCAAAAACGAAAACCGCCCCATTCAAATTCCTTTTACTTCAGTCGCGGACAATCCAATATCAGGCCTTCATCGCGTTCTTGCTTCATTTGTAAATCTACAGATCATTCAGTATATTGATGTCCAAATTTAATAAACAAATCGCCCAAAGAACGAATGCGGCTAAGCAACACAAGCTATGCGGAAACTGTTTAAGCAACGGTCACCACTTTAAACAATGCAACTCCAATTCATCATGCAAAATATGCGGCTTGAAACACATTCTTTTACATTTATCAAAATCAAGATAAATCAAATACCGATTTTCAAAATAGAAATAGTTTGCAATTTCAAGCTAACAAAATTGTTGAAACACAAAATCCAGAAAATCAAACTTTTAATCTTCTAACCAAATAATACCAAGACTTAGCTCTTGTTTTTTGGCAAATTCCAAAGAAATATTACTATCAACACTTAGGATTTTTATTCACGATTCTCTCAGTCAAATAAGAGTAATTCAAGCTTTACTAGATTCAGGTAGTGATACATTTCAAAACAACGTGCAGATGCATTCCGCTTGCCAGTTTAAAGATCATCTATGAATAATTACGGATATTAGAAAATATGAAAACGTGTTCTAATCATGGTCGAGTATTTTGCAGTATTTCCCCGCTGAACAAACTAACTCTACTAATAGATTTTAAATCTAATATTTTGGAGACAATTTGCACCAATATGCCAGTTTCTGATGTCAATATTAGTAGTTAGTCTCACATTTAAAGTATTGAACTTGCAGATACCAAACTTTATATTTCTGGCAAAATTGATTTGATTTTAGGCGTTGATACTATCTTTCAAAGAATCATTCTTCATCGACAAATTGCTGCACCTAATCCAACTTTACCTATTGCCATTAAAACTACATTCGTATATGTTATTATGGATCAATATGATAATTCTTTTGTCTCTTATGAAGAGAATAAAAATACAAACGCATTTTTTACTTGATATGAATTGGAGGCGATAAATCAGATCATCAAGGGATTGTGGGCTTTGGAAAAGGTACTTAATTAAACAATTGTATCACCGGAAGCGGAAAAATGCGAACATATCTTCCGCGAAACTACTTATAGCACCGAAAATGGTCGGTACGTAGAAGGATTGCCTTTTAAAGAACAGGAAGTAGTTTTCCATAATTCGAGATTACCCGCCTTAAGACGATTTGTATTTCTTGAAAAACGCTTATCCTTAAAATCAGACCTTAAAATAAAATATTCGGAAATAATACAAGAACACCTAAATGAAGGTCACTTATCAGCTGTTTCGGATTCTAATCCATTCGCTTTTTTCCTCCACATCACTGTTGTAAAATCAAACACACAAACCACGAAGGTTCGCATTGTGCTTGATGAATCATATAAAGATTCAGACGGTATATCATTAAACAATACGCTATTAATTGGACCAAAGTTGGAGAATGATATTTCTAAAATAACTTTACATTTTTGATTGCACCCAGTAGTCTTACTGCCGATATCAAAGCTATGTATCGACAAATAATTCTTGACCCGACTCATAGCGACTACCAACGCATGCTATGGAGATTTTCTCCTGAAGATCCAATTCAAGAATTTAGATTGAATAGAGTAACTTTCGTATCAGTTCATCCCCATTTCTTGAAAACTATAAAACAATTGGCTATTGACGAAAAACAAAATCATGAACGCGCTTCTAGTGTCCTTTCTTTTGACATATGTATATATTGACGACATCAGTACAGGTTGTTCGAGTTTAAATGAAGCAAATGTTGCAAAAGGATTTAGTCGCCCATTTAGGTAAAGGCGGTTTTCAATTATATAAATGGTCAAGCAATAATTCGCAATTTTTAAGTCATATTTCGGCAAATAATTCACTAAATAATTCGATAATATTCGACGCGAGGGATGATACGGCAGTCAAAATCTTAGGTCTAGAATGAAATCCAGAGCAAGAATATTTCTTCTTTTCCGTAAATTTTTTAAATAATATCTGCACTAAGCGAAATTCGAAATTAGCTGGCATTTATGACCCTTTTTAACTTCCGTTATTTTAATAGCCAAGTTGTTAATTGAAGATCTTTGGTTAGCCAAATTCGATTGGGATGACATTCCTGCCAAACATATCATCGACAAATGGAACATATACCAGAAGGAATTATCATCGTTATCCACGATAAAAATACCACGCTTTATTTTTTCTAATAAAGTCACAGAAATAAGTCTTTGTGGTTTATGTGATGCATCCTTAAAGGCTTATACAGCTTATGTGCATATACGGATTTTATGTCATTTAAAAGTCCAGCCTTTTTTGTTATACGCTAAGTCGAAGGTTGCTCTGCTAAAACGTTAAATGATGATGATGACTTGAATTATGTGGCGCCTTACTTCTAACAAAGCCAATTTGTTTTATAATTAATTCTTATTTAGACAAAATTCATTTTCAACATATCTTTGCTTTCACCGATTCTACAATAGCTTTACATTTGCTGAATTTATCTCTCCATCGATGGAAATCATTTGTTAGCAACCGCATCTCAGTTATTCAAGAAAAGCTTCCAGTTGCCCAAGGGTTTCATATCTCCACGGAGCATAACATCGTAGATTGCGCATCTCGGGACTTATTTCGGGCTGAATTTCAAAATTTTTCTACCTGATGGACAGGTCCCCAATTCTTAAAAACCGCTATACCAAATTGGCCGATTCAACATTCTCCTCCAAAATCAGTAAATACTGATACGGAGGAAGTAAACATTACGGCGTTTATCCAGTAGGATCCACATTTCTTAGATCGTTTAATAATGAAATATTCTGATTAAGAAAAAATCCAACGGATTGTCGCCTATGTTCAACGTTTCATATTCAATTTACGCAATCCAACGAAGGATATAAATGAAACTTCGCCAGTATCAAAGCTAAATTTAGCTTTAATTTTATTAATCAAACATATTCAACCGAAATATTTTCGTTAAGATATTTGCAATCTCCAAAACCATATGCTACCTTCGAAACCTCTTTTGAAGCTAAGTGTTTTTTTTAGATCCCGATAATATTTTAAGGGTCGGTGGACGATCACAGAATTTGTTATTAAGTTATAACAAGAGATTTCCTATTATTTTACTGCAAAAGAATTGCTTAACATAACTCATTATACAATAGATACATTCAAAATATTTAAATCCTGTTCTGCTAACTACTCAGTATCTCTTGGCACAAAATTATTGGATATTATCATCACGACGTGCAATCAGAAGAGTCACATCTAAATGTTTTAAATGCTGGCGGACAAATTCTAATTCATTACAACCTGTTAAGGGAAATCTTTCAGTTGATCGGATTTCACAAGTGAAACCATTTTTTTTTTGTTGGAGTAGACTTGGGAGGTCCATTTAATATTACTGTGGGAAAACGCAGAGGTGCCAAAACCCTAAAGATATATATTTGCGTATTTGTTTGTTTTGTCGTCAAGGTAATTTATATTGAATTGTGTCTGACTTTTATAGCGAAATTTTTTTATGTTCCTTGCGCAGATTTATAGCACAATGAGGTGGACGTTATAAAATAGTGAGTGATAATGGAGCAAAATTTCTAGGGGCAAATAAATATTTACTTAAAATCATGAAAAACTTCTCTGTTGAAGAAAAAATTGAGTGGATCTTCAATTCACCAACAGCTCCTCATTTTGGGGGATTGTACGAAGCTGGCTTAAAGTCAGTTAAAACTCATTTGGTCATAGTCATTTTGTTTCAAATTTTTACTTAGGAAGGGTTAAATACTCTTTTAATTCAGACTGAATCGTTGTTAAATTTGAGCCCGCTTTGTGCCTTAAGTTCAGATCCAAACGATTTTACTGTTTTAGTTCCAGCGCACTTTTTAACATTGGATCCTTTAACTTTTTTGCATGATGCCGATTTGAGTAGTATTAAAATTAAGTGATGAGAAATATATAAGCTGTTGTTACGAATGCATAAAGATTTCTGGATCCACTGGTATGCGGAATATTTGCATACTCTACAACAAAGAAACAGATGTTTGGGTAAAATGATAAAATTACTTGGAGGGTGGTCCTTTTCTAAAAGTTATATTTGAACTGAGAGTATTTATTGCCATCAAGATGCATAAATTTTACAATGGAAAATATTTATAGATATTTGTAGTTGGAAAAAAAGTAATGTTCAAATTGGCCAATATCTCTTTTTCTTGTTAATTATGGTTTAGTAAGGTATAATCGGTGCACATCGATTGTGGACCACGGTCAGTTTAACACAGAGTTCTAGGATTCTATAATGCACAGACCAATAGGTTTGAACATTTATTAGATTCGAAGTTTGATAACCAAATACCGGTTTCGATCTTGTTAGATCTCGTCAGTTTAGTATATCCAACTCGAATGCTAACAAATGTTTCGAGTTGATAACAATGATTTTGCTAAAGCTGAAATATTAAAAAAAATTAAAAATGTGAAAATTGGTAAAATGTTCAATTAATTATAAATTGTCAAAGAATGAAATTTTAAAAAAATGTCAAAATTTAGGAGTCATAAATTGTTTAAAAAAGGAAATTTTGGAAAAAAAGATCGCCAGTTTAAAAAAAGGCAGCAATTTTCAAAAAAAAGTTTCCATTAATAAAAGGTCGAAAATGTTAAGTGAGGACATTTAAAAACCGAAAAATCCGGAACTTTTGGAAAAAAAGATCGCCAGTTTAAAAAAAGGCAGCAATTTTCCAAACCAATTTCAATTTATGAAAGGTCACAAATGTTAAGTAAGGATTTTCAAAAAACGATAATTTGTAATTTTGAAAATAGGCTGGTTTTCGTAGAAGGTTAAAATTTTCAAAAAGAAGTTGAAATTTTCAAGAAGAATAAAATTTTGAAAGAGTCGATTTTTAAAAAATAGCGAAATATCCAAATAAATTTGTAATTTTGAAAAATAGTCTACATTTTTTTAAAACTTGCGAACATTTTTAGAGATGTCGGGATTTTAAAAAAAAATCTTTAATTATTCCAAAACAAATGCAAAATTTTTGAAGGTAAAATTCGAAACAAAAAAAAAAACAATTCAAAATTTAAAGAAGCCAAAAATTTTAAAAAGGTCCAAAAGTTCGAAAAGTGTCAACATTTTGAAAAAATGTTGAGATTTAAAAAAAATTTCAACCAAATTTGCGAAAAGTTGAAATACTGGAGAAAAGCCAAAATTATCAGAAACCAGACTTATTTTTAAAAAAGTCGAGATTTTTGAATACAAAAGTTAAAATTTATAAAACATTTTAAAATCTTCAACTAAGTTTTGAAAAGTAGACCTTTTGAAAGTAAAATTTTGGCAAAAAGCTGTAAAATATTTAGAAGAAGTTAAAATTACATAAAATATTAAAAAAGAAACTGAAAAAAGTCGAAACTTTTCCCAAAAAATGAAAGTTTGCAAAAATGATAAAATTTTGAAAAACAATGATATTTTTAAAATAACTGAAAATTTGAAAATTATCAAAATTTTCAATAAATACAAGTTATCAAAAAAATAAAACAGTCGAAATTTTAAGGTCAAAATTGGCATAAAATTGAATTTTTTTAAGAAAGCCCACAATTTTAAAGAAGGTAGAAATTTTCAAAAAAAAAGTTAAGCTGATAAAAGCCAAAAATTGTAGGGCCAGATTTATAAAAACAAAAATAGGTTATTTTGAAATCAGGTAAATTTTTCGTAGAAAGTTTGCAAAAAATATTAGGATATTCAAGAAAAATCGAAATTTTGACAAACGCGGTTTTCAAACAATTTGAAAAAAAACAGCAAAATTTTAAAATAAAATTAAAATTTTGAAAAATAGTCTAAATTTTTAAAAATATTGACATTGAAAATAATTGAAAAATCTGAAAATTCACATAAAATCTAAATTTTTTAGAAATCAAAAGAATTGCTTAAACTCTAAAATAAAAAAGGTGAAGCTTTTAAAAAAGTCTAAAATTGCAAAAATACACAAAATTTTGAAAAAATATCAAGATATTAAGGAAATGAAATATTTGCAAATTTTCAATATCGAAAATTTTGAAATAAAAGAATATTTGCAAATGTCAAAAATTATCAGAAAAGTCAAAATTTTTAAAATAATCAACATTTCTAAACAATAAAAATATTCTGAAAAGTGGAAACTTAAAGAAGTAGATGTTTTCAAAATAGGTCAACAATTTAAAAAAGTTGAAATTTTGAGAAAGTCTTAAAAAAAAGTATAATTTTGACAAGCAGTCAAAATTTTACAAAAGTCTAACCCTTCAGAAAACTGGACGTTATATCAAAACTTTTTTTAGCAAGTCTTTAAAGAAATTTTAAATTTTCGAAAAGCATGATGTTTTAAATAAGCTGAAATCCAATAGATCCGAATTATAAAAAAAATCGATATTTATAAAATATTGAAATATTGGAAATTGCTGAAATTTTGAGTAAAGTGAAATTTGGTAAAAAAAGTCGAACAATAAAAAAACGAAATTTTGAAAAAGTTTTGAATGGTTTCAAAATTTTGGCTTCATAATATTTTTATTTCGATAAAAAAGGTCGTAATTTTGAAATACAATTGAAATTAAGAAAAATCGATAAATTTAACATGATAAAGAAAGTAGTGGCAGAGAAAGTAGTGAGTGTGGTCAGGTACCATATTAGCTAGTTTATTAATAATTTGGTATTATCTGTCTTGTTTGTCAAGAAAAGTAAATTTTGACAACAATAAATTGTTGATGATAAAAATGTTCCGAATATTTAAATATTGACAAACATTGAAAAAAAAATGTATTAGATATATAAAAAACATCTTAAATTTGGCCTTTCTAAACTAGTATGCGAATAATTATAACTAATCAGTTTTAAACAGTAATAAATATTATAAATATTTATAAAAATCTCAATTATAAAAAATGATAAATTCGGGAAATTCTGCTAAAGGTAATTTGTTTACAGTGTTCACGCTACCTATGAGCCACTTTTAGTGTTTTCTAAACATCTTTAGAACTATTGAAAAATTTTGCTTCTTCTTAGGTTCATAAACTAGTTGGTTTAAAAAAAAATGCAGACTTTATTCGAAATTTCAAGTTCTATATTTTCGACTTTTTGTAGAAAATTTTCATATTCGTGAACACTTTTGAGAAAAAATTAAAAAGTCCAAAAGTTGGGATTTTCTTACATTAATTTGAAATCTGTGTTATTTCAAGTTTTAGTTTAGAGAAAAAAACCAAATTTCAAATTGAAATTTTGAGAGACAAATTAATTCATTAAAATAATGCTAAAATTTAGAAATTTTGACATTTTTTTACAGAAAATTTGAAGCTTGACCGAACTTTCATGAACATTTCGTGTTTGAACGAAATATTAAACCAACAATTTAAAAAAAAATTCAATTACAAGTTTAACTAAAAATCTCAACTTTTCTGTAAAGATTTTACTTTAAAATGCATTTCCGTGTTAAAAATTTTATGTTCTTATAGAAATTTATTCAAAAATTCAATTCAAAACTTCGGGAATTTTTTTACGTTTTTAAGTTAAAATTTAAAATATTCAATAAAAAATAAAATAAAAAAGATTAATTTGTTTAAATACAATATTTGGAATTTCGTTTAAGTTTGAAATGCTGGCTTTAACCGCTACATCTTGAAAAATATTCAACTTCAAATTCGAAATATTTACTTAATTTCAAAAATTTAAGTCTAATTAAACACGACATTTAGAGATAATATTCTTTTAACTTCCAAACTATGTTTCATTTTAATTTATAGCTTTTGTATTTAAATTATAAATTCGATGCTTAAGTAGATTGTGGACACTTTGACGTTTCCCCCGAAATTTTAATTTTTGTTTTGGTAACAAATTTTCGCTTATCTAGAGAATAAAATTCCAAGAACATAATCGGGAATAAGAATCTTTCAGTGTTCTAGGAATTTCTATTTTAGGCACGAAATTCCAGACATGATTTTTGTATTTACAGAATTGCAGTGCTCGGGTGGAAATTTGAAAAGAGTTTGGTTTTTGGACGATTCGAGTTTCAAGTTTTGATTTTAAATTCAAATTTCAGTTAATATTCCTTTGAAAATTACGAATTTGTTTTTAATCATAAATTACATAGTTACACATTTTTATTTCAAGCGGTAACATTTTGTTTTTAAATATGTAGGATAATTAGTTTTTAATTTCAAACTTTTAGTTCAATTTTTTGCTGGAATGTAGATTGTCATTCCAAATTTTTGTTGTTAAAGTCTTAATTTTAATAAAACACATTTTAAAAACTTCACGCATTCAAGTGATATCTCAAAAAAAAGATATTTCAACAAAATACTAGGACATTTGGTTTTAGTAGAATTAAACTAAAAGTTTCAATTTTTATTGAAACTTTCACTTTAAATTTGTTTTTACATTACTAATTTTGTAAATTTTTGTAAAATATTTTCATTTAGAAAATTAATTATTTCGTCTCATTTCTTGAAGTTTAATTTAAAAGTGAAATTTTTTAAAAATTAGCCAAGACCTCTAAGTTTTAATTCATAATTTAAATTTTTATGTTGAATTTTGATTTTTTCCCAAATTATAGACTCTACACCCTCGAGGAAATTCAGATTTTAGACTCGATATCTTGTTTATCTAAAATTTTAAATTAAAATCGAAATTTGAAATTTAATTTCAAAATTTTGTACTAATTTCTTGGAATTTTGATTTTAGTTCCCAACTTTATACTCAAGCTTTTCTTAAAAATTTAAAAATATTTAATTTTGAACCTTTGAAAGAATCTTTTTTAAATTTTAAAGTTCAGAAGGATTCAAAATTTCGAAAAAATTCCTAAATTTTCTAGATAGTTTCGAGGATTTTTAAAAAATATTTATTTATTGAAAATTAAAAAATTAAAGATTTTAATTGTTTAAGCTATAACCAAACTTTCAAGAATATGGTTGGGAATTTCTAAATTTTAGGCCAAAGATTTTGATCTTTTTCTTATTAAGTTTGAGTTTAAAGTTGATTTTGACCGAAAACTTTTACCGTTGCTTCTTTAAGTTTTGATTTTAGATTGCAAAATTTCAACCTTAAAGTTGAAACTTGAAAAGAATTGCTATGACAAGTCGATTTTAAAATATTTTCTTACCTAATATGCACAGGGGCCAACATTCACGTTCTCTTATATGTATAATTTCAGACATGCAACAGAATGTTATTTTTTTGAGATTACTGTTGCCATATTCTTATGTATTACGACCATTGGGATATTATCAGGGGGTTTTAATGTTTCACTTTTAGGACACATTTCCTACAGTCTAGTATGCGGTTTTACGCTATTCCTATTTTGACTGCAAACAGTTTCTAAGAGAAATAAAGTCATTAATAATTAAATCGGCGATTTTTAACCACCCCCCGTTTTCTTTCAGATTACATTCCACCGCAACCGATACAAAAGGCATTCAGCACCTTACAGAGAACCGGAAAAAGAGCGAGAATCGCATTCATCAGCGTCCAACTAATAGAACTAGAACAAAACAAATATCAGTGCAGGACCGAGAGGATTCAACTGACTGGAAATCTAAACCTAAAGGAGCGCTACATAAAGGTTTGGTTTTAGAATCGCGGCATGAAGCACAAAAAAGAGCAGAAAGCGATGAACGTCTAACCCATCGGACATGATGGGGGAGGCGTTCTTCGTTTTCTGCTTTTTTGAGCTTTATGCGGCAGTTTTGAAACCAAACCTTGATGTGGCGCTTCTTTAGGTTTAGACTTTCAACTAATTGAACCCTCCTTGTTCTGCTCAGATATTCGTTTTGGGGAAATTCCTTTTTAGTTCTATTAGTTAGACGCTGCTGAATGCGATTCTTACTCTTTTTCCGGTTCTCGGTGGGGTGCGTCTCATCTAGGTCATCAGACATACAACCCACTAACAATACAGACCGGCAACAAGAATTGCACGACTTTGATTGGTTTGCGGCGCTTGGGTTAGACTCCCTATCGTACGATGGCGCTCATAGCCGGTTGTTTTTGTTAGCACTTCCCTCGTTTCGATCATAACAAATAACAAATTTCAATCGAATAATGGCGGCAACGCGATCGTTTTGTATTCAGTCTGTCAATTAGGAAATTTGTAATTTATTTTTTTCATGGATTATGATTTTTTGAAAATGCTTGCTGATGCTTTATTCCATTGGTTCAGTTGTTTATGTAGTATGTATGTATGTATTTCCGGAACAGGGTGAATGACCATGAGGTGAGGTTTTTTTTATAAAAATTAATCATCTAATGTGATTACAGCATATCATTACCTCATCACCTCAAATCAAATAAATTAGCAGTATATTCACAATCATAGAAGGTTGTCGAGTTTTAGTGTGCTGATATCTGTAGGTGTCCAGGTATCCAACATTTTGCATCCTCTTTACGTTAGAAGAAAACTATCTTAAGTGTTCAAATATTCTTTTGATGGAAGTTTGTCTGCTTTAGGTGATGAAATTAATGTCCCATAATTCTTGAAAAATGAGTCAAGAATCTTTGGTACATCGACACTTTTATCATGAAACAGTTACAAAAATGCAAGGTTTGCTCGGATAATCTAGGTCTTGAAGGTAGTAAACTTATTTCAAAAAGGGAAGATGGTGGAGCATGGATAAAACGACTTTGTTATCCGACAAAAAATTTTGCCCTATGTTTCATGAAGATTTACAAGGCAATCATGGGGGTTCTTCGCAATAAACCGTATTTGTCTAATATAGTTAGGATAATAATAGGTAGAATTAAAGATGTTGTTGACTTTACCTATATTCTGTGTTTAAAACACGATAACGTTATTGTTATTTATAAGACTTAGTATTAGAACTTTAGTCCATGCATACTGTCAAGAAATCATTAAGGTTATTAATGATCGAGACAAAACATTGCAATCCGTGAATGACCCTACTAAACGGTGAGCAATTTCAATGTTACAGAAAAGAAAATTTAAAAAATAAATAAATTGTTATTATTATTAGCTCTCATGACTAAAGTATCTTGATTAACAATAAAGGTTTCCTTTGTTTCTGTTTCATGACATTCACAATGAAATCATTGGTATTTTTCATAATAAACCTTTTTATCGAGTATTGTTGCAATTACATCATGCTTATAAATTTAATAAGGACGCAATGTGTAAGTAGTACTGTTATATGTTTTTTGGTTAGTATTTATTATTTAATAAGAACTATGCTTATAACGAACATATTACTTTAGTATTTTGAGGTTCTTATAAGAGGATATCATTGTATAAGCATTTTGAACTAAGTGTGAGAAGTTTGCTGTGTATATCTATTTGTATTGCGTCATAGAGTTTATTATTGGCTATTATTATTTTCACTTATTTTTTTATGTAGATAACAAATATGTAATATACTTATGAGGAAGGATAATTTTTTTTATTGATAACTTATGATTACCCTAATGACGGATTTTGAAATTATTGTAATATGTGTGCTATTTTTTCTTGTGCAAAATGCTTCACTCAAATGGTCCACATTCGATCAAAAAATTTTTCGCAAGAGAAAAGGATAACACATTCAAATTCAAAATAATTGGGTTTAAATTTCCCGCTGGTCCTGCCTTTAATTAGTCAATAATAAAGAAATCTATAACTTTAAATTCGGCTTCAGCGCCATCTCCGAATAAGGTGTGTAAACTCTGATGACGTCATCTAGGCCAAAAATTTAGCTCACTAGAAACTTTTCCGGAGATTGTGGTTTAAAACTTCTAAAATGTGGACTATTTTTCCAAAATGTTGATTTTATATTGAAATTTCTGAGTTTTTCTCTCAAAATTTGTTATCAAAAATAACAAAATAAAATACACTTTATAATGTTAAGATGTCGGAAAAAACTTTACATTTTTGGAGCAAATTAGAGAAAAACAAAAAAAAATTCAGAGAAGTTGAAATTTCTAGACAAAATTTTAAAGACAAAAATTTCCGGGAAAGGTGGAGATTTCAAGAAAAACGTTTTTTTTTGTATAAAATTTCTGGCCAAAATAGGAACTTTGCAGAAAAAAATTACAAATTCGTGAAAAAATCGGAATATCTATAGCGGAGGGTTTCGACATAGGATTTCAGTTACAGTGAGTGAAATTAAATAAAAATATATTGAATGTTTAGCTAATAGTATTCGTAAAAAAATTTACCTATTAAAAAATTGTGATCTTTATTAAAAATAATAATAATCCGGGTGGTTCAAAATAACTAGGATTAAAGAAGCACTTTTTGCTGGAAAAATATTTGGTTTTCTTTCATCAGTGGCGTTCATGCCAAATTGTCTTTGAGTATTCTTAACAAAAAAACTGCGTTTCTACAAATTAAGTACCAATTTCATAAACAACCTTTATTTCTTAGTAAAAATGCTCGCTTGAATTTTTTTCGTCTGACGAATGGTTTCGATCAAAACAATTATTTAACTTTAAAAACTATTTACTTATTTCGTAGCATGGGTTTATTAATTATTAAAAATAGTTACATCCTAAAAGCATATAAATCTAACTTACATATTAACATAAATTTTCATAAACAAACACTAGTAAACAAAGTTGTCTTCAAATATAAATTTGTAGAAAATAATCTAAAACGCCCATCGAAATGCAAAGAAATGCATTTTTATTTTTTTACTTAGAAACCGTTGGGTGAAAAAAGTTAACGGAAACTTTTTAGTAAAAATAAACTTATTTACTGAAAGCCATATTTATTTTGATTATAAAAAAACAGTGGCGCGATTTTTTTTATTATTAAAAGTATTCGAAGATATGTTAATCGAAAACGGTTCGTCACACAAAAAAAGTTGAAGGGGCATTTTTATCAATAAGTAAAGGATGTTTATGCAGTTGATGTTTATTTAAAAAAAAAGCAGTGACCTAAAATTTAGCTATTTAATGCAGATAGAAGAGTTTAAGAATTTGGGTAAGATAGCCCAAATTGTTCCACTAAATTATACCCCTTGGTGCCAGTTAACTTGCAGCGGGGGGTCGAGCGAAGGGCATGTGGAGTTGCAATATATGGTTTGGTAGCCTCAAGTAAACCGCCTCCTAAATTAAACCGCTTAGTTTTTTCTATTTTCTTAAATTTTTAGGAAAATTTAAGGGGTTCAATTTAAGCTAACTTACTCCACTAGGTGTACCTTACTCAAACTTTTTACCAAGAAATAAAGCTTGTTTATGAAGTTGATACTAAATTTGAAAAAAAAGCAGTGACGCACCATTTCTTTCGTTAAGATTACTTGATGACATATTAGCACGGACGCCACTGATGGAACAATAGGAAACTAATTTCGAGCAAAAAGTGCGTCTTTGTGCCTAGTTAGTATCTACTAAAATTAAAAATAATATTTTGAGTGGTTTCATAGTGTTTATTTTCAGGACCCTGTAACTTACGCACCTATGTTGATAAAAACTTTTTTCTTAAAATCGATCGGGATGATGCTTGTTAAGTATGAGCACCTTATTTTGAAACTCCCGAATTATTATTATTATTACGATTGATAATAAAGATCACATTGTTTTAATAGGTAAACATTTTTACAAATATTCTTAGCTAAACATTCCATATATTTTTCTTTTATTTCACTCATTGTTACTGAAATCCAAGGTTTTTAGATTTTTAATGCTCTAGGCACTCCGCCACTAAAAAAATTAAGATTTTTATACTAAAAAGTCAAAATTGATAATTTAGATAAAAAAAAAGTGTTCCGGTATTTATTTTATTTTTTAATATACAAGAAGAATTAGATTTATATATTTTCTTGAAATTTTAATTATTTTCTCAAAATTGTGACATATTTAGGGAAATTTAAATTTATTTAAAATATTTTAATTCTTTTTGGAAATATTGATTTCTTTCTCAAAATGTTTACGAAAATTTGTTTTTGAGAATACACTTTCGGTTAAAATTAAAAATCAAGTAAATTTTAATATATCGTAGTTTCGTGAAATTTTTACCAAAATAAATTAGAGAAAATTCAAATTTCCAATAAAGAAATTTTTAGAAAAAAAGCTTCAGGAAAGGCTACATTTTAAGAAAAAAACTAGAAAGTGGTATTAGGGGTGCTGAAGTTCCATAGTGCCTATATGCGAGCCGCCACTAATACCAATCGTAATTTACTGATTTTAATTGAAAACGGTCCAAAAATAATTTACAACATTTTTGAAGCAAATTCAAAATATTGTAAGAAAAAATTAAACTTTGGAAGGTTCATTTTTTCTTGAAATTTGTTTTCAAAATTTAGACTTTATTTTCTCTAATTTTGGTCTATTTTTAAAAATTTTAATTTTTGTCTTCAAATTTCTGCAAACATTTCTTTATATCTAATAATTTTTACTTTAAAAATTACAAAATAAAATAAACTTTATATTAACACTGTGTAAAATTTGGAAAGTCTAAAACAAATGAAGAAGAATGAAAATATCAACAACAAAATATATTTTAAAATGAAAATCTCCAGGAAAAGTTAAAACTTCAAGGAAATTTTGTTGTATTAAATATTTAGAGAAAAATATTTGATAAAAAAAAATTCCTAAAAAAAAGTCGAAATTTCCAGAAATTGATGTAAAAAAATTCGTAATTGAAATCTTATGAGAATAATCCAATATTCGGTTATTATTATTACTAGAGAAATATCAAAATGAGAAAATAGTTAAAAATTAAATTTATTTTTAAAAGTTCTTTATTTTTAGTCCAGTCATTTTAGGTTTTATCTGCAAAAAAAATTCCTAGTGAGCTGAATTTTTGTGAACATTTTCATTACGGAGTTAAAACATCTAAAATGACTGGACTATTTCCCCAAAATGTTGATATTATTGAAATTTCAGAGTTTTTCTCCCAAATTTTTTTATCAAAAATAACAAAATACACTTTCTAATGTTAAGATGTCGGGAAAAACCTCATATTTTTGGAGCCAATTAGAGGAAAACAAAAAAAATCCGGGGAAGTTGAAATTTCTAGATGAAATTTTAAAAACAAAATTTCCATGAAAAGTGGAAATTTCGAGAAAAACTTTTTTTTTTGTATATAATGTTTTGCCAAAATAAGAACTTCGCAGAAAAAAAATCACAAATTTGTGAAAAAAATCGAAATATCTAGAAAAAATTTAAGATTTTTATACAAAAAAGTCGAAATTGAGAAGTTAGGTAAAAAGTTGAAGATCCAGTCTTCATTTTATATTTTAATATACGAGAAGAATTAAATTTATATATTTTCTTGAAATTATAATTATTCTCTTAAAATTGTGACATCTTTAGGGAAATTTGAATTTTTTTCTTTAATATTGCATTTATTTTGATTTCTTTCTCGAAATGTTTACAAAAATGAGTTTTTGAGAATGCATTTTCGGCTAAAATTAAAAATAAAGTTAATATTAATATGTCGTAACTTCATGAAATTTCTATAAAAATAAATTGGAGAAAATTCATAATCGCAATAAAGAACCTTTTAGGAAAAAGCCTTCAAAAAAAGCCAACATTTTGAGGAAAGAAACTAGAAAGTGGTATTAGGGGTGCTGAAGTTCCACAGTGCCTCGCGAGCCGCCACTGTGACCAATCGTAATTTACTGATTTTTAATTGAAAATGGTTCGAAAATAATTTATAGCATTTTTGAAAACCTAAATTTTTGGAAAGTAAAAATCTGCAAAGGAAAACTTTATTTTGGGTGGCAGAAAAATTCTATTGTAAGTATCAGATGCCTGGTTTAGAATAGAAATTTTGATCTTTATGGTGAAATTTCGATTTTACATTGAAATACTCGATTTTTTTCATAAAGTTTTAAATTTTCCACAAATCTTACTTTGAAAAATTAAGATAAAAATAAAAAAGGAATAGTTTTAAAAAATCGAATTGAAATTAAAAACAATTATATAAAAAGAATTAATCTTCCTTTCTTTTTCGAGATTTATGCAAGAAGGAAATTTTAAAGTGTAACTAAAAAATAAATCTAGAATGTCTCAGTTCAATTTTGACTATTCAAATAATAAGACTGTATTATATGCAAAATGCATACAAAGGGCATAGGATGATCATATTATATTAGAGCTTTTCAGTAAATGCAAATGCATTATTTTATTTTACGTATTTGTGGCTATTTAAATCCAATATTAAAGCTGTAGCCAAATAGGCATGGCAAATAGGCATTCAATTCATTTGACTAATTTACGTGATTACAAATAACAAAATGTTTATTATCTACATTTCCAATAAATATCTACACTTTCAAGCTGATAGTCATTCTATGTTAATTTTATCTAGAAGGCAGCATCCGGGGGTAAATATTGGTCAAATGAAATTCAAAATGGATTTCCCATTGGAATCCGGCCTTAATTTGAAATTTCTAAATTAGATTCAGATATAAAACTTAATTACCTCTTGGAAATTACCAGGGGTCGATCATTAGGAGCGACATGATAGTTGTTTGAGTATTGTAGAAGATCTAAAATTAACTATTGGCGAAGGAAAAGATCTTGTTAGACATGTATGGCCGAAGTTGCTATATACTTTTCATGAAAAGGCTAGTTTCTTAAAATTACAAAAAACTGAACCAATTTTAAACGAAAAATAGCCAAAAAATAATAGTGTCTGGATTTTGGGAGTATGTCTTCTTTCAAATATGTACCCTGCAGTCTTTTGTAATGTGTAGAGACCAAATCATATGCAATATAAAAAACTTGAAATATGTATGCAATTATAATATGAAATATGCATGACACGCGTCAAAGTATGCAATTTTGGATAATAATGTTTGAAAATTTGAACAAATGTGCTTCTAATTTGAAAAGTGTTCTTTTTCTTTAGAACAAATTTGGTTCTAATTGTTTTCTAGTTTGAGCAAATTTGCTATTATTTTGAATAAATTTCTGAACAAGTTTGTTTCCAATTCGAATTGGTTTGCTCCTGATTTGTACAAATTGTTGCCAGTTTGAACAAATTTGATTGCAATTTTAACAAATTTCAAATAATTTAAAAGTATTTTTTGAAATTTGTTTTTTTTACCCTTTTGTAATATAAATTTTAAAATTTCCTGTTAAAATTTAAATTTTAATATCTTTTGTTCTTTGCACATTTTCTCAACATTTTAGGATTCATATTAAAATATTTAAACTCAAATGTTCTACAATTTTTCTATAAATAAAATGAACGTTAAAGTCAACATTATGAGTAAAATGAAATAGAAATTTTGAGCAAAAAAGTAAACACTTCAAAAGATGCCTTATTTTACAAAAAAACTCTCTTTCCTTTTTCGCAATTGTACATATTATTTATGAATTTTGTTCTAAATTTGTTTTCAATTTTTTTTATTACACTTTTAAATTTTACTTCTTTCTTTCCTGAATAAATGTTTGACTACAAACTCAAAATTTTGGTTTTTATAAATTCTGAGTTTTTGTTATAATCGTAATCGTAAATGGTAAAACATAATGTTCCAAAATTCAAGTTAACTTATAAACATGTTTAAAATTCTTCCACTTTTGATCTTTTGGATTTTTTTAATTGCAAATTTTTCAGAATTTCGACATATTCATAATTATTTCCCGAAATTTATTTTTTTTGTGTTAAGGTTGCTGTAATTTTCATCTTGAAATTTCCACCAACAATTTATCTCCAGATTCAAAGATTTTTTCACAAATTTCAGGTTTTTAAATATTTGACTCATAAAAATTTCGATCTTTCTATTTTATGAGGTGCCGTTCAGGACATAATTATTTTTAATGAATATTTAATAAATCAAGCAATATGTATATAAAATTTAAAATTTTATATTTATAAATAACGCTAAATTTTGGCAGTATCATAATGATAATAAAAGCCCGAAAGGAGTTTCAAATCTTTATTAAAGTTCGAGCGCTACCAGCGCCTGTACGGTCGTTTGATGTATCACAGTTTACATAATTATTCTAAAAAACACATAAGATTTTCATAAGATATTTAAGAATAATAATTTAATATAAATAAATATAAATTGTGACCTGAACGGAGCCTCCTAAATTTTGAATTTTTTAAAATTTTGTTTCCTCATTTCTTTTTTTTTTGAATACTTTGAAATTTATTTAATATTTTTTATATATATATATATAATAGAAAGTTCAAAAATTTGACTTCTTTTTAAATTTCGATCTTTCTCAAAATTCAAATTTTATTTGTCCGAATTTAGGTTATTTACAAATATATCATTTTTCCGAAATGGTAATTTTTCAAATAGTAACTTTTTAAAATTATGACTTTTTAAATTAAATTTTCCAAATTTTTAGTTTTAGTGAATTTTAATTATTTTTGTTCCGAGTTTTCAAGTTGAAATTCGAAAGATTTTTCACAAATTTTAGGATTGACTTTTTTGAAAATTTCAGTCTTTTTCCAGAATTTTGATGTTTTTAATTTCGACCAATTTTAAATATTTAAAATTTTTTTTAAATATCGTCTTTTGTTTGAAAATAGGGATTTCAAATTATCCACTTTCTTTTAAAATTGCGTTATTTGAAATGTCGACTTTAATTTTCGATTTTTTATTTTTTAATTTGGAAATCTTAAAATTTGGAGATTTTCACAAAATTGCTCTTTAGCAAAATGTACAGGGTTATTGATCATATATTGAATCATAGGATATCTCGCTTATTTTAAAAGATACTGGTAAAAATTAAATTTAAGATGGATTTCTCATTCGAATCTGGCTGAAGTTTAAAATTTCAAGTAAGTATAGAACTAAATTATTTCTTGGAAATAAATAAGGGTTATTCATTAGGGGCCGCGTTTTAGTTATTTACGTATTGTACAAGATTTAAAATTAACTATTTGTGAAGAAGAAGATTTTTTAGATATGTATGGTCTAAACTATAATATACGCTTCAGAAAAAGGCTAGTTTATTAAGATTACAAAAATTTGGATCGAAAACAAATACGGGCACTGGAACAGGAATCTTCTCGGAAGACCTGAACCTAAATGTAAGTATTGAGTTAGATAAATACTCAACAATCTTCCAAGCCGAGATGTTGGAAATTTTTTATAGCGCCGAACAAATGACCCAACTAAATATTACTAGAAAATATATCCAAATAAAGACGAATAGCCAGGCAGCCCTGAGAAATGTGAAAACAAACTCAATGCTGGTATGGAACTGCCACCTAGCTTTAGAACGTCTATCACATGAGAATGCAATTCATCTAATATGGATTAAAGGACTTTCTGGGAAAGAGGAAAACGAACGCGCTGACAAACTGGCGAGAAAGGGTAGTAGTAGTAGTAGTAGTAGTTTATTTTAAATGTATAAAATACATATTAATTACAAATGATTCATAAAAGAATGGTAACAATATAATATTAATAATAAATAAATACATATTATGACAAAATGACAATAAATTAATCTAACATATTAAAAAAATACACATATATAAAATTCAGAATCTATTTTCTGGGGATAATTTTTCGTAAAAGACAACAGGTAAGTTGTTGAATTCACATAAACCATCAAAAAATAGTGATCTTTTGGTACTTTGCATTTTAACTGTGTTTATATAAAAATTTGTTGTGTTGCGGATATTATAGTTGTGAATATCTCTAACTTTGATTAAACAAATTTTTAAATAATTTTGCAAAAGGTTTTTAGTTATTTTAAAAATAAAGCACATGTTAAGATAGAACAGATATTGTTTTACGGACAAGAACTGGAGACATTCAAGCATGAAGTCAACACTAACATGATTATTGCATCGCAAAATGATTCTTAATGCTCTATTTTGTAATAGTTGCAGTTTATTTAGGAGTTCTTGAGTGAAATAATGCGTAATTGTTGGGCAATCGATGAATAAAGGGGCAATCCATGACTTATAGAGGTCAATTCTAGCAGGAAGATTTAAAGATTGACAAATACGCCAAAAATATTTAACTCTAGATAAAAGTTCATCAATAGTAGTCTAAGCATGATTTTTAAAGTTCAGGGATGAATATATAATAATACCTAAGTATTTGATCTCATTGACATATTCTAAATTTGTTTGGTTTAATATTATTGGTCGTATATTAGATGCATCATAGTTTCCCATTATCATTACTTTGGATTTGTTTGTGTTAATTAGCAATTTATTTATTTGTAACCAGTGACTCATTGAATCTAGCACTAAGTTCATTTTATCAATAGCACTGTCAATGTTATCATCAAGCACAGTAACAAGGGTATCATCCGCAAAAAGGTTTAGGAATGTATTTGGATCACTAATAACATTATTCATGTCATTGATATACATTAAAAATAATATTGGTCCCAGGATCGTTCCTTGTGGAACTCCATAAATGCTGTCGACAGGATTAGAGGAAAATCCATCGATCGTTGTTCTCTGACTTCTACCAAATAAATATGAACTAAACCATTGTACTGTAGAATCATGAAAGCCCATATTTTCCAGTTTTACTAGAAGAGTCGATCTATCAATAGTTTCGAAAGCACGTTTTAAGTCGAGGAATGTCGCAATGGCTACACAGTTATTATTGTCCAAAAAACCCCTCCAAAGAAAGAAAATTATAACCAACCCGAGTTCTAGAAGGTGTTTAGAAGAAGATGGGAGTGTCAAGCACGTGATGTGTCACTGCCCGGCACTAGAATCAATCAGAAGATCCACGCTGGGGGACTTCTGGCCTAGTGTGGCCAGTTTGAGAGAGACGCATCCAAGAGACGTTCTTCAGTTTCTCAACAAGGTTGGGTGTCTGAGTAAATGACCAAGGACACCTTAATCATGGGGATAGCACAATGGGCCCAGAAAAAGTGGCCTAAGTGCTGGCCTAAACTTTAGGCAACCCACAACGAATCCAGAACCCAAGATGCCAAATATGCACCATATGCATGTTGACAAAGTTTCAGTCCATATTAGAATTCGTTTCTAACGTTTTGTAAAATATATGGATGTACTTATTTTATTTCTTGTCTGATAATAAATAAAAAATATTTATTCTTTATTTTAAACATTTTATTTTATTTAACATTTCCTTGTCCGAGTTCGGAAATATTTAGGTTTTTTGTAATTCCCAACTGGGTCGAAAAAATGTTAAAAGAAATTCATCTTAAAAAAAATAATTATCAATATCAGTACAAATGAATGCTGTTATCGGTTTAAACATAATCAATAGGCAAATATTGCACATCTGGAACCTTGTTTACATAAAACTTAGAAACTTCATATTTTTAATTTTTTGTGTTAATGAGGTAGTGCGTGGCCTTAAAAGTGCTTTTTCAACGAGAGATCACAAGATATATCATCTCATTTAAAAAAGAAACGTTCTACAGGAGAAAAAGCCTAAATGCCACTCTAAAATGTTACCAACTCCAAACAAAAATAAAGACATTTTTGAAGAAAAATTGTAGTTCAGTTTTATTGAATTTATTTCACTGAAAAGTTCCAACCTGTATTACCGTTTAAATATTAATAGAATATAAATCAGCTGTTTTATTATTTTTACTGAAGAACCAATTTTTAAAAACAAATTATTCTACTAGAATATTTCACAGATCGCAAACATCTTATAGAAAATAACAAAGAAAATGACTATAATTAAATTTTTCATAGTTCACAAGCGGATTCTAGCTTTAAGACATTAGGTACGTTAAATAATATGACTTAATAGGAAAAAACTGATCTGGCCTAATACTTCCAAAGATATGTGATCCCTATTATTAAAAAAGCAATGTACAAATTTGCATACCACTAGGGATGTTATGGAGCTCCGCAACCATAACCGAAACTATCGGATATCCAAATCCGTAACTGAAACCGATGTAAATGTTTCGGATACTTTTGCATATTATTTGAAATAATTTTGCCAATTTCAGTAAAGGACCTTTCTTTTTTTTTTTGATAAAAATTATGAGACAAATATAAATTGGGGACTATTTTTTTTGCATCGCCAAACGTTATTTAGAGATATTTATACTCGAAATAATATTCAAACCAATTGGATAACTGAGACCAATATAAAATTCGAAAATCCGAATCCGCCTCCATATCAGAAATATTATATCCGTAACAACCCAACTTCCTACACATGGTTTCAGTATAATGAGTTTGCTTCAAAATAATTTACGTCCTGTTGTGTTATAAGTTGCAAACGATAAAGACCATTTAAGACACTTATTATTGCCTTGCAAATCCTGAAGATTAAATTAAATTGAGAACATGTAGGGAATGCAGAACATGGATATTATTTTTGTTGTGAAAAGGCCTAAAACAGTGTTCGAAACAATAATCGCAATATCCATAATAATTCAATTATACTATAATAATACAAGAGTCAGTCAGATAATTTTTAAAAATTGTTTTCCAATTTTAAACTGTTATCCAAAGATTGATTGTATTACATACATAAAGACAACACTTGACTATCCCAATTTTTAAACAAATGCTTATCGGTTTATGTGTGCTATTCTATGAGAAAGTAAACATGACATTTTTATATTCTCACTGAACATGATATTTGAGGAAAAAATAGGGAAATAAGTAAGGTTCTTTGTTAAAATATAGAAATGCACATCGTACTGTTTTATTATTTATTACTTTACTTTGATAAGGGTAATCAACACATTTTTAATGATATAAAAGCTAATTAAAGAGATTTCATTAAGCGTGCCCTAATTCTCTCTGATGAAAAAGCACCACTTTTTATTAACATTAAAAAAATAAAGATGCTACATCAGGTGGCTCGATTTTTGAAACAATTTTATTATGTAGGTGAGTGCAGTAATATATTATCGCTCTAAAATATTAATATAAAATTATGTTTATTTTTATCGTTAAGGTTTGTGCCTTGACCAGGCTGCAGCACTTCATTTTCCGTCGCGGTTACTTTTCACTACCCAATTTTAGGCAATATTATCCTTTCCTTGATTCCCGTACGGTACAAATTAATAAGAACGGACCTTACATGTACCCCTATAGTGTATTACATATATTAAAGTTTAACTGGTATAAGAATCATAAAGACGTTTTATAAAAGCTCATTACTCCAAGCCTTTTAGATTACCTAGCTTGCAAAAGATAGATTCAACCTTTGCAAACCATCGCTTGCAAAATAACCACAAATTTTTACCATGCTATATCAACGCCGCAAGGAAGGATTATGATTTTTATTGCATGCTACGTATGTATGAATGTGAGATAATATGTTACCTCGTACAGCCTAAATAGTCTAATTGAAAGCTGTGGGGCAGTGGCACTGGTTCTCTTCAGTATCGTATCAATGGTATCAATTACTTTGTAACACTTTTGGGTTTTTTGTGTATGCATATATTGTTATATGCTTAAAATTTGGGCGTTGTTTTTTACATATTACTCTAAGGCCTTTTTAAATTTGTTAAAATGAACGCAAGAATTGTGTGTGGAAAAAAAAATAAATAGTTTTCAAACTCAATTGTAAATTAACCCATTTAACAAAAAAACCTTTTATTCTCACTTATATTTAAACCTAATTATTGGTACTACATTAGAACCACTTATATTATTACTAATGAATAACAACACTAAACATACTAAAATATAAAGGCAGAATTTTTCTGCATTGGTTACAATTTAATGGTGGCAAACCTATGACATGCCAGATTGTGGTCGAAGAACTTTCTTCTTAGACATTTAAGATTAATTGAGGCATGCCTTGAGGGTGTCAAGACCAGGAGAAAACATTATTTAACTAATTTATAGTATAGAGATTGAGTCTCTTTAGACACTGGAGTGCACAGACGAGTAACTAGCCACTCGTCTCTTTTCTGCAAGCACTTTCGTGGAAGATGTTCGCAGAAACGAGTGGCTCTCATCCCTACAAAAGCAACATTCTTAGTACATAAGAGACAATGAAACATACGTTGAATTATACATATGTAAAATATTTTAGATGATTTCCTGCAAGTTATATATTACGCAATGACACACTTAGTTAGAGATTCTACTAGTGCGAAAATACTAGCTTATTATGTTGTTGCATTCCAAATTAGCGCCATTTTATGCCCAATATTGCCATTTTTGATAACAGGATTATACCAAGGATTTCTGCTAAACTACATGCCTACCTCATTTGCATTCTCATATGTAAGTAAAAGTATCAGAATCGAGTATATGACAGTATAAATTTATTAGACGTTAACATGAGTTTGCTAATAGATGTTTTTGTTTTGAGGTTTTATGGACATCGGTCTCGTTTTGGTACTTCCGAGATACCTTAATTTATCTTTTGAAAAATATGAACAAAATAATTGATAGATACAAATCTAATTATAGTAGCGTACTGGAACGGCACAAACAACTGAATAGATTTTTTGAAAAACTGTATTTATTTCACCTTGCTTTGGGATGTATAGCTTCTTTGCTTATAATCCCATTTCCGGGAAACAAAGCATCTGTAAAAAGTTTTTTGTATATATATAAAGTTGCTATTGACTACTACGCAAAATACGATGCTTATATTAGTTTCTTTTGTGGAGTTGGAACATTCTTTGTTGTATTTCATGTAGTTACACTGCCATATTATGTTATATTTTTTATTTTAAAAATGGTACTCATTTTAAAGTTATTACAAGCCCACGTAAACCATCTAACTAATGAACATCAAGAATCAACTGCTGACGGTGATATGCCTTTTGAACAATATCGCCTTCGCATATCAGAAACACTCATAAGTTGTATTCGGAGTCATGCATATATAAAAAGGTAAGTTTTATTTACTTATTATAACATTAAAGTGATAGTTGAAGATACTTAGGAAAAGCACCGGTCAAGCACAATTATTGGGTGTAACACAAGAAAGCTATACAGAGTTGTCTAGGTTACTCATAAATAATTTTATTATCTGATGCAAAAAGAAAAAAAATCAGCCCAAAGCAAGTCTGGTTCGCACAATAGAGGTTCCGTACCACTTACTAGAGTGAACGACTCTAGGAAAGCTCCAGAAGTCTAGATTCTAATGCATTAGCATCGGCTACCTATGAAACATGCTTAGAGGGCAGCATACTGTAGTTGATGAAGTAGGCTATGAAAAAGAACTGTAAAATAATTTATTTCTTACTGACAATTTAAAATTGATGTTTGGGCTTCAATAACTAGTAATTCTTTTAATAAAAAAATTATTCTACTTATTTTAATTTAAACAGATTATCTATTTGTTTTGTATATACTAATTTTAGGTACATTTAATTGTCTTGACATACCAGAAAAATTTTTTGACTTATTTTCACAACAAAAAGAATTAACTAGTTTACTTCAGCAGGCAACTGGCGATCGATATTTAAGGAATATTGTTTAAATGACTCATGTTCTCTAATAAGAATAAATTTAAAATCTAGCAAAATTATTTAATATTAAAGTGAAAGGAGTATGCTTTTAATTATAACAATTAACCATATTTGCATTACCTGACTGCTGTAAAACATTAAACAACTGTTTGCTTCTATCGCCCATAAAAAATTAAATCCGCAGCACCCAAAATTTTTTTACGAAACAAGATTTATTTTAAATGAATTCGTTCCTTATTTGGCGCTCTGCGTTTATGCTGTGTGTCCCACCGGATAACGCTGTGGTTAATGTCTGACAATGTACTGATCTAAAAAATATAAGAATTTGGCAACTTAGTAAAGTCGACAAGGCCAATACAACTAAAATATTAACAGAGTTGAAGTGTTTCTGGTTATACCGGAAGTTGACACAAACTTTATTACTTTAAATAAAACACAGCATATATGTTTACAATTTTGGATATTATTTAATATTTTAAGGCTATTTTGGCAAATAAACATTGTTTTTAAAATTTATAGTCTTTAAAATAAATAGATTTTTACAAGAAATTTGACAGAGGTAAAGTCCCACGAAATTATTTTTATTTATTATTATTATGTTTTAATGAACCAAATATTACTTTCACATTTGGTATGTAGGTGGAACACATATAAAACTATCCTGCATAAATTAAAAAACATTTTGATAAATTCAAACAGCGACAACTATTTTACTGGAATCTATTGATCATGATGTTATTTGGCTGAAAATCTGCTCCAAAAGTAAACTAATATTCATTTGTTCACTTTATTTGTCTTCAAACGATCCCTCATGCAAACAGTTCTTCTCTTATCTCTACGTAACCTTTGATCATCTACAGATGAATTATCCAAACCCTGAGGTTGTCTTTCTCGGCGACTTCAACGTACACAACATCCCCTGGTTTTCTTCCCAAACTGACCACGAGGAAAGGGCAACAGAAGCTATCGCCATCACTTGTAGATTATCGCAATTAGTTGAGGAGCCCACAAGAATTCCTGATGTAGATACTCATTAACCTAATCTACTCGACCTTTTCCTTACAAATCCTCCTTTGTATAAAATCTCTGTGACGTTACCGCTTGAAATTAGAATCACAAGCTTGTAGCAGCCTCTCGTTTGCTTCATGTACCATCTCCTTCACAGACAGACCCGTAGGGTTTGGCACTTTAACTCTGCTAACTAGGAAGAATTAAGAGTCATCTTTCATATGGCGGGAAGTCTGCTTTAACTCAGACAACTTCTCCAGTCGCTGTAACTATCCTGATTTGTATGAAAAGCTCAATTTTCCACTTCCAAAAGAAATGTGCCTCCAGTAAATCTTGATTCAGCAAAAAATCTGCTTGCACTGTCTTCTGCAAAAATGACGCATATCGTCGTTAGCTAAATAATCGGGTCACATTTATAGATGCACGAAATTCTTGTAAACAGGTTATTGATGAGGCAAAAAGTAGCCAGAGGCTTATCAGCTGTCCGAACGATTCTGGTTCTTTTGGGGATTTGCAAAGTCGATTAAAAAGATATTTACATCTTCAAATTTTTCACCTTTACTAGATAAAAATAAAATTATTGCGACTACTTCCAAGGAAAAGCCTGACATGCTAGCCTTAATGTTTGCTGAAAACTTCAATCTTAATTCTCAAAACGTAGAATTTCCTATTGTTCCTAAGGTTGGCACTTCGATGCCTGAAGTTGTTTTCAGACAAGCACAATCAAAAAGATTCTCCTTGAGCTCGACACCTCGAAAGCTTCTGGGCTTGATGGTATCCCCGCTATTGTTTTTAGGAAGTGCGCCCCAGACTTGACTCCTATCCTAAGCAAATTGTTCACACTCTCATACAACAAAGGTGTACTCCCTAATATCTGAAAATGTGCTAGGGTACAGCCTGTCCCTAAAAAGAAAAAAAGGAATTTGAATAAAAACGATCGCCCTATTTTTTTGTTATCGTTATATCTAATCTAATAGGTAAAATTCTTTCGATGAGATCTAATACATCTATCCTAGGAGTGAATGCAAGCACAAACTTTTCTTGGGACGATCATGTGCGCGCCATTGCCGAATCGGTCTCTCAGAAGGTAGGATTTCTTTTTAGCACTAAAAAGTACTTTACATCCCATCAGCTACTCACACTATACAAAGCTCAAATTAGGCCAACATTAGAATACTGTTCTTTTGTTTGGAGTTTATCCCCAAAGCAGGCTTTAGCTCTTTTGGATTTAATTTAAAAAGGAGCGATTCGGCTAATTTATGAGGAGAATTTGACCAATTCTCTCGAAACACTAGAGCACAGGCGGATGGTTGGTGACTTGCCTCTTTTCTACAAGTACTATCAGGGAAGATGCTCGCAGGAACTAATAGGATTGATCCCCCCAAGGGCAAGGTTCTTGAGACATACAAGACAGTCGAAGACATCAAATCCTTAGCGGTCCAGCTTGACACACTGAGGATTTCTGTGTACGAAGACTTTTTTTTTTATAGAACTTCCAAGCTATGGAACTCGTTACCGAAAGGAATTTTTTTTAAAAATTACAACCTATCCTTGTTTATAAAGGCGGTTCATCGCCATCTATCCTTGTTTTCGCATGCTACTCGCAGTGCTTTAAAGGCATATTGGGGTTACCTTTTGCGAGTAGATTAAACTTTTAAAAAGTCTTAAATAGAACTCCATGTATTGTTTAGGCCTATCTGATGAAGATTTTAAGTATCTTTTACCTCATATAGACTTTCTAAGGGTTGCTGCTAATACTTTTAGAAATAATTGTAATTTTTTACTTTTATTTTCCCATTTCACGTTATACTGGAGTGTCCAGGGCTTTTGACCTAGGATTACAGGTAGAGTGGGTGAAATTAAATAAAAATATATGATATCTTTAGAAAATAATACATGTAAAAAGTTTACCTATTAAAAATTTGTGATCTTCATTAAAAATAATAGTAATAATGATAACCCGGGATTTTCAAAATATGGTGTTTATATTTAAGGAGCATACTCCTCGAGCGATTAAAAAAAAGTTTTTGTTAATGTAGTTTTTTCTTAAATACTATGAAACCACTTGAAATATTTTTTTCAATTTTGGTAAATACTAATTAGGCATAAACACAATTGTTTTGCAGAAAAAATATTTGATTTTCTTTCATCAGTGTAGTCCATTCTATATGTCTTTTAGTATTCTTAACGAAAAAATGGTACGTCACTGCTTTTTTACAAATTAAATACTAATTTCATAAATGGCCTTCATTTCTTGGCAGAAATGCTCCCATAAACTTTTTTCGTCTGATGGACGGTTTTCGGTGAAAACAACTATTTAGCTTTAACAACTAAGTTTAGTTATTTTGTATTATGGGTTTATTAATTTTTAAAAATAGTTATAAAATCACGCCACTGTTTTATTTTTTCAAAAGAAATGTGGCTTTTAGTAAGACTGTTTACCCTTAGTAACAATTCTCTCTTAACTTTTTTTCACCCGACGTACGATTTTTAAGTAAACAAATAAAAGGCATTTCTTTGAATTTCGATGGGCGTTTTATGTTCTTTTCTACAAAATCAATGTCGTATTTTAAGGCAACTTTGTTATTTTTGTATGAAAATTTATGTTATGTTAGATTTATATGTTTTTGGATAATATTTCTTTTTAATAATTAATAAAACCTTAATACATAATAAGTAAACATAGTTTTTAAAGCTTAATACTTGTTTTAACCGAAAATAATTCATCAGAGAAATAAAAAATTCAAGGGAGCATATTTACAAAAAATGAAGGTCGTTTATGAAATTGGTACTTAGTTTGTAAAAAAAGCAGTGACGTACCATTTTCTTCGTTATAAATACTCAAAGACATATTAGCATGGATGCCACCGATGGAAGAGAAGCAAATATTTTTTCCGCAAAAAAATCGAGTTTATGCCTAGTTAGTATCTACCAAAATTAAAAAAAAATATTTTGAGTAGTTTCATATTATTTAGGGAACAACTAATTTTTTTCTTAATTTTTAAGACACTGTAACTTAAAAATAAAGCAGTTCCGGACCTATGTTGATCAAATTTTGTTTTTCTCAAAATCACTCAAAGATTATGCTCCTTAAATATGAGTACTTTATTTTGAAATACTGGGTTCATTATTATTATTATTATTATAATTTTTAATGAAGATCACAATTTTTTAATTGGCAAACTTTTTTACGTATATTGTTAGCTAAACATTTCATATATTTTTATTTAATTTCACTCACTGTAACTGTAATCCTAGGTTTTTGGATTTTTATTGCTCCAGGCTCCCCACTATTAAGTGAAGTAGCATATCAATGACATTTTGAGTAGAAATAAACTCTATCGACAATAAAGAAACCATTTGTCAAATTATTTATGGTTTATGTTATAGTGTGTGGTAGAGCTGAAATGAAAACTTGCTTGACCATCTTTTTTAATAATTAGAAATATTTTAAATTGTTTATTATTTTTGAACGATGCAACAAAATAATATCACATACATGTTACTTGGTATTACAGATTTTATTTTTGTGAAATTTGAAATTTTTTGAAATTTGGAAAATTTTTCACAAGTTTCTTTACCGTATGTCATGAGGGCTTTACCTTTTGTGGATATCGAATAGCAAATTTATCACAAAATAATATCACATACATGATACTTGGTGATAAATTTGCTATTCGATATCCACAAACGGTAAAGCCCTCATGACATACGGTAAAGAAACTTGTGAAAAATTTTCCAAATTTCAAAAAATTTCAAATTTCACAAAAATAAAATCTGTTGTTGACAATATAAATCTCGAAATAGACTTTCCAATGGTGTCGACCAGTCATGTTATAAGCTTACCCCACACGCCATAAATGACTGTAAATAACTTGACTGTTTGTTTGATATTTTATTTGTCAATAGCAATTGTTTTTTTTAAGTAGAATTCGTTTGTTTCGACTCATTATGTCACTGATATGCCACTTCATAGGAATTCAATAACTGTTCGATAGAAGAATAAAAGCTAAAACAAAATTTATTTCTAAAAGTTATAGAAAAAACCACTGTAATTCCTAGATTAGTTGAAAGATAATTTAATTCCGCACAAGATAACTCAAAATCATATAGGGTGTTTTATTTGAGATTACAAAGTTATCACTGTTTGAATTTAACAAAGAGTAAAATCGTAAGTTCAGCACTCCGTGTAATGCTTTTCAATTTATGAAAGCTAAGCAAGATAGTTTAATCTGAACTTGACCCACATACCAAATATAAAATTTATATCTAGTTTCTGGATAAAAATAAAGAGTTTCGTAGGACCTTGCATCTGTTAAATTTTTTATAAAAATCCAATTATCCCAAATGCCATAAATTTTAGGAAAAATGTTTGTAATCTAAAGTTGCCTTCTTAAAATGTCAAATAAAGCCCGAAAATGCAAAAATTTATAGGGTGTCCTACTTAGAATAACGATGTTAGTGTCAATTTCCGGTATAACTAGAAGTACTACAACTTTGCGAATGCTTTAGATGTGTTGGCCTCGCTGACCTTGCTCAGTTGCTAAATTTTTTAGACGAGTACATTGCCAGATATCGATGGCGGTAATTCCACACACTGTATAGGATCATGGTAAAAATTCTAATCGATTAAATAGATAGGTGGAGCTTAAAAAGTATCACTCGGTACATTATTTTCACTAAAATTCTGAGAAATGATGAATCCCAACTGTTTTAGTAAATGTTTCAAATTTTGACCCCATTGGTCACGAGCTTATAAAGTTATAAATCAAAATAATTATTTTTGATTTAATTTTACAGCTTATAACTCTGAAACTAATACTTTTTAATTAAACATGTTTTTCGTAAATTATGTTTTAGTTGTCTAAATGCAAAACTGGCTAGCTCCATTTTTTTAAAAATATTCTGAACTACGCTTCCCAGTATATTCTCTGAATGACAATCTAATTATTTAGTAATGCATAAGTTGTTATATTTCACAAAATATATTAAAAATGCTTTCTTTGAAATTTAAGCTAATATTCAAAACCCTCTCCAACCGAGATCCAATAAGAGTTTAAAATTTTGACAGGAATTTTTTCAGATGCGTTTAAAGTTGTCATGATAGATGAGTGAGATAAATGTTTATTAAAATATATGCCATGGGAATGCTATATTTTTTAAATTTATAACTATTAAATTTGATGATAACGAAGGCTTCCACGGTCAGTGTCAGTACAGGATATACTTCTTCCGGGATTGAACCGTGTCAAAGAACTACTAAAAGTGTTCGACGTTTCGCTTATTATCGTAGGGAGCTTCTTCAGGAACAAGAAATAAAATACAAGGGAATATACGGGGCCAATTTCAGAACATCAGAGCACGGTAACTTAGTATGTTCACCATACCAGAGGCGAAACTCTTATGAATTGAAAATTTGGTACAAAGGATAGGAAAGTTTAGACAGAAGAGCACGGTAACTCAGTATGTTCACCATACCAGAGGCGAAACTCTTCTGAGAGAAAAGAAAGAAAGGAAAACTTTATACCATTCGTCTGTGCGATCACTCCCGAAGGTTTCCGATGAAGGAAAGCATGTAACCGTCGTCTCTGTTGATGTTTTTGGGGAAATTTTGGATTTCAATGGCCTCGCGTATCTTCCTAGTATAGTAACTGAAAATATTGGATATAATTGAAATATTATCAAACAGAATCTTATGCCCGGTCTTATTTTGATGTTCCGCTGACTGCGAAAATAAACCAGACTTAAGACATTTTTGGTGCTCAGATATTCGCGTCTTAAATGATCACCTCGTTTCTCCGATGTAGACTGAACAACAAGAACAAGGAACCCTGTATACACCGTTAGAACGAAAGGATTAAATTTTATCTTTGGGAGATGAGAGGAGCTGTAGGATTTTTGAGGATGATAAAAAATGGGTTTGATGTTGTGTTTTCTCAATAATTTTCCAATCTGATCTGTTACTTCGTGAACATAAGGAAGAAAAGCTTTAGAAGAAACTATTGAATTTTGTAAAGGACGAGGAGTAGGGTGAAGTTGTCATTTAATGGCAGTTTCAATTTCGTGCGATTTGTAACCATTGTTACGGAGGTTAAAACGAATTTTGTTCAATTCGTCTGAAAGATTTATCGGCTGTGAAATTGCTACAGCTCGTTAAACCAGTGAATTTATCACAGAACGTTTTTGGGAAGGGTGATGGTGAAACTCTGCATGCAAATAACGATTAATATGGGCGGGTTTTCTATAAACGGAACGAGAGACGCGACGGTTTGGTAAACGGGTGACAATACGCCCAGAAAAGGAAGAGAGTTGTTGGTTTCGATTTTCATAGTGAAGCTAATGGAAAAATGTAGACTGTTTAGGTGTTCCAATAATATATTTAGTGAATCCTTGCCATGTAGCCATACAATAAATGTATGATGTTTTTAAATTGGCCCCTTTTTTCATTTTCAATTTTTGTACATTTCCTTGTATTTTATTTCTTTGTTTCTGAAGAAGCCCCCTACGATGGTGAGCAAAACGTCGAACACTTTTAGTAGTTCGTTGCAACGGTCCAATCCCGGAAGAAGTATATTCTGTATTAAATAGTTGTACGATAAAAACACAACAAAATTAAAAAAAGTCGTCCAGGTTTTCGATAAATATTTGCTAACACTCGAATATGTTTCGCATGTATATTTAAATATATTGTTGCGCGGGTTATCGGTTCAAATGATTATTAACACGTAAATTGTAAAACACTTTATTTTCAAATTAAACTCGGAACATTACAACTGAATAATTAACTAAACTTATTTATTGACTTCTAACTACTAACTCACTAAACTAACTACACTGACTTCCCTCGGGGAAAGGCGACCCGGTTTATATAGGTCCCGGTCCAAGTTCTAGAAAAATTCGGCAGATGAAGCTTATCCTTTGCTGACATTTCTGGAGCGCTTATCTGCCGTTTAATTTATTATCGCGGCCGCTTCCCCTTATCAAATTTTCTAGAAAATTCTCTAATTAAATTTTAAAACCACATTTCGTTACACTGCTTTCCTCTTATGACTGATCGTCCCGATCAGTTCCAATCAGTCACTTTGCCACTATATTTCCACAGTCTGTTGAGTTGTACCACTTTCGTCTTGGACCTGGGGCTACGCTGGATCCTGTACACTAAAACGCCGATCCTCCTCAGCACTCTGTACGGTCCTTCCCAAGATGGCGTAAACTTCGGCAAAACTCTTTTCTTCCGCTGAAAGTTGTAGAGCCATACCAAATCGCCGTCATTAAAACCACCATGGTTGGCGTTTACGTCATATCTGGTCTTCAGCCTGTCCGTTGCCAAATTAATATTCGTCCGCACCAGGGCTTGTGTCTCTAATATCGCTTTTCTCAAGCCGTCTACAAAACCCATTGTCTCCATGGGTGTCTTCCTTGGTGATATAAACACCAAGTCACACGGAAGCTGCAGTTTCCTCCCGAAGATCACTTTTGCCGGAGTCTGAGCCGGGTTTTATGAGTTGCCGCGCGATAGGCCATTAGAAACAATTGTAGATGTCGGTCCTAGTCTGTCTGATGCATTTAAGTGACCTTCGAAAGATGTTATTCCAAGGTCCTGTTAAATATTTTCACCATTTCATCAGACTGTGGATGAAGAGGTGTCGTTCGAGTTTTCTTTATTTTAAGAAGATGGCACACTTCTTGGAAGACCCTTGATTCAAAGTTTCTTCTTTGATCCGAGTGTAGTTCCAAGGGAACACCAAATCGACAGATGAAGTTGTCCACAAGAACCATTGCGATTGTGGTACCTTCTTGGTTCGGGATAGCGTAAGCTTCAGGCCATTTACTGAACTAATCCATGACTACCAGGATGTACTTGTTTCCATCGTCTGATGTTGGAAATAGTCCCGCTACATTAATTGCAATTCTCTCAAATGGAGCTCCCACATTATACTTCTTTAGGTCTTCTGTGGTTCTTGTACAAGGACCCTTGGATGCAGCGCAGGTGTCACATTTTCGACACCACCGTTCGACGTACTCCCTGCAGTTAACCCAATAGAACCGTTTCGAATCTTCTCCAGGGTCTTGTTCTTCCCTAGGAGTTTACCCATTGTGCACCTCCCACAAAACCTGTGGAATATTCTTCTAAGGCAGCACTACTGCAAGTTGACACGCTTTTCATCCGCGCTTTCCCATGCCCTCCTCAGCACCCTGTCCTTTACCTGAAGGGATTTCTATTGGGCCCATAAATTCTTAAGAGCTGGACTTTTGTCGGAAAGTTCTTGCCATTCAGGTCTATCTCTAGCTTCTTTTTATTTCAATATGGGTCTGATATTAGCATTGCTCTTCTGTAGCTCCCGAAGACCTTCCACAGTCCATTCATCTTTTGGCTTGACAGACGTAATCCTTATATCCACTGTGCCCTCATGGCATTTAACTCGTCTGCAATGTTTGGAATCCCCATAAAGTCTTCTGAACAAAGCGTTATGGTTGTTATGCTGACGTCCCGGTCAATGATGCAGCTTAAAGTGATAATGTTGAAGCCTTTCTAACCATCTAGCCGTCTGCCCTCCTGCGTTCTTCTTTCGAAGTAACCAAGAAAGCGCAGAATAATCTGTCCTGAAAAGAAATCCTTGCTCATACAAATAGTTGTGAAAGGGTTCCACGGCTTTCACTACCGCAAGAAGTTCCTTTCTGGTGGTACAGTAATTCCTCTCCGGCTTCGTCATGATTTTGCTGTAATATTCGATGACTCTTTCTTCTTCGCCTTGAACTTGGAATAGCATAGCCCTAATGCCGACGTTGATGGCATCAGTGTCTAACACGAATTTTCCATTATGCTAAAAATAAGCCAAGATTAGGCTTGTAAACAAGGCGGATTTTAGTTTTCTGAAAGCGGTATCACAATCGGGAGTCCAAACATACGGCATTCTTGCTTCCGTTAGTCAGTGTTGGCAAAACCTTTCACAAATCGTCTGTAATAGGTGCATAACCCCAGAAAGTTTCGCAGTTTATGTTTATCTTTAGGTCTTGGCCAGTCACGGATTGCCTGAGTCTTGCTGATACTCGTTTTTACTCTCGCGGCTGATCCAGTGTGGCCCAAGAATTCTACTATCCTTTGGAAAACAATAAGCACTTCTTCAAATTTAGCTTTAAGTAAGCTTGCTTTAACTTGTCGAAGACTTCTTGAAGATTTTTCAGATGTTCTTTAAAACTCTTGCCCATACTCATGGCGTCGTCGAAGTACCAGTTTTATTAGATGTTCGAAAGTAGCCGGTGCCTTACATAGTCCAAACACACGTAAACTGATATTATTTACTTCTAGATAAAAAGGCCGTTTTCTCTTTGTCGTCAAAGTTTATGCTCACTTGCCAATATGCATTTTTCAAAACTTGAAAACCAGGTGGACTCAGACAAGGTAGGTTATCGTCAATCCTTGGCAAGGAGTAGCTGTCCTTCTTAATCACGTCGTTTAATTTTCGGTAGTCGACACAGAATATTGTTAACCCGTTCTTTTTTGAACTACAGGGGAAGACCATGGACTATTGGACTCCTCGATGACTTTATCCTTCATCATCTTCTTAGCCACTCCTGCGACTTCATCTTGCTTGGCTACAGGTAATCTTTTTGGAGGTTGACAAATAGGTGTTGCATTGCTGATGTTGATTTTGTGTCGAACTACGTCCGTCCTTTCTAGATTTTGGTCTCCAACAGTAAAATCGCCGTTTTTTGAGAAATGATTTAGCCAGAACTGTTTCTATCTTGGACAGGTGTCTCAAGCTCACTTTCAACTTGACCTGCCCGATTTTCGTTTTCTGTACCAGCGCACATTTGTCATTTAATGAGCTTATTGAGGTTACCGGGGTCCAGACTGCCAGAATACTACCCGTCTTAATTGACCATTGATTGAAAATACGTTGGCAACCCTCACAGGTACCTTCTGAGATGTTCTAACCACAGATCTTGCCACTGGTAAATTCTTGAAAATGTCTTAAGTTGGTTCTATTAATCCAACGTGGTAGCCCAAATCTCCTTCCATCACAGCCATAACCGTGTTCTCGCTGCTTCCCTGTACCACATCTGTTTCGCAGGCAAACAGTCTTACCTTCTTTGTAGTGTCCTTTTGTGTTGTCAGGACAAGCTCTTTATTTCCAATCCTTAAAATGTTTTGCGCTGGGTCGAAATTAAAGCCATGTTGCCTGATTACGTCCATTCCCAGAATCAGCTCGTCTTCGATATCTGCCAATCATGACGTCTGCCTCTTCTATAATTGGCGCAGTATCTCCCGTAACTGTTCTGAGAACCATTCTTTGCAACAGTATTTTCGGTTGTAATTGTAAAATGTTTTTGCGTTCTAAAATAACCATAGCTCCTGTGTCCACTTTTTCCTGTACATTCCTTTCATCTACGCTGGCTTCCACTACCAAACTTTTCATGGTCCTTTTTAGTTGTTTGATGGAAAGAGTTCTGGGGGCTCGTTGCTCGACACCAGCCGGTGAGTGCCCCTTCCCACTGTCTAATTTTAGTTTTCCTGCTGTGGGGCTTGTCGACTTCTTCGGGGTGACCTGCAATTAAGAGCATCGGTTTGCCACAGTTGTAACATGTGCTTCTGTTGGATTGGCCTTTAAGGATTTCTATCAGTTCTTTGATGCTCGCGTTCATTGTCTTTAGGCTAGCGCTTATGTTCGCGTTTATCTCTTTTATGTTAGAGCTTATGTTCGCGAGATCTGGGTCATTCATAGCCTCTTCGATGTCAGTCTTCCTTATTCTGCGTGACGCCCCTGACTCTAAAACCTTGTAAGCAGTTTTAACCTCCAAAATTCTAATCAATGCCTCCCTCGATGTACGAAAGTTTGTCAAGCGTATCACTCTCTGGACTTCTGGATCTCTTATTTCTTCTATAAAGATTCTAACTGCGCGAAGCTCCAGAAAGTTGGTTGGTGCTGTTGGATGGGCAATACGCGCCAGTCTTCTTACGTCAGCCTCGAATTCTAGCAGTGTTTCACTACTTTTCTGTCTTCTCACTAGCAGTTGTGCCTGAACAACTTGCTGCAAATGGTGATCTCCAAATCTCAGCTCTAAAACCCTAACTAGATCTTCATAGTTAGCTTGTTCGTGATCAGATAGGGTTCGGAGTAGTTCCAGAGCTTTTCCACGCACATATACCACTAACGAGGTCGCCTTTTCTTCCTATGTTCACCGATTGGCCGATTGAAAGTTTTTTCATCATAGGTAGGAGGTTTCACTTTTTGGGAAGAAATAGCGGGTACACTTTTGGACTCATGTTGTGTGACTTGTCCACTTAGCAACTTCTTCATGGCCTTTTCGATGTTGCTGATCTTTTTTTGTGTTACTTTATCCAAATCAAGAAGCTTGTTGTTGAATTCTCTTTTTACTTCTCCAATTTCTTTCCTGACTTCGCCCATTTCTTCGTTCATTCCTGCAATTTTTTCTTTGCGCATTTCTTCTCTCATTTTAGCAACGTCTATTTTCATTTTTTTAGTTCTATTTAGTAATAGACTATGCAATTTTTGTTTGTCTGTATTTTTTTCTGATCTTCTTGTTTTCCCTGTCGTCTTCGTTCTTTGTCTTGTTCTTTTTCTTGTCATCTGGGTTTTTCATCTTGTATTCTTCGTTCTTCCTCCTGTTCTTTTTCCTGTTTTTTTCTTGTCGTCCTTGTTCTTTCTCCTGTTCTTTTTCCTGTTCTTTTTCTTGTGGTCTTCATTCTTTTTCTTGCTATCTTCATTCTTTCTCCTCTTTTTTTTCTTCTTTGTTTTTAAGCATTATTAATAACGCTTGTAACTGCTGTTCCATTTTGGCTGATTTTAATCTTGTTTCCATAAAGCGTTTCAAAAAGTTCAAGATTTTTTTGATGCATCCCGTTTATAACTTCCGAGATAAATTCAACTGCGGGACGAGATCTGGCATGAATTTCTTTAATTAATAAAGCACAATTCACAAATAAATTCGCTTCCGACACCAGTTGTTGCGCGCGTCATCGGTTCGAATGATTATTAACACGAGAATTGTAAAACACTTTAATTCTAAACTAAACTCGGAACACTACAACTGAATAATTAACTAACTTATTCATTGACTTCTAACTACTAACTCACTAAGTAACTACACCGACTTCCCTGAGGGAAAGGCGACCGCATTTATACAGGTTCCGGTCCGGGTTCTAGAAGAATTCGGCAGATAAGGCTTATCGTTTGCCGAAATTTCTGGAGCGCTTATCTGCCGCTTGATTTATTATCGCGGCCGCTACCCCTTATCAAATTTTCTAGAAAATTTCCTAACTAAATTTTAAAACCACATTTCCTAACAATATATATTTATCGGAATTTTTAGAATTTTGTTGCGTTTTCATCGTTAATAAAGTTTAATAGTTATGAATATTAAATAATTTCACAAAGTAAGGGTTGGTAACGTTAATTATATTTTTTAAACATAATCTAAACAAATTATAAGTCAAAATGTTGCCAATTTTTATTTAAATTTGATAATAATCGGAGCAAAAACCTATGCAGCTATTCATATTGAATTGCAAAAACCGCCATCACCATGATATTTTCCTTAATATAAACCTACCAAAAAATCTGTGGATTAGGTTGCATATCTTAAAATATTGCCATTTATTTTTCACCTTTTAATAATAGTAATTAATTGGTATAATGAATATAGTTCTTTGCATTTATCTCAAATTAAGTTGTCCTGAATCTACTCTCAAGCGTTAGCGGTAAAATTTCTGGACAGCTTATACAGGTTGAGTCATTAATACGGTAAAGCCATGTAACTCCTACAGATTCTTCGTTAACAAAAATATATTTGCGAAGGTACATTAACATAAGGAGCACATTCCAAAACTAATTTTTACTATACAGAACGAATATATACTGAATGGGGCAATAAAGTTGTATATTTTAAAGAAAACACCCTATACGTTTTTACCTATTTGAATTTCTTACAAAATGCTATTTAAAATGATATCAAACTATAGGGTTGATCAGTTAATAGTTTTTGAAATATTTTGAAAAATCGTCATAATTAAGCCTAAATAGCAATGTTTCTTCAGAGCACCGCACATCCTGCATATTATTTTCCATTTTTGGCATGATATAATATAAGACTGGTAATGTAACCCGCTATATCTCACTGTTGTGATAAGTGGCACTAAAACCGGAGACGATTGAAAAGAGAACACGATATGAAGGATAAACAATAAAGGGCTGCCTTGAGTAGATTAAGCAATGCTTTCTTATGCAAATATTGATACTTTATACAATTGTTTCGCAATTTTTTGGTTTTATATTTATATTTTATTTACAAAATGGGAAAGACTTGTGTTGTGTCTATGTGCAACAGTGGTTAATTATAAAAGCTATATGAAAAAGTGTCGTTGTTTCGAGTGCCTAAGGACAAAGTTGATGTATGGAGGTAAAAAATCCCGCGAAATGACTGGCTGTTGTCAATTCGAGAAACATTTTAGTGCAGGTTTTGTTTTAAGAGAAATGAACAATGAACTGTGCAGAATACGTATTTGTTAAAAAACTTAATCAGTTTCTCTAAAGCACTGAAGTAAACACTGTGGCTTGTGATTAAGTCCAAAGAAGGTTTCACCTCTTTACCACATCGGCAATTAAATAAATAATTACGCGATACGTATTTCGCCAGCAGAACTGGCATTTTCAAGCGCTTGGACTTAATCAGTTTCTATTAAATGAATATCTTATGCCCAAAGTAATTTAAACATAAAATTCTTTTTGTATATATATTTAAGAAAGAAAAGTTATATTAATAGACAGACGAGCCGTTGGTTTATCAGGGTCCAGCGTTATGTATAGAACATTAGCCAAAATTTTTTTAAAAATGTTTATAGAAAAAATGTGTCACTTTCCAGTGACTTTGATTTTGTTTTCTTAGCTTTTATTTTGTTGCTTTGGTAACTAATTTTTGAGTTTTCAAATGACCCCTGAATTTTTTTTGCTCTTTTGAAAACAATCTTAACTTTCTGCACTGGGTAACATTAAATTTATAGAGGTTAGATTCGAAGAATTTCGAGAAATCATAATTTTACTAAATTTTCTCATTCATTTTTTAATGTTATTTTTAAAGAACTCCAAGTAATAAAATTAAATCGTTACCAAAAGCGAACTTAGATATACCGGCAAAAATTTCATTTTAATTACTAACGCATGTTTATAAAAGTATTAAATTATTTAATATAAGAATCGGTAAAATTATGAAATTCTTATATTTTCTCGAATTTTTTCACTTCTAAACCCTGTAAGATTTGAGGTCAACAGATGCAAAAGGATATGCAAATTCTAAAAAAGCAAACAACGGATGTCATTTGAAAGTTCAAAGTTAGTTACTGTAGCAATGTAACAAAAGCAGGGAAAAAGAAATTAAGGTCACCAAAATGTGGTAAATAATTCACCAAAAAAAGTTTATTTAAAATATTTTGTTCTAAAATTATTTTTAAAAAAGTTACAGCCAATATTGCAGACATACGTCGGACGGTGGCGTATACTTTGCATAGAGTTATGCCAGTTCTTAAACACCTTATTGTCTACCTCTCTCTAAACCACCATCTCCCGATTACGTGCCACATTTCGCCTCGCGTTGGATTACCTCACTTATACATTATCATGATTTCTGGTAATCAATAGCTAAGCTTTGGTCTGATATACATATCTATGAATTCTTATAATTCTAGAGATATTTAATTTAAAATTACAAAAATTAAAATTATCTTTATTTATTTTAGCAAAACGTGTTTTTTTCTAAAAAAAAAATAATGCCTTTAAAATGCACTAATTGAATGCATTGTTCTTATTTTAACTACATAAATTAAACAGGGACCGCGATTAGTGCATTGAAGGAGAATAGCTTCTAAGTCTGAGATGATATCAAAATGAAATTTCGCCCAGTGGCGTACATATATAGAGAGCACATTTTAAAATTATTTTTATTCTATGGTACCAATTATATATAGAGTGTTAATATAAAATTGCTTAAAAAAAATGAAACACCCTGTATATTTTTAAATATTTGGATAGCCATGTAAAAATGCAACAAAATAATGTAGGGCTTATGAGTGTTTTGATGTGTCGTTTTCCTAATAAAGAATCATAAATCCGGATGCGGACTCTGATATAGTCATTTGTAAATAATTAGTATGAGGTAGTATTGACCAATTTGCAACAAAAACAATCATTAATAATCTTTTAGTTTCCATAAACCATAAACATGTTATCTTAGGTTTTTTACTTGTATAAAAATTACTAAACAATTTTAATTAAAATAATCCAATGTTATTACCTCATACGAAAAAAAGATAAAATTAGCTTTTTAACAATACCACACTATGTGGGGTCACATTTGATAGTTTTTATGCAAATGAACTTTAGATTTAAAATTTTTTAGTAATTATTAGATTTGCAAACCTGGATAACTCTGTGTAACTAAAGAATATACCGAAAGTTCTCATGTAAACGATCCTATAAAATACATAGTTTTAATTGTCAATTTTTCGATTACCCAGCTAAATATCTGCTCAGTTTCGATTATTATTTACGAATGTTAACAATTTGTTTAAATGTTAGTATTACCAAATATTTATTACATTAGTAATAATTACAAATAATCCTAGTTGTGTTTACCAAAAACTTAAAAATTAAAATAAATTCAATTTGAAAGTTAATTTGCATGAAACCTATCAAAACAAATTCCACGTACTTGGTATTATTAAAAAGGTTATTTTATCTCCTTTTTATATTAGGTAATAAAAATAGGTCATTGTATTTAAATTTTTTTAGTAATTTTTGGATTTGCAAACCACCATCACTCTGTACAACTAACGAATATAATATGCAAGTAGAATGCAACCTAGACTGCAAACTCATGCAGCCCTCCAGACGTGTATAGTGAATCATAGGTAGCTGAACTACTAAGAGTTGAAACACTGCCACCTAACGAAGCGGTTGCTCTCTAGGAAAAGTTCCCAGAAGACAAGGATTCTAATGCACAGATCAATAGGTTTGAACATTTATTAGATTTGAAATTTGGAAACCAAATATCGGTTTCGATCTTGTTCGATCTCGTCAGTTTGGTATATTCAACTCGAATGCTAACAAATGTTCCGACAAGTAAGTACTGAAGAATTCACTGACGTCAAGCGTGTGACTTCTTAGTACTGCCGTCACCTATTGGTCCATAGAGAAACTATGGCCATCGCCAACAATGTCGTATGCAAGTAGAATGCAATTTAGACTACAAATTCATGCAGCCCTCCGGGCGTGTATAGTGAATCATAGGTCGCTGAACTATCAATAGTTGAAACACTGCATCCTATCGAAATGGCTGCTCTCTAGGTAAAGGTTCCCAGAAGACAAGGATTCTAATGCACAGACCAATAGGACTGAACATTTATGAGATTCTGTCTTGTTAGATCTGTGTGGAAGCCTTCGTTATCAGATTCTGTCTTGTTAGATCTCATCAGTTTGGTATATCCAACTCGAATGTTATCAAATGTTTCGACAAGCAAGTACTAAAGATTTCACTGACTTCAAGTGTGTGACCTCTTAGTTCTACCGTCACCCTCGAGTTCGATATACGAAACTGACGAGATCTAACAAGATTGAAACCGGTATTTGGTTTCCAAACTTTGAATCTAATAAATGTTCAAACCTATTGGTCTGTGCATTAGAACAAATATAAAACAACATGTTAATGGTTTATGGATTCTAAAAGAATATCATTGATTGTTTATGTCGCAAATTGGTTAATAGTACATCATACTGAGTGTTTACAAATGGCTGCATCGGAGTGCTATCTCCGGATTTATGATACTCTATTAGGAAAAGGACCTATCAAAACCCCCCATAAACTCTATATTATTTTGCTACATATTCTTAGGACTATCCAAATATGTAAAAACAGAGAGGGTGTTCTATTTAAAAAAAAGTAAGTTATTAAAATATAACAGATACACCAGCAATCAGACCATGGTAAATTTGTTAAACTGGATTAGGATTGAGAAGTATTATTTTGTCCAAGCACTGATATTTATTCAGAAAATGAAAAACGATGCATTACTGAAATATTTAAAAAATATGTTATTTGTATTAAATAAAATACACCTTTATTCAACTAAGTTCGCCTTTAACTTTTATACTCCACCAGTTCTAAAAAATGCTAAAATAAATAGCTTGTTTCCTAAAGGCGTCAATTAGTATATAACAACGTTAAAGTATTTGGAAAATATATAAGAAATCTTGTTATACAACCATAGGAGATTTGTGCGTATATGTGTATGTATATGTGTATATATATGTAAATAAAGATTAACTTAATGTACTTGAATATCTTCAGTTGTCTTCTCTGTCAAATTTTTAATTTGGAGAGTGCTAATGCACTGCAGAAAATTATTATGTTTTTATTTTTACAAACAATGTTTTTTATATTTACTTTATGTACCTAATAATTTGTTATAATTAATTTATTAAATAAACTTAAAAACCTAAAACTTAAATAGGTATGTATAATAAATAACTTAAAACCAAACATTTTTAAAATGAAGATATTTAGATCGAAGTTAAAAAATCTTTACAATTTTCAGAATTAATTTAAGGGATTGTGTTCAATACAATTACAGGTTAAATTAAAATAACAAAAAAATTCTCGACATCCTCCGAAAAAAAATTCAAAAAATTTTCTAGGAAAGCTCCAAATTTTCTTCGATGTTTTAATTAGTAATTTGTATTTAGTTGATTATGGCCGCAATACACATGTAATAAGTGGTAACAACAACGTTTTATAAACATATTTTAAAACAGATCATCTAAATAAATACATTTGTGCTACCCGCTAATGCTCTTAAAAATTTTTTTAAGAGTATGTTGACTATTTTTAGGGCATGGACTACGACTACCAATACCTTCTTTATGGCCATACTATTTGCTGTTATTTTTGGTCTAGGAGTGTTGGTTTTTTTTATTTCATTATTATTTAATGTGAGTAGTTTTTCATATCATGCAAAATTAAATAGTTAAATTAAGCATCGATCTCGTTCGTTTTTAATGCTAAATTCATATCTCACCACTAATACTTTTAAATTAAATTGTTGCATTAAAGCATATATTCGTTTTTTACCAAAATATTTTGTTTCTTTTTAGGAAGACATTAATAAGATATATTTAACTTGCTTCGTAATAGTTGCATTCACATGCGTATATGTACTTTCCTACTCTGGGCAATTACTATCTAATGAGGTAAGTAATAATTAACATACAAATTAACTTTTTGATTGTTGTAAGTTTGCAAAAAAAATCATTTATTGAACAAGTAAGAAAATACCCGATGACATTCTTAACACTATGAATTTTAACATTAGACCAAACTACGATACAGTTCTTCTTCTTGTTATTTGGCAAACGCGGTCGAAAACACTTAAGCTATTTTTAGGCTAAGTGGATGACACGACTCTTGGGGTGGTCCTTCTTCGTTCCTTTGTTACGGGAAGATATTTGATATATAACTTCTCCCTCCTTAGAATGAAGCTTCCTCCGGAAGATTGATCCTTTTGGGACGAAATTCGATTTTTTCTTTTGTTTCAGGTTCAGGGAGTTTTGCTTGCAGAAGTTGCAATCTTCTTTTTCTTAGAAATTTTGATAAGGCGTAGAGGGAATAACCGATGATTGCAATGTAGGTGATGATGGTCCAAATGCTGGGGACGTGAAGTGTAATAGGAACTTCGACAATTGCTGTTAGTTGATAACTTGGTATATCCTTCAAATTAATGTTTTCAAGTCAATCTTGAAGTCCGAAATTAGCGTTTTCTTGAAATCCATTGCAAGATTGCTAATGACGGTGGGGTTGAGACGGAAGGGGAGGGGGGGGGAGACCAGAAAGTTTATTCACTTTGATTGAAAAATTGTTTGATTAAATAAATTCCTTTTAATGATTGTGTTTCGGTTTCCTTGGGACATTCCTTGGTAATTGTTTCTTCTTTGGGAAATACGCCTAAGTATTGGTTATCTTTAAGGATGATTTCTACGCGGCTTTTCGCGACTTCTAATTTGGTGAGACGGCAATATGTACAGTTTTTTGATCGCAGGATTTGTTTTTCACAATTTGGGTTCGTGTTACTTTGAAGATGGCTTGGACATTGGTAAAACTTGCCTTTTGTGCAAATATCACTTAGAGGTATTATAGCATCATCGTCATCTGACTTTAATAAATTAATAAATATCTGATATTTGGAATTATGGTTATGAATTCTGATTTAAAAAAAGTAGTAGGAATTGAATGTAAATAATACAGTTTGAAATTCTGTTGGAGATTAATAGGAATTGAAAGGAAATAACTTATTTGATGTGTTTCTACTTTGCAATTCAAGTTAATTATAGATCCGAAATAGAGGATATTTTCAAATTTTAATTCAAACGGTAATTGTTATTTGTGATGTAATCTAATTTTTTATAATTCGGCAAATAAATCCTTTGGTTTTATAATAATTGAATGCAATGTTTTAAGCTTACAGAATGTTACTGAATTTTCAATATCTTGAAGGATATTTAAGATTGCGTCAAAAAGTATCAATAATTGGTTATATAAACCTTTTGCATATAAAATATTTTGAGAACCGGTTTTGTTTTTAATTATATCTTGCAATTCTGAAATTTTTGACTAGAGTTCGTTTTCATTATGCTGAATATCTCTAATTGTGTCGTTAAAATTCTTAGCAATTTTTTCACTAATAGAATATTGTATTTGGAGTTTTTTTGATTTTCCTTGAATTTTTTAGTATTTTAGATATTCTTTCACAATCTTCGGCGTCTAACTTACCTGTTTTTCCATTGATGAAGAAACCTAATTCGTTTATAAGTCCTCTAAGTTTTCGAGATTTTTCGGAATGTCCATGAATATTATTAATTTTTTCTTTGATTGCATTAAGTAAATATTGAGTTATCTGATCATAATTTAATATATTATCAGGATATGAAGAACTAATAAATATTGTTACTCTCAAATTTTTATACCGAATATTGAGTTTATCAAATTCTTGTTAAAGGGGATCTAGGTCATAATAGTGGACGAAGGTATGTTCTGTCTGTTGTAATTTCGCTGTACCGAGATTAATGGGAAGAATTCCTATGTTTCCGGCAGTAATTTTATTTATGATTCTTGTCCGATTGCGAGGAACCTGAAATATTTTCATGTTTTTAAATTTTGGCCTTTGCCCTTTTAATATTAGACAAATGTATTTTTTCTGCAGTACTTAAATGTTGCTATGTAATTTTAGCTGTTTTGAATTCAGGGTTGATTGATTTAACTGTTTCTATTTTATATTTATTTTTCGTTTTTTGTTGCTTCTGCTTATTTTTCACATAAACTTGTTTTGGTATTTGTAGGAGTTCTTCTCGTTTTTCGTTAAACTTACTTATTACTTTTTCTTTCTTTTCTTGAATATTTTTGTTTAATTTTTCATACAATAATTTTATTTTATCTTGATGGTTTATTAACTAATTATTTGTTAGTGGTTTGTCAATTTCTAATTTAAAGGAAAATTTGTTTTTAAATGGCCGTTGATTACTTCAAAGGGTTTTAGTTTTCTTACTGAATGTGTTGTATTATTATAAGCCAATACTCCATATTTTATTGTATTTCCTATAAATTCGTTTTTAAATTGTTTTTGATTATTAAGTAATCTAATATGTTCTATTAAAGTTAAATGAAATCTTTCGATGAGTCCGTTACATTCTGGATGTTGTGAGCTGTTAAAATGAATCTTGATTTTATGTAATTCCAGTAATTATTTTATATTAGTGTTCTTAAATTAAACCGCCGTTTAAAATAATTTGCTCCGGTATAGAATGACGAAAAAGGTATTTAACCAAATTGTTTGCAATGTCTATAGCTTGTGAGGAGTTTAATTTATAAGCTTGTGTATATTTTGAAAATGAATCTATTAAGATAAGAAGTTTTCCATTTTTTGAAGTTATACTATCAATGTGTATAATTTGGAATGGTTTTACGGCAGTTGATGTTACATTAAGTTTTAAGAGGATGTCCATCGAATTTTGTAATGTGACAAATTTCACAATTACTTATACAGTTTTGAATGGATCTACGTAAACTTTGCCAATAATATACATTTTTTATTCTTAATTCTTAATTTTGAAATACTTGTGTTATTTCTTCTTTAGTACAAACATCTATTGGTTTTTTATTACATTTTATCATATCTATTTGTGAATTTTTAAAATTTTTTGTAAATTTATACTGAATTTTTCATACAAGGGATTTTCAAAATAGATGCGGTATTTAACTTTTGGTACAATAAATTCTTTTACAAATTTAATCATTTCTTGTTCGAAATTGTTTTTTGAGAATTGCACTAACATTCTTTGCTTTGACTCAAATAATTTAATTGCTGAAAGTTGTGGTGGTGCATAATTTACTTCGGAAATAATAATTTGATTCCTTCCATAATTAATTAGTTTTTCTGTTATTGGAATACTAGCTGTTACCTTCGAATTCGTCCGCGTGGAATTAGATAACTTTTAACCCTTTTCTAGAAAATGTTAACATGCTATTTTACTTCTTCGGAGATTAATTTTCTAAGAAAACTTTTAATGTTATGCATGCTCATTTTCCGATGCAGCCATCAATTGAATCTACTATCCAAGCTTGGGTTTCTGTAACAAAATATTTGGGTTATAGGTCCGAAAATAAATAGCTACGATTTCTTCCTTAATATTAGGTAAACAAAGGTAATAAAACAAAACGGTCTAAAATATTATTTAAAAAAATTGGCTAACAAAAATATTAATTGATGTTAACAATTATCCAAAGTTACAAATAATTTATGAAATTTCATCGTCTGTTAAATTTGAAGAGATTGATTTTTTTTGTTTTATATATGGATTCAATAACAGCCCGTTTATTAAACAAAGTTTTTTTTGTTGGCTGCTCAGCCAAAAATAAGCAACTCTATTTTAAGCAAAAATTATTTCTCAGTGGAAAGGTTGTAATAATATATCACGGTGGATGGTGTAATGATAAATACAACGCAATATAGTTTTTTATTTCTAAAATTAGTGTAGGTAAGTACAATAAAACAAATGGATATAAAGTACTGCATAAAAATCAACAGAAAACCAATATTATATAATCGGCTATTCAAAGTTACAAACAGTATGTTAAATTACAAAAAAAATTAATAATTTCTCGAATTGCAAACCTTATAGCTTAAGATTTTGACTTTAACTTCTAGATTTCAAAAAAGAAAAGTGGCAAATTAGATTTCAAATGCAAAATTTATATATTTCTCATAAAATTTTAAGTGTTTGCTCAGAAAATAAAATTCATCATCGAAATCTCAACTTATTAAAATTTCTACTGAAATGTTCAAACCATCATTTGAATTTCAAAATTTCTACCTTTTCAAAACCGAGGTTTCAGTACAAATTTCCAATTCAGACCGAAGAAAAAAAGATCTTCTTAGAATTGCAACTTTAATTGTAAAGTTTTGCTCTTTATTTCGATTTGGGAAATAAAGTTGAATTTTTAATTCAAAAGGTATACTTTTTTAGAAATTTTGAACTGAAATTTCACCTTATTATTATTTATTATTATTATCATATATTTAGAATTATTAAGCGAAACAGCTTTTTCAGCGGCCCGCCTAAGCTCTACTGTTTTACGTAAAAATTTGGGAAAAGAAAATGTCAAAAAATTTAACGAAAATAAAATAACTTACAATTTGAAAGAAATATATGTTGAGAGAAGAAACTCCTTCAGATAGAATTAAATAATGCCAGAAAATTCAAAACTTAATAAACCAATTTGAATCGAGATTTAACATATTTCGATCCAAAGAAACTGCTTGCAGTTTCCATATTTTTTTTCTTAGTCATTTAATATACGACATCGAAATAGTTCCAAATGAGTACAAATGAAATTTATAAATTTACAAAACAACGACAATTTGAGCATCAAATTTCACAATATAGACATACATAAATTGTAATAAAATTAGCTAAATGATTTTAAATAAATTTCCACCATTAGTCAGGTATACAATGCAAATCATAAAATATCTTGAACATGAGGGTAGGTAAGATTTTCTTTAATAAAGGGGAATCAAGGGGGGCAACAACAATCATTCTGAACAACTGAGGGGCAAAAAAAACCCTTTGGCTTAGTGATGTGTATTTTAGCTTAAAAACTACAGAACTGGGGATATCGCATTTTCAGATTAAAGTCAAATTTTCGAAAGAAGCCCAATCTTAAGAAAAAATCTTTCGCAGAACTTTCAGAAATATTAAAATTTCGAAAAAGTGGAAAGTAAAAAAGGCGAAATTTCCAAAAGTATGTTTTTGTGAAAAAGTTGCAATTTCCAAAAAAAAGTCGAATTCAGGTAAAATCATGCAATTTTTAAAAGAATTCTCTCAGAATTTTTATTTTATTTCAATTTTGTCATATTTTCTTAATTTTGCAAGAAATCTTTTTCTCAAAATTTCCTAAAAATATTTTTCTCAGATTTATTAGATTTCTATTAAAACTTTGATTCAATTTGAAAAAGAAAACAAATTTTGTGAAAAAGTCTAAGTCTTCAGAAAAAATTCAATTTTAAATGGAAATGTTCAGAAATAGATAAAATCGAATATTGAGATAAAACTCAAAATTTGGAGAGTAAGACGAATTTTGGACAAGTTAAAATTATCGGGAATCAAATTTCAAAACAAAATCAGAAAAAACAAAGACTTCGAAAAAATTCAAGATTTTTAAAATTACGTTGCAATTTCCAGAAAAATATTGAACTTTCTAGAAAATATTCCATATTTCCAAAAGAATGTTCAATTTTAAGATGGAAATTGGAAAGAATGAAATTTTCAATAGATCATATTGAAAATAAAAACCCAACATTTCTGAAAAATTAGAGAATGTTCAAAATTCAAAAAAAGTCAAAATTTTCGAAAGTTTAATTTTGTGGAAAGACGCAATTTTCAAAAAAGGTCCAATTTTGAGAAAGTAAAATCGCAATTTTAAAAAACATTGCTCTCAACATTTAAAATCCAATAAAGATGTTGAATTTACAAGAAATTTTTTCTCTAAATCCCCAAAACATATTTTTCGGAACATTTTTATTAACATTTTGATCCAATTTAGATGGAAAAGTGAAAATTTTCAGAACCATAAAACCGTTTGTTCTAAAAGTCGTAGTTTATTGAAAAATAGAGATATTTAAGAAAATGACAAATCTTTGAAATAAATAAACAATTTTTGAAAAAGTCCAAACAGTAGGATTTCGGAAACAAAATCGAAATTTTAAAAAAGACAAACTTTGAGGAACTGGCAAATTTTAGGTAAGAAATTATTTTAGAAAAATTCGAAATTTAAAAAAAAGACGAATTTACCCGCAAAAAGCAAAAATGTATAGAAATATTAAATATCGAATATTGAGATTAAAATCAAGTTTTCCTGAAAAAAACAAACTTTAGGAAACTAGTTAAAATTTCTAAAAAAATAAAGTTTAAAAAATCTAAATTTTTAGCTAAATGTTCAGAAAAATATCGGTATTTGAAAAAAAAGCAAAATTTCGAGAAAACATTAAAATAGATGAAAAATTATCCAAAGGAAGTCAAAAAAAAATTGAAATTAAAAAAAATAGTCAAAACCCCCCGAAAAAGACTATATTGTAAGAGAACTTATGCAAAAAAGATCTAAATTTCGAGAAAAAGCGTTTTATCCTAGTGAAATCTTGAAATTTTTCAGAAAGAACAGATTTTACCGAAATTCAGAAAAAGAGTAAATTAAAAAAAAAACCGAATATTTATTTTCTTTGGACTCCTCGAGTCAGAGGAAGACAGGCACTCTACCTTGCCACAACGGGCCTCAGAAAATGTCAAATATTGTGATAACACAATAAAATTTTGACAAACAGTTGAAATATCCAAAAATTTGGATTAAAAAAGGACTGAACTTTACAAAGAAATGTTTGCCCTTTCTTAAAAATATTAAATTTGCCAAAAATATACCTTTTTGTCAGAATATCTATCAGATTTCGGGAAAAAAACAAATTTTGGTAAACAAGATGAAATTTTCAGAATCAAAAAATGTCGAAATTTTCAGAAACATTTGCATTTTGAGAAATTGCGAAATTTTAGAAATAAAAACGAGGAACTTTAAATTCGAAATTTTGCAAGTCTTATTTGTAAAAGAAGTCAAGTTTTATGAATAGGTACGAAATTGCAAATAAAAAAGACAAATTTTGTAAAAAAATATATGAAATTTGAGAAACATTAAGAAACTTCAAAAAAAGGTGTCAAGGAAAGAATGAATGGATATAAATTTTCAGTTTGCTGCATGAACCAGGGAGTGCAAGCGCCCCAGCATTCATATTTTTCTTACATGCGGCCCGTGCAAAATGTTTAGCCTAGTAATTGGCCCGCTGTGAAAAAGGGTTGCTTATCCCTGGTTTAGAATGCTGCATAACGCTTGGTTATTTTTTACCGTAGCGATACATTCTGGTATCTCTAAAATTTTAGTTTTTGTGTAAGGGATAAAAACATCTCCTTCACGAACATTTTTAATATTTACTTTTATTATTTGTTCTGATCACGGTTGCACTAATATACAGTTAGTCTTCATTATGGTGATTGGTTAAATTTAATAATTTGAAATTTGGTCCGAAGCTGTCAATATGAGAGTCTTCAATATCGAGATATTTCTCATCTTTGATTGATTCATGCAAAGATTGGTCGTTATTATTAAATAATTCTTTGCCAAATTTTGGTTAATTTTACCTGTTATAATAATTATTTTGGCGTTGTAGAGTATTTCTGGTCGATATACTTATAGGTGTGGGTTGAAATTGTTGCCTTATCTGTTGATGAGATATAGTTAAAATTTTATTCTGATTATTATTGTTCTTATTATTGGATTATTCATTTTAAAATGTTACATTTTCCTAGATTTATGATAATGCACAATATTTGTGGTTTTTTTTTCAAATTTATATTTCATGTTAGTTTTTAACTAAAAATCGTTCGTTAGTATATGCAATGTTGTTTTAAAATCTGGGGGATTTCTAGTTCGCGTAAGGGAACTTATTGGATCTTTTAATCCGCGAAGTAGTATACAAAGTGCGTAATTTCTAAAATATCCTGAAAATATTCTTACTTCTTCCGCTGCCTATATGAGTAGTTAAATACGATATTTTCAAGTTAAGCAATTGTTGAATTTTATTATACAATTCGAATGGGTTTTCGTTTCCCTGTTTGAGGTCTGTTAACTCCATACTTAAAGTATAACTATAGCGTTTATCCGCATAGCAACTTATTTATGCTGTTTTTAAATCTAACCAACTATTTATAACATTGGAAGATATGTTTCTGGCTGCTTCGCCTTTTATTTTTGCTAGGATACTTGACATCAGATATTCATTCTAAAAATTGTCTACATCCAGCGTATTATAAAATTTATTTACTAGCTCTTCGCTTATTTCAACAAATCGTTGGAGAAGTTCAGTTTCTTCGTGAAAATCAGGTATCATATTTAGATATTCCTGTTTTAATAAAGGTGGTGCATTTTGGCCCATTAAATTACTTTGATTAAAAGACATTTTTAAGTCTTGTGAATAATTAATTAAATGTAAATCTAAATCAGAATTTGAATCCTCAGAGTCAGAGGTTAACACAATTTGACAAGGTTGGTCAAATTTTTTGTTCCCTAAATGACATGTGAGCACTTACAGTAAAGTTATTATTTTCCTATCCATAAGAATCTGCCTAATATGTCCTCAAGATCTTCTCATTGACTTACTCAATTTGGCCAACTGGATTTAAACGAAATGGATTGTTATTAAATCGTTAAAAGGAACCAAAAATATATTTACTAATTTTAAGCGACAATATCCTACTGACTGCGCCAATTAACTTTTCGATTGTTGTAAGTTTGCAAAAACATCATTTATTGAACAAGTAAGAAAATACACGATGAAATTCTTAACGCTGTGAATTTTAACATTAGACTAAACTGCGATACAGTTCTTTCTTATTTGACAAACGCGGTCCAAAGCACTTGAGCTATTTTTGGGCTAAGTGGATGATGCGACCCCTGCGGTGGTCTTCCTTTGTTCCTTTGTTACAGGAAGATATTCGATATATAACTTACAAGAGGCCTTGCTATGAAATTTAAAATACAGTAAAACTTTTTTATAGCTATCACCAAAAATTGCATAAAAAATTGGTCTTAGAAAGTGTCACCGTTTTAAAGGAAAGAATAAAATGGATACTCTAGTTTAATTATAGCAAATTTTGTAGATGTACCAGGCTACCGAGACCTGCTACAATGAACTCAACTAAAGTTTCCAAAGTATCCAAACGTCACAACCCTCGTAGTAAAACTTAAACCTAATAATTGACAATTCCAACCCTAACTTCGTGAAATTCTTTAATATTCATAACTATTAAACTTCATTAACGATAAAACCGCTACCAAATTAAAAAATTGCAGAAGGTTTTTGATAATTATTTGCAAAAAAAATTGCTGATATGACCGCCGATATTGCAGTAATGCAAAACCTGGTCTAATGCTAGTAAATATTTATTAAAAACCTTGTAGAATTTTTAAGTTTTGTTGCGATTTTATCGTTAATAAAGATTAATAGTTATCTCTGTATATATTTAATAACATATTTCTTGGTTTATTTCAAAAGGATTTTCTAAAATGTTGACTGGGGTTAAAACGCACTGCATATATTCGTATATACAAGGCTTGTTATCTCAGTAAATTGACTCAGATTTCTATTCCTACTTCCTACTTGTGACATAATGATAATCTTAGCGCGAAGCAATAGTAAATATTTTCTGGTCATTTGAAATGCTTCTCTAACACATAGTAACTTCACGTCGCTGTTTTGATCGGTATACACTTTTTTTAATTTAAATTTTAATTTAATTAGGATGGTATGATTTTGTTGGTCTTCCAATGCATCAAATTCATTTCTTAGGATCCTTTAATCGTAAGGAAATCTTTGGTGTTTATTAATTGAAGCAAGTTTATTCAATTATAAGCAGCCAAATTACGGATATTTTTGACAAATTTGTGGTCGTGGCTGACAGTTAATATACGTGTTTTCTGAGAATTCAAAAGTGGCTCGATGACATGAGGGTAGATTGTCTTGCATGAGTGAAATGTGGAGACAATTTGAATGATTGGTCGTTTGGATTACCCACGTTCGGATAATCTTCGCTCTATACTCACTCTGGTTGTATAATCTATTTATAACACATTTAAAGTTATGTAATCAGGATTATTTATACTGATTTTACTGGGCGTAAACTTTTGCTGCTTAAAGGGGGTTAAATCTGTCTGAAGTACAGCGACATTTGGCATATTCGTAAAGTTGTTTAGACCGAGAATTTACTACAACAACAATATGTTTATGTTTCAGTGTGACAACTTGTTTCAAACCTTAGCCCATATGCCATATTACAACTGGAACAAATTTGACAAGTACATTTTGCTGATGTTTCTTACACACAGCGTTAACCCAATAAAAATATTGAGTTACGTATATGCCATCGATCTTTCCTTAATTGTTACTGTAAGTATAAAATTTGTGCAATACTCAGTTTATACTATTTAATTAGACTTTACAAATGTTAGGCTCTGTTTAGGATTGTAAAATGTAGATTTAGTTTGTAAAATTAGTAAATTTATGTCATGGTCACTAATATTCTCCAAATCTAGCGGTAAGTGGGGATAATTTTTTCTTTTTTATGAAAATCAATAAACCATCAGTCAGTTTGCCCATTTTCGCTAGAGAAGAATCGTGGCCATAAAGAACTTTCGGATCGCCTCCTCCAGATGTTTGGTTAGAGATAATTTTATAATAAGGCATAAGACAGTCGGCAACCAGGTAACTAACAGAACAGAATAGATCAGTGTGATATTGAAAGACTTGTTATCAATTTAGCCTGACCGAAGTCGATCCTTAAAATGTAACCTACTAATTTAAGTTGTACGGCGATTCCGATACAATGCGCTTTTAACTCATCATTTCGTACTCAACATTTTGGTCCTTCGAGCCAGATTTTCCGCGGTGATTTCAGTGCACCAACTCCTTGGTAAACTCTTAAGCTATGGTTTCGTATAAAGCGTAAAAGAACGGCCGTCATTTGACCGCCGCTTTATGCCATGCAGCGGTCCGAGGATATATCGAGTACTTCTTGCCTCATCATACTGTTACTAAAGAAGATAGCATTACTACAAAGCTTCAAACTGTCTTCGATGCTTCAGCAAAATTAACATCTGAGCAATCGTTAAATGACTCTTTTATGGTGGATCCAATTATTCAAGATGACTTATTTTCTATATTAGCCCGGTTCAGAATCCATAAGTATGTTTTAACTGCGGGCGTAAAATGTAACCACAGATCATGCTCTGATAAAAAAAACAAAAGTAACATAGAATTTTTTGGAGATACTGTAAAGAAGAAACTCTTACCAACGGAACGACACCAGCTAGCTGAGCAGGAGTTTGAAACATACCCAAATGTTGCTCGCGTACTGCTTAAAGACTTTTACGTTAATGACCTGCTGACTGGAGCAGAGACAATTTCTGCTGCACTCAAGTTGCAAAAGGAGTTGTCATCCCTCCTTGCCAAGGAAGGAACGGAGTTAAGAAAATTGACATACAATCAGTGGTGGCTAGTGCTAAAAAAAATGGAGGTTGCAAAGAAACACCTACAAAAAATGGGTCGAAATTATATTTAATCTTGAAATGTTCGTTTTATTTATTTACAATAAAAACTTATTATAAGAAAAAGTCCATAGGACAATATTTACCAGTTGCAATTTTATCGATAACTCTTTGATTTCGGGTATTCTTGGTCAATACATTATAGTTTGCAGTGCCACGTACAACCCAATGCTGCTTATGGGCGCGCACTCAAATCAATCAAAATATTAGCTAACGCGCAAATGCGTACCTGTAACACAAAGGTTGCAATCTACGTGCAAACTCTGCAAACCAAATAACATAATATCTATCAAACAGGAACGAACCAGGAGAATTTGCTACAGTCGGTAGTATGTTTGGTTGTTCGGTAATAGTAAATGCGTTATTTATTATGATAATGAACAAAAATTACTTTGTTTTTATATCAGCGTTAGTTTTTTTTTGCGGTTGTGCAAACCTGCAAATCTTAGCACCAGCCGCCACTGCATCTAATAATCCTCACGAACAGCGTAACATCAAGTTTTTCAAGTAAAAAACCAACGTGTTAAACTGGGACAAAATATTCACTTTAAAAACATTGGGGGTCCAATAATATTTTCAAATAAAGTGCTTTTAATATAGCATACAATTCAGAGAATTAAAAACAAACACTAAAAGATGCACCTAATTTTATACTGCTTAAATATTTGATCTGGGTTATTAGGGCCTGTTATCATGGTAGCTAAAATTTTCATGCAACGACTTAGGTAGCTTCAATTAGATTGAAGCAAATCTATATTTCAGGATATTCACACACAATTTAGAGCTTATATAACAGATTTAAAGTCCGTAACGTTCTCTATTCCTCGTAACGTTCTTGGGTTTACAAATAAATGCGATCTTCACGGTTTTAGCAATGCCAGCGAATCCGCTTATGGAGTATGTCTGTACATAACAACCTTTTTTCCAGACGGTAAAGTTTCTTCAAACTCATTGTGTGCAAAATCAAAGGTCGCACCATTGAAGTCCATTAGCTTAGCTTAAACTTGAACTCTGCACAGCACATATGTTGGCCCTTTTGCAGAAAAAGGTAAAAGAAATGATTAGGCTTGCATTTGGAGAAATATACCTATACTCTAATTCCACAATTGCATTGTCGGATAAAATCTTCTTCGAGCAGTGGAAGACTTTCGTGGCTAACCCTGTCGGCGACATTCAATTGGTCAGAGATACCAGCGAGTGGTTCCACGTATCTTCAGATAATAATCCAGCCGATATAATTTCAAGGGGTTGTAGTCCAAACGATCTTAAAGAAAATTCGTTGTGGCGGAGCAATTCTACCTGATTATGTAAAGGTGATTACCTCCTCGATGATAGAAAGTTCAAAACGTCAATAGAGTCAGCAAATCTAATTCCTATGTCTACCGCATTTACTAATGATGACCATTTGTTTTTAAAATATTTCGAGCCCAACTAAATGACTAAGATCACAGCCCTTTATATTCGCTTCATAAGTAATTCTCGAAGAAATGCCAATAAATTATGTGGAAATCTGTCATACAAGAAACTTTGCCAAGCTAAACTCCGCCTAGCTCATCTTACTCAGCTGCAAGCCTTCTCAAGAGAAATGTCTTAATTTCAGGTTAATGGCACTGTACGTTCCAGTAGCCAACTTTTTGACTTAAACCTATTCTTTGATTCTATTTACAAGAATATTAAAGTAGGAGGTCAATTCAAAAATTCTAAACTTCCGTTTCTTAATAGAGATTTAGTTATTTTGCCTAGTAGTCACATATTTATCAGATTAGTAACTGAATATGAGCATAAAAGAAATCTTCATGCCGGTCTGCAGGCTACTTTGTCTTCAGTTAGATATTGTTTTTGGTATCTTTGTGGGATAAGTACCGTGCGTAAAGTTATAAGAAGATTCATTTCTTGTTCTATGGCCAAGCCCACTTCTAACCAACTTATCATGGGTAATCTACCAAAAGATCGAATTTGTCAAACTTCACATCCATTTATTCAATCAGGTGTAGACTTATGTGGTCTTTACATGATTAGGAAAAATTCAAGGAGATCATAGAAAACTACGAAGATATGTGTGGCCATATTTGTATGCTTCTTAACGAAAGCAGTGCAAATAGAAAAAGTATTTAGTCCAACCAGTAAAGTATTTATCGCAACTCTTTTAAGATTTTTTTTTCGTAGAGGATTAATCACTGATATATATTTCGACAATGTTCGCAATTTTGTTTAAGCAAATAGAAAATTGAAGTCACTTTTTTAATTATGTCGAAATGAAAGTAAATTTGAATATGTTCACTCTCATTCAACCAGCAAAGGAAAAACCTGGCACTTTATTCCTCCCAGATTTCTCAACTTCGGTGGATTATGGAAGCTTTTGTAAAATCTATGAAGCATCATTTAAAACCGGTAGTGGGAGATGCTCATCTAACGTTGAAAGAATTAAAACCTCTGCTTGGTTAGATTAAGGATACTCTAAATTCAAGGCTCCTTTGTCCTCTATCAAGCGATCCCAACGACTTTTACCCGAGCACATTTTCTAATTGGAGCCAAACTTAGAGTTGATTCAAATTAACCGATTTTTAAGATGGCAACTGCTACAAAGATTAAATCAGCATTACTAAAAACTCTGGTCCAGAGAATATTTTCCCGAAATGCAAAAACGAGTAAAATGAAGGTCCAAAGGTAGCTCTCTTAAAGTTGGATATTTGGTCATCGTCAAAGACGATCACCTTGGTTCGCAATAATGAGTGTTAGGTCGGATATCTGTAGTTCATCCAGGAGAGGACCAAATCGTTTGAGCAGCAGTGCGTGTCAGAAGTGCTTTGATAAAAAGAAGTGCGCCTAACTTAAGAGTATTGCCCCTAGGTTTTTATGTAAACAATATAAACCTTTTGTTATCTATTTGTTTTATTCTATGTTTAAATCTTTCATTTAAAATTTGTATATTTATTGTGTTGTTGAAAAATAGGGCTTTCAAGGAGGGCGGCATATTTAAGATTATAAGATGTAGATTTAGTTTGTAAATTTATGCCATGATCACTAGTATTCTTGGAGTCTAGGGGCAAGTTGGGATAATTCTTTCTTTTCCATGAAAACCAATGAACAATCGGTCAGTTGGCTCTTCTTCGCTAGAGAATAATGGTGGCCATAAAGTCTTTCCGGTCGCCTCCTTTAGATGTTAGGTTATAGGTAGTTTTATAATAGGGCACAGGACAGTTGTTAACCAAATAGCTAACAGGTTAATAAAAAAACATTGATTGTTTGTAGGCTTTGTGCTTTTTCAGTACGAAACGACGTGTTAAACGCCTATCGTACCGGAACTGACGTACGACTAAAGTTACTAGGTTAAACTTTAAAGAACGTCTTCGGGTAGGCTGAATTGTTAAAAAGTCATTAACTTTCTCAGAAACTTTACGCTAAAGAACCTAAGACTAACTGAACGAAAGTCTTTGTCCTGATCATGAACGACTTTACTCCTATTCCAGGCGTTTGGAATGTGCCCTTAAGCAATGCTAGCTCTAAGAACTCGTGTAAGAGAGCCTAGTGTTATGTGTAGTCCATTTTTGTAATAGAACGGGAAAAACTCCGCCCGATCCTGGTGCTTTATATGGTTTAAAGATTTTTTTTGCCCATTCGACCCCTATGGAAGTGACATTTTCCGAGGCTAGCTTTCAGTCTTTAGATCAATATTGTTTCCTAGGGCTGGCCTCCTTAAAGCGATCTGATAAAGGCATCTCTTTGATGTTCTGGAAGTGTGTTCCTAGTAAAAGCTTTAATGTATCTTTCACCTTTTTAGTACATCGTCCCGTGAGGGTTTTTAAACATCTTGGTTGAGCTGGTTTATTGGTAAATAGGATCCTGGATAGTTAAGAAGTCTCAGTAAGGTTTTCTATTACTTGGCAATACTCTTTCCAATTCTAATTTTGGCAGAATTTATAGCCTTGCTATATTCTTTTTTCTGAAGGGGACCAATTCATTTTTCACCCTGATATTTCTTACCTTGTTGAAGGCTCTTTTTACCTTAGTCCTAATTTCGCCAGGTCTTTGGTCCATCAGCTAACCTTTGACTTCTCGTTTCTGTTCTGACAGCGCAGTTTTCGTCAAATACCTCCTTAAGACTGCTGAACTATTCTGGCAGCCTTTCCTAGTTGTTTCTTTGAGTGTAAACTGAAAGAAACGCGCTGCAACCTATACCCTAAGGTAGCCCAATACCTGTTCTAGTTTGCAACTCGATGATTTCGATTTGGTTCTGTAATTTTTTTGTGACAGATTATAATCTTAATCTGCCTGTGTGGCAAAAAATCAAATTTTCCATCTTCACATTCATCTGGAGGTTGATTTTGGCGGGGAAGTTTCTGTACTTATTTGTTAAGCCCAAGTAAAAATATTTTTAAAATAAAATTTTAGTATTAACTTTTTGCAACAGAGATTATTTTTGATCTATCTTTTTTGGACTGTAATGACATGTTTGTGACAAAAAATAGTATTTTCCCACTTTGAATATTAAAATTCAAATAAATTGGAGGATGATAGGACGTTTCACTATTATTTTCGGAAAAATTATTAAAAAACATTTTTTATCGTTGGAATTTGATAATTTGGACAAGTTTTATTTAAAAAGATTATCCAGTTTTTACAGTGAAATTTGTTTGTTATTTTTTTTAACACTGCATGACAAGGTATCGGCACCCACAAATCCGATAGCTATAATAGGTTGCTATTAGGTACAGTATACACGCAGTCAATATTTCATGATACTATCACATCTTGTTTTTGAGGTACAGGGTGAGAGATTTTCAAGAATCCCCCCTTTTAGGCATTTGATAGGGGTTGTCATAAATCCGGCGATAGTCGCGCCGTGTTTGTCTGACCCAATCGATTTTATTTTTCGTGATAACCTATACATAACAGCGTTTTATGTGCTCCTTCGTTCCTTCCTAAAATGTCAAAATTACCTGTATTCTGCTATTAGCTCTGGTACTGTCATTTAAGTGAAAGTGAAAACACTGATTTATTATATCTTTTTTTTTTTGAGCTGCAATCATTATTTTTATGTTGTCTGTGCACTAAGACTATTCTATAAAGGTGTCATATGCATGTATTTAAAATCAGAGCTCTAGGTAAAAAATTGAAAAATGCCGAATTGAATATTTCTAATGAGAATTATGAAGTACAACCTCTTTTATTAGTATGTTTTTATTTTTAACTTTGCCGTTTATATTTGTTTAAAGTAAATGTATTTTAAATAATTTGTTATGACCTAGAAAACAATTAAGAGTTTTAATCAATTTCACAAAAAAAAGACCCAAAATTTGTTTAGGTCTGTGAGACCCAGCGCGAACACATTTTCCCACAAGAGTTACTACTACCGGTTTAAGAAAGGAATATATTTATTAGGTATTATGATAGTTTTGACTATTTTTCCAATATTGATGCAAAAAAATTAACCAAAGCTTGCGCATAAATTTAGTAAATAAGGTGTGTAACTGGGACATTCTGAAGGCTTAAGAAAATAAGTATATGAAAACCTATCTTGATGAAAAGCTTTGTATTTATTGCAAGATAATTAATGGAAACAAGACATCCATACCATTTGCAATACCAAATCTGTAACGCGAATCCAGTTCTCATGATTTCTATTTTTGCATAGTGACACATCTTTTTTTAACTTGGATCCAAGTGCACCAGCTCTGGCAAATAGTTGTTGGTTAGAGAGCGGGATTAGCGGGTTAGAATTTTTTTCAGTTAATACGGAAAATAACAACAGTTTGTATTTTAAATCAGGTATAATGGGCGCCAAAATTTGGGCAACACTTTGTGGCCGATTTAAATAGGTAAAATTACACAGGCAAAAAGGCAATTTTAATAGACCACCACGTAAACGTTTAATATGCATCGTGGAATATACCTCTAAAATATGGGTCTACACTAAAAATATGTTCGTTAATTGAAAATAATAATAATTGTAGCGGCTACAAAGCTTTACCTTACTATTAATTTGCCTTAAATATGAAAATTTAGGCAATACCTTTACATTTATCAGACTAACAATTTCATTTATCAATGACTTTTTACTGTATATCTGTTTCAGGTGCTTAAACCTATTGGGAGTATCGTTGCCATTTTTGGAAGAATAAAATTTTCAGGCAAATAACTAATGGTTTTTTTAAGTTTATGCAAAAGGAAAGTCGGTGAAAATAATAATTATTATTATTATATATTATTATTAAAAAATTATTTATACCATATATATCATGTGAATATTGTAGGTTTAATTAATTATAGATAATGCTCTGAATTACCTTAAGCATGCTTTGCAATTAATATTCTATTAAGAAATCTTTTGAGAGGTACTAACAAATAAGAATAAAATTCACAGATCTAACACCTTACGCAAGCATCCTATGTATTAAAAATGCCTGACACAATTTTTAAATTTAAAAAATATGACATTTTTGGAGAACAATGCTGTAATTAATGTTGCCTTGTTTGTAAGATACAGAGAGTATTAAAAACTAAAACTGTGACGTTTATTGTTTTTTCTTTTATAGGTTCATTAATAAATAATAATTTTGGCTCTTCATGAAATTTGGTAACCTAAACGTTTTGGAAATAGCAAATCCATATCTACTTGAAATTTTAATGTGTTTAGTAGAATGCGCCATTGACAAAACAGCGTATAAATGTATTTTGCATTTTGTACAAAAGAATACTTTCCCCGTTGGCGCCTTTTACAATGTATACTAAAATTTTGACTACATGATCTGTCACGCGTCCGGTTTCGACTGGATATTGTTTTATTATCGCGAAAACTTTTAGTAGGGATATCAAATTTCATGCAGATAAAAGTCTGTTAAGAATGAACATATAAACATCAATATATTTTAGTTTGATCGTCGACTTCTGGGATCACCTGTATGTACAGTATGTCCGGCGATGGGGTAGACAAGAGGGCAGACGGACTAAACATTTCATTTTTTGAGGAAAAGTCAATCTTTATAAATAGTTTTGCTTGCCGAGAGAATACGATTGTTGATGGAAAAAATTAAAAATTGTATACAGGGTGTCCCAAAATTTTGAATTAAGGGTACTTTATTCTTGTGAAAAATTTAATTTAAAAAAAACTTTAAAACTTCTTATAAAGAATGACTTTTCCTCGAAAAATGAAATTTTCGCCGGACATTGTATAAGTATATATGTTAGTTTTTAATTTAATTTGGCAAATAAACATAAAGATATGTGTGTTCAAAATTGGAAAGGCCAAATGTTAGAAGATGATTTATTACTTACCATGAAACATGAAATTAGTTTTTAATAACGTCGAAAATCTAGAGTCTCTAAAATAGTAGTAACTCAAGTAAATCAAAATAAAACAGGTTAGTTAATAAAATCTGTCTATATTTAATATATTTTAATAATTTTGTGATATAAAGAAACAACCGTAAACAAAAATCAATTTACATATAAAATCGAGTATAATTTAATTTTAACCATATCATAAATGAATATTATAATAGGTAAATTAATAAACTAAATGTGTAATGAATAACATGACTTATATCGAATAGAACATCTAAAAAACCTAATCTATAAAATAGGGTAAAGAGTTTTTTAAGAATCAAAATAAATCTTTTTTTTAAATTTTACTTACTGTGATATACAAAGATATTGACGCAAAAAACTTGCATATTTTCGTACTTTCAGTTACCAGATTTTCTAAATTATTTCATTATTAGTGAAAAATGGTTTATTTATTCCTATCTTTCCTATCCAAAATAAAAATAACTCGCAAACCACTGTTCGTAAACTATATGGGGTAACACTAAGCTGAACGCCCAGTATAAAAGAGATGATTATAATGCATATAAAATATATTTTATGCTATAAAGTACATATTATTAAAAAAAACATACGAAAACGAGGCAACCTAGAAACTAAAAGCTTGGCTAAAAAAAATATTGTCATACATATTCAACAAACTGCTTTATATTTTATATTATACATGGTGTTCAGCTAAAAGTGACTCCCGGCTATATCCACAAATAATTACTCACAAACCACTATTTGTAAATTATCTGGGTAACCCATAACTAAACACCCTGTATAAAAGATGATTACAATCCATATAAAATATATTTTATATTATAAAGTTCATTCATATTATAAAAAAAAATATACAAAAACGAGGCATCCTAGAAACTAAAAGCTTGGCTAAAAAAATATTTTCATGCATATTATTCAACAAACTGCTTTATATTTTATATTATACAGGGTGTTCAGCTAAAAGTGGCTTCCGGCTATATCCAAAAATAATAACTCACAAACCACTATTCGTAAATTATCTGGACAACACTTACTAAACGCCCTGTATAAAAGATTATTACAATCCATATAAAATATATTTTATGCAAATCTGTTAACAGTGGCTAACTGAGGAATTTTGTTGTTTTAACACAAACCTGAATAGCAGTTTCGACAACATTTATAAAATTTACATTTGTCCTTAATTTGTTGAAATATTTTTGGATAACTAGCATCATAAAGAGGAAGTGCTTTTTCATGAATATTACGCATATCTTTAATCCACCAGATTCTGTCACATATACGACAATATTCATTTAGCCTATTACTATAAAAATGTCTACCTATATAATTTATCAAAAATAATGTTCTCTTTTCAAACACTTTTACATTGGTCACTGTTACAGTAACTAAATTAGCATTATTCGATAAAATTTTCTCCAGAAAAGCGGTACCACGGTTTGAGGCAATAGTCGAGGCAGTAGTACTAGAACTAGCTTTTGCCTGTGGTTGAGCTTTCTTCTCGCGATAACGTTGACTAGCTAAGGCACTCTTGGATCGAGTATTTTCAACCATAACGACGTCATCAACCTTCTTAGTATCAGTCTTTAATAAATTAGTTTGACTTATTTTTCTGCGCTGTTTGTAATTACGACATCTTTCGGCGATTTATATACCACTTTTGATTTGTGAATTTATTTTGGATTTTTTTCCCTTTTGTGTTATCAGCAAAGCTTCTGCCTTTTCATTGAGATCATTTGGTTTTCTTTTTTTTACGAGTACATTTTTTTCATCTTTATTTTCTAAAATATTTAAATTTCTTTTCTTACCACGTTTGTTTTGTGAATGACTCAAAAATGTCACTTCTCTTTCTTCCATATTGTTTAATTTTATATTGGAAGAATGTTCTTGAGACTCCATTACCACGTCTATTTCCTCCGTGTTGTTTGACTTTACATTGAAAGAAGCGTCTTATTTATTTTCTATTAATTTCGGGTAAGTAACTGAACTTACATTATTGGATAAAATATTCAAGGGAAAAGCAGCAGCACTGTTTGAAGCATTAGTACTAGAACTTGCTTTTGCCTGTAGTTGAGTTTTCTTCTGGCAACAACGTCGAAGATTTAAGGCATTCTTGGATGGAGTATTTTCAACAATAACTATGTCATTAACTTCAGTAGTATCATTAACAGTTGTTAATAAATTAGTGCGACTTATATTTTTGCGTTGTCTGTAATTACATCTTTCTGCGTTTGATGTACAGCTTTTGATTTTTGTATTTTTCGATTTTTTTTTTCTCTTGTGACAAAATACCATTCACGAACGAAGATTCAGTTGTAGGTAAAGCACTTACCTGTAGCTTTTTACGTTGCCTGTAATTACGACATTTTTCTGCGTTTGTCATACGGGTCTTTTGGTATTTTGATTTTTCTTTTGTCTTTTGTGAGACCAGCAAAGCTTCTTCCTTTTGATTGATGTCAGTAGGTGGATTGATATCAGATATCATTTTCTCCTCCATATTGGATTTTAGGATTTCATTTATTCTTATTCTAGTTGTCAATCATTTACAATGGGATTGATAACATTGGAATCATTTTCTCCTCTATATGGTTTGATTCTAGAATAGAAGACATTCCTTAAAACATTTTTAATACATTGAATGACATTAGACCATACACCATACAGTAAAAATAAACAGTCATATTTTGCGGCTTGTTTTAAATAAATAACTGCTTATTGTTAAATGGCTATTTTTAATTGTTTTTTAGTTTGTTGCGTCTTATCGAGTAATCAAATAAGTAATAAAAATATTACATTTTAATCTTTGCGGTCTAAATTTCGTTTATAGATAAATATTTTATTTAAAATCTAGTAAACAAGAATTTTAAAACATTGATAATTAGCGAAACTATAAAATCTGACATTTTTGACAGATACTATGTCAATAAATATTTTTCTTTTATTTTCCCTAATCTAATTCTAAGATTTCATTTAAATCGGTTCATAAATAGCAAATCTGTCAAATTTGACATTTTTGACAGATACTATGTCAAAAAATATATTTTTTTATTTTTCCTAGTCCAATTATAAAATTTTACTCAAATCGGTTCCTAAATAACGAAACTGTCAAATTTCACATTTTTTACAGATAGTATGTCATAAAATCGACATATTTTGAGAATCACCCTGCAGGTATCTTCCAATCAAGGTTCTAATAAGTAATAAAAATATTGCATTTTAATATTTACGGCCTAAATTTAGATTTAAATAACACTATAAAATAACACCAACTTACCTTATTCAACAATATTATTCAAACATCTAGAATAACTCACAACGGCGTCGTCAAAGTATTCGTTACGTACTATCATACTCTCATAGGTACTATTATCACAAGCAAACTATTTTACTAAGCGTTAATCGCGCCGATTCGGTGTCGAAAATTCATTATTTCGAGATCACGAAATCCAATGTTCTCCGTATGCGTTGGTCGAGGTCACGACATCCTTATTAAGTTTGCCTAAAAGGGATCCCAGTAGCATTTTCAATACTAAAAAATTAGCAGAAATATTAATAGTCTATACCCCTTTTTACAATATATCTATCCAAGAACCGCTTTTTAGAACAACTTGACGGACACAAGCATAAACCTCATGAATAAAGAGTTAATGCAGGTAAGCTGACAATTCTTATTTAAGATAATATCAATAGGCAAATTAAAAATGATCCTACCTTTCCCTTTAAAGGAGTGAAAACTTTAATTATAAACATATATCAGGCGTAACATTGAAAACCTCTACTTTTTGAAGCCACAAGGGGACAATATATGAGAGATATTAATTGCGTTCTAATAGTTATAATAGTAGCACCACAGGCCCAATATTTAAAAATAGTAATAGGATTATATTACTTCAAATATCAAATGAAAGTCAAGAAACAGGCAGAAACAGAATTTTAGCCAAATAATTGACTTGGATTAACCTGCACATATGCTGGTACTATATTTCTACTTTTCTCACTTTAATAACGACATCTAGTTTTTCATATTTATATATTGTACAATATATTTTCACTTCCATTACATTGGTAAAACCGTAAATGAATTCAAATATTTATATTTTAACTGGTACACCCTATTTATTTGTCCATTTTAGGAATCCTTATTAAATTTTAGATTGATTTAAGCCCAAAACCGTTGGTCTAACTGTTGTCATCAAGAAGTTATTTTTCCATATTGGCAATTTTGGTCTTTTACCTTTTTGATACAAACAAGTATGAGTTTTACTATTGTGGTTGTGAAATATTTTTGATTTAATGAAATTTTTTTCAAATTCTTTCAATTTTTACTTTCGCTTTTTTGTTTCTTATAAGATTTTCCGTTTTAAATGTAAATACTGACATGCTTTAAACCCAACAAAAACTAATAAAATCTATTAACGATAAATACAACAAGAGATATAAAAATTCCACAATATTTCTATAAAGATTTACAATCGAGATGATTTACACCCATGAACGAGAAACTAGATGTGCTGGACACATGTCTAATTGAAGGTTTGAAAAATAATTTGGATTAGACGGAATATTCGTAGAAGTCTGTGATCCATGAAGCTTGTTAGCATAACAACGCTAAACAAATTACTGATATAACTGCCGCCCATGCTGAAAAGTGAAACCATGTCTGGTCATAGCACATATTTATAGAAATATTGTGGAACGATGAAGAGCGTGACATAGCCGCATCCCATACAGATACATGTTGTTTAAAAATATTTAAGTAAGTACTTTATTTCTTGCAAAAGCGTCCAATACTAGTGACCTTCTGGCAAACTTATTTAATTCTACGTTTCGTGTTCTTTTATTTGATAGGTCACACGTTACAATTCAAATAAGTTGATACCGCCTGTTTTGTAATGGCTTTCATGCTAAGGTCTTTTTAGCATACTTATTGAATGCTCTATTATTTTACGCCGTACGTCATACGAAAAAAAAATAAAATAAAAAAAGTGAAAAGGACATTTTTCACGAAGATTGAAAAAATATTTATGAAATTAGTAACTATTACTAATGAAAGCAGTGGCGGACCATTTTTTTTTTGCTAAGGATAATTAAGGGCATGTTAGCGCGGACGCCTCTGAAAGAAATAGAACAAATATGTTTTTGCCAAAAATGCTTTGTAAGCCTAGTTAATATCTAGCAATTTCAAAAAACAACAAGAGGTTTCAACATATTTAAAGGAAAATGAAATTTTTTCATAATTTTAAAGATCCTGCATTTTAAAAATAAGGCGTTTCCGGACCTATGTTGATATGAACTTTTTTTCTTTAAATGACCCAAGGATTAGTTGTTAACATCTTATTCAATAACACCCTGTATATTACTTGACTTGAAAAAGCTTTTACATTTGGAATGGATAGGGACCCATTAGTATAACATTGTTACATTTAGAAAAGGTTGCTGTAAGGAACTTTGATAGAAATACAAATCTTGTTCCCTGAAATCAAGAAAGATTAAAAAAGACAAAAAGATTGCAAAGGTTTTTTAGTCTTTCTTGGTTTCATGGGACAAGATTTGTATTTCAATTTTTGAAGATAAGCAAGGACCAGTCCGTTCCACAAAAAAAAATAAAAACCTCTGATAGATTTCAGTGGGAAATTACAATCTACAACTGACGTCGACATGAAACAGAGGGTCTTCTATTTAAAATAAACAGGTTATTAGAGTGTTTACTGTACTTATTTGGTCATAATTTGGAACATCCCTCACAAACTAATTAAATTTTTTACATGTGCTACACAAAACTTAATTAATTAGGCACTCATCCTAAATTTGGTTTTGACAGCGGAAAAATGTGTTGAAAATTTAAACGTTAAATCTCTTACTACATTTTGACAAAATACAAAATATTTCAAAGCCCTTAGAGGGGGTAAACATTGAACTTGCTTTTATTTCGATGAAAGAATCTGAAAAGGTAACAATAGGTAGGGTGTTCTATTTAAAAAAAAAGGCAACTTTCATATGTTTTATGCTTTTAGGAGACCGTATAGATTATAAAACTAATTTTAAAATGTTCTTATCCATCCCCTAAATAAAACGTTTTTAAATCAAGTATAGTAAGCTTAATCTTTCGTATCGTATTTCGTGAATAACTCGGTATAGTATACAGGGTGTCCGTTAAAGCGTGGGCCAAACTTTGCCAACGGATTTTACCACGAAAATTAATGAAAAAATATTTTATACAATGTTTCTCATAAACGCCCAATTTTCGAGATACAGGGTGTTAAATTTGAAAAAATTAAAACGATTTTCCAGCATGTATGTTGCTTATGCGACCCTTACCTTATGGTAAGGGATTTTTTTTTAATTTGACATGAAAAGTTTTAACAAAGACCTACATCATTTGCTGCGTCGACACAAAAAACCTTTAAAAACTATATTTTTAAGAACCTTTTCTGAAATATAAAGGTTACGTCATTGCTTAAAATGAAAATAAATTATATTTTTTCAATTTTGAATATTTTTCTAGCATAAAAGGCATATATTTTAAGTATCGCTAAGAAATAAAATGTTCTGTAATTAAATAATTAAACTTTAGCTGAGAAAAGCGGGTAGCGGGTACCGGGCTATATTCGCTTCGAATTCCTGCAAAGTTTCGTTAGATTTCTGATAACGGTTCTTTAGCTGAGAAAGGTTAACGTGTTCCAAATGTGTTTGTCCATATCGGATTTATAAGCGTTGGGTTAGTCCTCTTGTTCTACTGGAGCCATAGTCTGCATTATATCTGTCGCCTCTCTACGCAATGCTAAAATTAGGGCGGTGGCCTTTTCTTTAAGTGTCCAGTTATTCACTCGTGCAGCTGCTTTGAACTGATAACGATAGTTTGCCTAAGAGGATTTTCCGTCGAGCCAAGGTGGCTTCATGTGAAATCTGGATATCCCTATGTCATTGATGATTCCTCTGTGGATCGTACCGGCTATAGATTTTTATTCACTATCTATTCCTACCGTTGCCCATTAACTCTTGTCTCTCATTATTTTTCTGGTTGATATTTATTAGTGGCTGATTACTGAGTGTTGCAAATTTTCTCTCCATTTCCTCAATTTTATTAACCACATGTTCTATATTTTCCCATAATTTATTTTTCACATCTTCAATTTTTTTATCCACAGCATTTTTTTCAAATTTCGGCTTCATTGCATTACAGCTTTAGTCTAATTTTTGCAGTAATGAGTTAATCTCTCAGCTAGTTTCGAATAGGTACGTGCGTCTCTGGAACCTTACCTTCCTGTATCAAGGCTTTTCTGAGTCGTTGTTGTAACACCGACTTCTTACCAGTGGTTTCACAATCGCGTTCCTTTAATCCCTTTTTCAAATGAAACACTTTCAGGTCTTCTAATTTCATCTTCGTCGAAGACATTTTATCTTTTTTCATGCATCATCCCACTTCTGATATCAATTGTTACAAATCTCGGATTCGGAAAATGCAATTAAATTGATTGCAATGTTTAACAGTAATATTATATTTATTATTAAGAACTGTACAACCTCTTTGTGACAGAGCAATTGATTACATCACAGTCTGCATTCCTCTTGTATCCATAGTAACGTTCCCTGTTACCAAAAATTATGGCGCATATCGTTACAATACTGTAACGAAATGTAACTATAAAATTTGGTTAAAGAAATCTTTTAGAAAAATTTGACAAGGGAAAGCGGCCGCGATAATGAAGCAAACGGCAGATAAGCGTTCCAGAAATTTCGGCAACCGATAAGCCTTATTTGCTTATTTGATTTTTCTAGAACTCGGAAACGGAAACTAAAAAAACGCGGTCCCCTTTACCTCAGTGAATGGAGTCAGTTAGTTAGTGGTTGGTTAAAATTCAATGAATAAGTTAGTCAATTAAATGGTTTTAGTGAATTGAAATAGTAGTGTTCCGAGTTCAATTTAGAAATAAAGTGGTTATAATTCACGGCGTGTGAATCATTCAAACCAATAGCCCGCAACAACTGGTGTCAGAAGAGAGATTATTTTTGTGGATTGTACGGTGGAAGTCGTGCGACGTTTCGAAATATTGCGTTGGCGGCGATAATTAAATTTAGACTTTATCACGGACTCTATAAACTGTTCAGTAGTTATATGGGGCGCGTCAAGTAATATCTTGAACATTATAAAACGCTTTATGGAAACAAGATTAAAACAACAAGTGCAAGCGATATTAGCAATGATAAAAGACAAAGAAGAACAGGATAAAGCACAAAAACGAGAAGATGATGAACGAAGACAACAAGATGAAGAACGAAGACGACAACATGAAAAACGAACACGACAAGAAAAAGAACAGAAGGAAAAACGAACACGACAAGAAAAAGAACAGAAGGAAGAACAAAGACAAGATGAAGAAAGAAGACGACAATAAAAAGAACAGGAGAAAGAACGAATACGAAAAGAAAAAGAACAAGAGAAAAAACGAAGATGACAAGAAAATGAGGAAAAAAAGAAATGCAGACAAACAAGAATTGCTTAGTCTGTTAGCAAATATAACTGAAAAAATGGAAGTAGACGTTGCAAAAGTGAAAAAGAATTAAAAGAACACATTACAGGAATGAGAAAAGAAATGCAAGAAGAGATTGGCGAAGTCAGGAAAAAAATTGGAAAAATAAAAGAAAAATTCAAAAGCAAGCTTCTGGCTTTGGACAAAGTAACACAAAAAAAGATCAGCAACATTGAAAAGGCCATGAAAAGTTGCTAAGTGGAAATCCTACACAACATTAATTCAAAAGTGTACCCGCTATTTCTTCCCAAGAGGTAAAACCTCCGACCTATGATGGGAAAACATTCTTCCAGACCTACAGAAAACAATTCGAAGCTGTTGCTAAGGCCAATCGGTGGACGAAGGAAGAAAAGACAACCTCATTGGTGGTATCCTTGCGCAGAGAATTACTCAGAACTTTATCTAAAAGCCAATGGTGAAATAAAAACATCGGAAATAAGGAGCAAATACTGAAAAATTGCAAAAATTATAGAACAAGTCGAACTTTTTCAAAAAACCTAGAAAAATATTGCAAAAACCAGAAAATTACAATAAGGCAAATTAGATTTGAAAAAAAATGGTTCTTTTTAAAAAAAAGCGACTACTGAAATAAAAATTGGCGAATAAAATTGACATACCGAAAAAAAGACGAATATTGAATAGAAAGTTGCTATTTCTTGAATTTTATATTTACAAAAAGTTGAGTATTTTAGAAAAATATATTTAGTAGGATCTATGAAAAATTTTAAAATTCTTAAAAAGAAATTAATTAAAAAGAGTAGAAATCTCAGAAAAATCAAGAAAAATTTACAACCAAAAAGAGTCAAATCTGAGAAAAAAGGCAAATTTTAACACTAAAATAGAAATTTAAAAAAAAAAAACTAGTTTTGAAGAAAAAAGGCAAAGTTTTGAAAAAAGGCGAATGCTGAAATAAAATTTTGAAAGTAGAATTGAAATACAGGAAAAAAGGACTAATTTTGAAAAACAAATAAAAATTTGCATAAAATTATATTCAAGAAAAATCGAATTTTTTTAATTTAACAAAATTTGGGGAAAATAAGGAAATTAATAAAATATATTTATTACAAAGTCAAAAATGTGTAAAAACATAATACAAAAAAAATGCAAATTTCCCAGTGAATTGCAAATTTTAAGAAAAAAGTCAAATTTTGGACATAATTCCGAAATATCGAAAAAAAAGACGAATTTTGGCAACAAATATTAAAATTTCGATAGAAAGCCGAATAGCAACTAAAAGGCTGAATTTTATGATAAAAGTTCAAATTTTTATCAATTGACATATTTTGGAAATCAAGTATACATAATGTCGAAATTTTAAAATTTCGTTTTAAAAAAATCGTAATTTTCGAAAGTACCTGAATTTTGAATAATTTTGATTTTTGGAAAATAAAAGTATTTTGATAAGAATGGTCAAAATTTTAAAGAACGTTCAAAATTTTGAGAAAAAATTCAGAAAAAAAGCCTTAAATTCCTCAAACGTTCATAAAAAAAATGGAGTTTTCAAAATATCGATAGAGGGCAAATTATGAAAATGTAATTTCCATGAAGTTAAACAGCTAAATTCTAAAAAAACTAAGAAATATGGACAAAAAGAAAGGTAAATTAGAAAACCAAGTCCATATTTTGGCAAAAAGGGTATAATTACTCAGTAAAATTTAAATTTGACAGAGGAAGCCGTATCTTGAGAAAACAGCTGAAATTGTTTAAGGAAAAGTTTTGAGGAAAAGAGGCAAAATTTGGAAACCAATACGAAAAGTTTAATTTCATGGTTAATAAAAATTATTTTCTTTGCATTTATTATTAGCAAAGTTACTAAAAGATATACTTAATTACGCAGAAATTGATTAGAACCAATTATTAAAAAAAATAAAAACATGCTAAAAAAATCTGATTAGGTAATAATTAAACAGATTTCAAAAAATAGTAAAATTATTCTAAGTTTTAAAAAAATGGAAATTTAAAAAAAACGAATTTTAGGAAAAATGGTAAAATAATTTCGAAAAAACGAATTAAAAAATACGAAATATTTCGAGAAATGTGATGCGTCGAATTTTCCAGTAAAGTAAAATTTTGAAAAGAAAAAAGTTTTTTGCCTAAAGTTAAACAAAAAAAACCAATTTCACAAGAAAAATCGAAATTTGCAAAAATATAAAATACCCAAATTTGGAAAACAAGTCAAATTTGAAAAAGTTGGATTTAAATAAAAGTTGCAATTTTCAGAAAAAGTGATTCTTGAGAAATGTGGCAAAATTCAAAAAAGAAACCAACTTTGCAAGGACAAAAAGGAGAAAAAAGACATTTCTGGAAAAAGTCGGAACTTAGAACAAAGTTGTAAAAATAATTCTTTTAAAAAGAAAAACTTCTTTGGAGAAAAAACAGAACAATTGCCTCAAAATATGTTTATTAAAATTTCAAAATTATTGTTTGTCAACAAAATTTTCTTTATTTATTAATAGAAAAACAAGCTCATCTTAATAGACCGGTTAAGTTTCTAACAAGAGGCAATTTTTTGACGAACAAATCGAAACTTTCAGAAAGTCGGATTAAAAATATTGTTACGTGCGTTATCGGTTCGAATTGATACACGTGATTATTCCCACTTTTTTACTGAACTCAACTTTGATCACCACAATTGACAATTAACTCACTCATTATTAACTTCTGCTAACTCAATAATTACACTGATTCAAACTGACTGACTCGAGGGAAAGCTAACCGCCTTTTTATAGTTTTGGCCCCCGGCTTCTAGAATTTTCGGCAGATAAGGCTTATCGAATGCCGAAATTTCTGGAACGCTTATCTGCCGTTTGTTTCGTTATCGCGGCCGCTTTCCCCTTATCAGAACCTTCTAGAAACTTTTTTTATTTACTAAATTCTACAATCCTATTCTAAATCCTATTTCATCTATTTACATTGCGTTACAATATATTTCAGTCATCATCATGAGAAGCACAAGAGCCCTGAAGACCAGAACAGGTTAAGATACCTTCCTCAGAAAATGATGAAGAAGAAGAGAATTTAAATTTTCAGGATAAATCAAATTTTTGGAAGTATGTAGAGATTTTGAAAAGTAACAGACGATTTTTAAAGAGTTTTAGTTTGGATTCTAGTCTAAATTTCTACAAGAAAACCAAATTTTAAGCAAAAAATTGAATTTTGGACATAAAACAAAAAGTTAAAAAAAAATAAAGAATTTTGAGACGAGTAAAAAAGACGAAAACCTCAGCCAACTTAACGTTTTTTGGTAATTTCATAAAAGTAAATTAGAAAGGAAATATTTAATTTAGGCTGAAGATTGGGTGTTTTTTTTATTTGCCAATTTCATTAGCAAGCGATTTAATGCGGGAATTAATAAACAATTTCATCAGTGACATTAGTAAAACTAATTGTTTCTTCTTTTAAGTAGAAGCAATAATCAACAATTTACATCAATTGATAACCATTTGTCTAATGAAATTTATTGTGTGCGACAAAGCTAGTTGTTTCATAAAGGTTCGCCTTATGTAAAGGGTGAAATATTCTGATTTTTGTGAAAATGTAGTAACAATTTTAACGTTTACATCTATAGCTATCAAATTTATATTAACTTCTACTAACTTATTACATTTTGTGTCACACATGAATAAAATTGACTAGTGATAGGGGATCGCCAAAAATTATGACCAAATGATGACAAGTTTTAAACGCCAAATAATTTATTTATTTTAAACGGAACATATACAATTTTATTATTTATCAAATACGAACACTATTACACTTCCTTACAGCTAATACTTTCGTTGAGATAATAAGCCTTGTATATACGAATATATACAAGTTTATTACGATGCAATTGAAATCTAATTTCATTAGAATCTAATGAAAATTAGACTGCAATTGCAAAGTTCACGTAGGTGAGGCAAAGCTTGTATCACGGGTTGCATCGCAACATCCATAGATACAAACGTCCTCGGCGTGACTTTACTTTCATCTAGTTTTGACAAATGACCAATTAAATGTTCTGTAATTAAACAGTTAAACGTGCTTAAAATTGAAAATATGTACAACCGCAACCATAGACTAGTTTCGGCCTTCCTTGGCCTCGTCAGCATGGTACGGTGGTTGTACACACTTCCAATTTAAAGCCGTTAGTCAGTCGTATAAGTACCCAAGAGAGCAAACCTCCATCGGGTGACTTGTAACTGACTTTTAACTGTTTATTACGCAAACATTCTCGCTACATGCTAATTGAAGCATTACTCTCTGCTGAGATAATAAGCCTTGTATATACGAATATATACAAGTTTATTACGATGCAATTGAAATCTAATTTCATTAGAATCTAATGAAAATTAGACTGCAATTGCAAAGTTCACGTAGGTGAGGCAAAGCTTGTATCACGGGTTGCATCGCAACATCCATAGATACAAACGTCCTCGGCGTGACTTTACTTTCATCTAGTTTTGACAAATGACCAATTAAATGTTCTGTAATTAAACAGTTAAACGTGCTTAAAATTGAAAATATGTACAACCGCAACCATAGACTAGTTTCGGCCTTCCTTGGCCTCGTCAGCATGGTACGGTGGTTGTACACACTTCCAATTTTAAGCCGTTAGTCAGTCGTATAAGTACCCAAGAGAGCAACCCGTGATACAAGCTTTGCCTCACCTACGTGAACTTTGCAATTGCAGTCTAATTTTCATTAGATTCTAATGAAATTAGATTTCAATTGCATCGTAATAAACTTGTATATATTCGTATATACAAGGCTTATTATCTCAGCAGAGAGTAATGCTTCAATTAGCATGTAGCGAGAATGTTTGCGTAATAAACAGTTAAAAGTCAGTTACAAGTCACCCGATGGAGGTTTGCTCTCTTGGGTACTTATACGACTGACTAACGGCTTTAAATTGGAAGTGTGTACAACCACCGTACCATGCTGACGAGGCCAAGGAAGGCCGAAACTAGTCTATGGTTGCGGTTGTACATATTTTCAATTTTAAGCAAGTTTAACTGTTTAATTACAGAACATTTAATTGGTCATTTGTCAAAACTAGATGAAAGTAAAGTCACGCCGAGGACGTTTGTATCTATGGATGTTGCGATGCAACCCGTGATACAAGCTTTGCCTCACCTACGTGAACTTTGCAATTGCAGTCTAATTTTCATTAGATTCTAATGAAATTAGATTTCAATTGCATCGTAATAAACTTGTATATATTCGTATATACAAGGCTTATTATCTCAGCAGAGAGTAATGCTTCAATTAGCATGTAGCGAGAATGTTTGCGTAATAAACAGTTAAAAGTCAGTTACAAGTCACCCGATGGAGGTTTGCTCTCTTGGGTACTTATACGACTGACTAACGGCTTTAAATTGGAAGTGTGTACAACCACCGTACCATGCTGACGAGGCCAAGGAAGGCCGAAACTAGTCTATGGTTGCGGTTGTACATATTTTCAATTTTAAGCACGTTTAACTGTTTAATTACAGAACATTTAATTGGTCATTTGTCAAAACTAGATGAAAGTAAAGTCACGCCGAGGACGTTTGTATCTATGGATGTTGCGATGCAACCCGTGATACAAGCTTTGCCTCACCTACGTGAACTTTGCAATTGCAGTCTAATTTTCATTAGATTCTAATGAAATTAGATTTCAATTGCATCGTAATAAACTTGTATATATTCGTATATACAAGGCTTATTATCTCAGCAGAGAGTAATGCTTCAATTAGCATGTAGCGAGAATGTTTGCGTAATAAACAGTTAAAAGTCAGTTACAAGTCACCCGATGGAGGTTTGCTCTCTTGGGTACTTATACGACTGACTAACGGCTTTAAATTGGAAGTGTGTACAACCACCGTACCATGCTGACGAGGCCAAGGAAGGCCGAAACTAGTCTATGGTTGCGGTTGTACATATTTTCAATTTTAAGCACGTTTAACTGTTTAATTACAGAACATTTAATTGGTCATTTGTTAATACTTTCGTGTCTTCTTGAAAAACGCAAATTTCATGATCAACATCTTAAGTTTTAAATAGTATGGGCTACTTAAAGTTATAAAATAAAAGAATGCTGGAAATACATTAAATAATAGTGACTTATAAGTTTTCAAAATGACGATTGCCTGACTCTCAATACAAATACTGCCTCTTTTCAATACCTTTATTACTTTTGCTGGACACTTGTATAATGCCTAAGGCCGACGGAGGGCAATAAGAAGCAAGTAAGAAGAAGAAAACTTCCAAACATGCATTTGGCAATACTGCATCTTTCTTGCGATAAAGCGAAGCATTGTTTTCAGATCAGGCCAGTAGTAAGTAAATAACAATAAAAAATAGTCAGTCGGCGCGATTCAGTTAGTGATCGACGTTTATTTCATTTCTGATTTTTTGATGGTTTTTTATTTCGGTCGCTATGGCTTACACAACTATTGAATATGGGAAAGTGATGGTATTACATGGGGAGTGTTTGCGTAACGCAAATGCTGCTGCAATTGAATTTCGGAGGCGCTTTCCCAATAGTCTACGATTTCCGACTGCTAGAACTTTTGTGCGAACATTTCAAAGAGTACGTGAAGCAGGGTCGGTAATGTCAATACGCCAACTCGCAGAACATCGCCGAAATGATTTGAATGAAGTAGAAAATGTTTTGAACCTAATCGAAGTGCAACCAAGCTTTTTCACAAGAGCTATTTCAAGGCAGTGACGAATATCTCAAAGTAAGGTTTGAAGAATATTACGAGAAAATTCGCTTAATCCATACCACATTCAAAAAGTCCAAGCGTTAGAACCCTGTGATTTCCCTGGTCGGCTGGAATTTTGTAATTGGTTTGAAAATGAAAGTGCTGCCGATCCGAACTTTTTTAACAACGTGCAATGGACAGATGAGTGCTGGCATTTTAAACAGGTAACCTAAACCTACTGCTTTTTAAAAACCAACTTTACAGTCAGTATTGAAAGGTGAAAAGCTTTTCTTCTTCTTACCCAACTAGTGTCGCTTTTTATACCACTCTTTCTGCAATTAAATGTTTATTTTTTTGTTGAAGTTTTGTATATGAAATATGTTTTAAATTTAAACAAATAATGTCTTTGTAGTCACAACAGTCACATTTGATCGGACGAAAATCCGCACGCTACCCGTAGATTTTGTTTTCAAAGAAGATTTGTTCTTAATGTGTGGGCAGGAGTGTACGGGGATAATTTGATTAGACCATATTTTCTATCTAACGATTTAAATGGACCGCGCTATTTCCAATTTTTAATGGAATTATTCGACGATCTTCCTCTTGCTTTGCGCCGCGATATGTGGTATATGCATGATGGAGCTCCGGCCCATTTTGCTCGCGATGTCCGGGGATTTTTGAACCAGCAGTGCCCAAATCGTTGGATAAGAAAAGGAGGATTCATTATATGGTCACCGGACCTCAACCCAATCGATTTCTGCCTATGGGGTTATATGAAGTCTGTTGTGTACAATACAGAGGTAGAACACGTAGAACATTTGCGTGAACGTATTGAAGGTGCCGCCGAATAAATTCGCTATAACCCCGGTATACTCAATTGCATTCGTCATTCGTTTATCCATCGTATACAGTTGTGCAGAGAACGTAATGAAAATGTATTTAAATTGCTTTTGTAAGCCCGAATTATGCTCCTTTCCTCAATTTTTATGTGGCAACACCGAATGACCGGGCTTTATGCATTTCATATCGTAATTGGTAATGGATATTGGCATGCTAAATGACTGAATGCTGATCAAGTTGATTGCAGGTTAAACAAGTTGAATTATGTTTGTGATCCACATGTCGGCGAATTTGCAATACTTGCTACAGAAAAAATAGAGATGCTATTTAAATTAATTTTCCAGGTAGGAAACATACATATTTTTAATAATTATTTACGTTAGTAATTGCCGAATTTCTTCCAGAAGTTCCCTTTGTGAAAAAAGAGCTGTACAAAGAGAATGTGTTTTCTGCACAACCCACAGTGTTATTTTCATCCTTATCACTCCAGTGCCTCGTGCACGTGACCGTATTATAGTTGCAACCGCATCTTGAAGGAAAAGAAACTGCTGAAAGGTAAACAAAAAAAACAAATAGTTATTGTTCATCCTGATTTGTTCCTAATAAGCAATTTCCACAAATTTGTCTACAGTTTCATTCTTGAATCAATTTATATTTTAATTCTTCTTAAAAGATATGTAGGAACTGTTTGGGTTCAAAAAAGTCACAGATTGTATGAATATTGTAACGAAATGTAAATTATAGAATTTAGTACGTAAGAAAATTTTCTAAAAAGATCTGATAAGGGAAAGCGGCCGCGATAATGAAGCAAACGGCAGAGAAGCTTTCCAGAAATTTCGGCAAACGATAAGGCTTATCTCTGCTGGATTTTTCTGGAACCCAGAAGCGAAAACTATATAGGGTGGACCATAAGTAATGGTCCACAGGCAGTGGTGGATTTTTTAAATAAAAATAATGTGGTTTAGCTACATTTACCCTATACCAAAAGCTGATATTAACAGAGATACAGAGTGTCAAAATTGAAATAAAAATTTCGATTTTTTCGTATAATTATGGAATAAATTGTAATATAGGAACGAAATTTGGCACAAGGGAGTTTCTTAAGTGAAAGAAATACTGTAAAAAATATTAGAGTTCAGCCTGAACCGATTGTTAATTTGACAGCTGAAAATAGATTATTTAAAATGACAAAGAATCCCAATACGACTTCTATAAGAAGAAATATATACGTCAGACATGCCCCTTACCAAGTACCTTAGGGTATAATTTGCAGTGAATATTAACTTCTCTTGACTATAATTTATTATTTGAATCATATTAATTAAGTAATGAATAAATTTTGATCAAAATTCTTTTTTAATTCTAATATATATAATTCTTAGTTATAATTCACAAAATAATTTTCGTTAGAATTAGCTTCAATTTTTAATTTGCTCTTTTTATTTCAAGATGTTTCCTGGAACATTTGATATATTTGTATTGTAAAACAACCAATGTAGTCCTCTTTTTAAGGCTATCGTATATTTGAGAGAAAAAAATATGTTTTTTTTTGGAAAAAAAAATCGGCTGTATATCGCTATAACCTCCACAATTTTCACATTAGGATATAAGCTTTACAACAAAGCCTCTGCAAAAAATAAAAGGGTAAAATGGTACCCCTGCATAGTGTCATTGAAATTGTTTCGAAAAAAATTATAAGCAATTAGTTAATATAAATCAAGAGGTGTGGCTTTCTATACCTTCTAACAATACCGATTACACAATTGCACTATACTACGATACTGATTATTACAGATGCTCGTCTCACAAAAGTATGGTTACTGTAATCTGCACCGTTGCCGCCATCAAACGATTAATGTAATCGGACGGAGTCGTCCTTCCTCGTACTGGTTTCGAATGCACACGAAGTGGTATATAAGCTACTGCTTTGAAGATCGACATCAATTAGATTTTTCCTGCTTCAAGATGTTCTTTCAGATTTTACCAGTTGTTATTTCCAGCGCATTTTTTCCATTTGGGAACCTTCCTGTGGAACTCCTGTGCATGATCCTTCGGTAAGAATATTGTTTGCCTGGTTTTATTATAATTTTTTTGTGAAATTATTTGAATAGAGATGTATCATTTTTTAATTTTTTTTTTAGGTTCCTTGACCCAAAATCACTAGTGAATGCCTGTTTTGCTAATTCGAAATGGGCGAACGTATGTCGAGGTGACCCCGTCCTGAGAAAACGTTTGCGTCAACAAATCGCACGTCAACGACAATCGAAACGGGAACACCTCCTCAATCCAAGATATGGAGTGGAAGTTTCAAGAGAAGGAGAATCAGCTTTGTTTCGAAGAAATGTAGCAAAAAAAATTAGAGTTCAGCCTGCACCGATTATTAATTTGACAGCTGAAAATAGATTATTTAAAATGACGAAGAATTCCAATACGGGTTCTATAAGAAGGAAGACAGACGTCAGACATGCCCCTTATAGGCACCTTAGGGTTTAATTTGCTGTAAATATTAACTTCGCTTGACTATGATTTATTATTTGAATCGTATTAATTAAATTATCAATGAATTTTGATCATTATTTTAGAAAAAAATGTTACCTAATGTATTTTTTTGATTATAATTTTTAGAGAATTTTAACCTAAAACTTTCTACTTTTTTAAGAATTGTGACTTTCAAAAATTTTGCTTCTTCCTCGAAATTGTGTATTTTTGTGAATTATGAATATTTTCAAAATTTTAATTTCCATTTTATAAACTTTGTATATTCTGATCTTGTTTCCAATTTTTTTTACCAGTTTTGAGGTTTTTGAAAATCTACTTTCCTTTGGTTTTATTTTTGACAATCTTAACTCTTTTTTCAGGTTTTGACAATTTTAAAATTCTCTTCAAAATATTTATTTTTCAAAAAATTGTGACCTTTTTAAACTTCCACCTGTTTGAAAGTTTTAAATTTTTAAAAAGGTTCTATCTTTTCTTTGAAAATCTTGACCTTATTAATGACGTTCACTATTTTTAAAAGTTCAAATTTTTCAAAATTTCGATATTTTTCCGCATTTTGTTTTTACTCTGAAAATTTTGACGTTTGGTCAAAATTTGTCGAAAATTTCATTTTTGTTTTGGAATTCCGCCTATTTTGAAATTTTTGATTTTATTGTATGATCTTTGAAAATTTGATAGTTTTCCGCAATTTCTATTATTTTTGAATATTTCGAATATTTTTTGGGAATTTTACCTTTTGAAAAATTCTATTCTTTTGGAAATTGTCGACCTTATTAAAAATATTTAGTACTTTGTGAAAATATTAACTTTCTAAAAATATTGAACCTTCCAAAATGTCAATGTTTTTTTAGAGTAACAGACGGGTCCTTGGTCATCTTCAAAAAATAAAATACAAATCTTGTTCCCTGAAACCAAGAAAGATTAAAAAATACAAGAAAGGTTGCATTGGAAAGCTACATTCTGACGATGATAGCTTGGCTATCGAAACGCGCTAGAGCAATCTTTGTTGTGTTTTTGATCTTTCTGGGTTTCAGGGGACAAGATTTGTATTTCTCTTTATTTTTAAATTTCGCCCTTTTCTTGAAATTTCGATTATTAATTTTTTGTTTTATTAATTTTTAATATATTTTTACTTTTTCCAGAATTGTTACTTAAAAATTTTAAAAATGTCACTTTTTCTTCGAAATCTTGTCTTTTGTAAATTTCTAATATTCTGAAAATATTAATTTGTGTTTCAAAATATCTTGAAAGTTTTGATAATTTTGACCCTTTTTTAAAAAACCCGACTTTTCTAACTTAAAAAAATAATTTGTTTGAGAAATTTTGCCCATTGTTTTCAAAATTTTGATTTTATTATTGATGTTTACCTATGTTTAAAAGTTCTAATAATTCAAAGTTTTGACATTTTTCCGGATTTTCTTTATATTTTAAAAATTTCAGCGTTTGGTCGGAATGTCGTATTTACTCGAAACTAGTACTTTTGTTTTAAAACTCCCCCTATTTTTAATTTTATTGCAAAATCTTTGCTTTGAAAACTTTTTTAAATCTAAAATTTTTTTAATAAGTTTTACCTATTGTCTCACAAGTTAAAATCTTTCAGAATTTCGCATTTTTTAGAATTTTGTATTTTTCTCAAAGGTTTGATTTTCTTTTTAAAAATTTCGTTTTTCTTAATGTACTCTGTTCTCGAAATTTGAACTTTTTTGTGAAAAGCGATTTTTCTAAAATATTTTCAAAATGATATTTTCGTAATTTTGTCTATCTTCTTGAAAATTTCAAGCAATTTTTAAAATTTTGATATATTTTTCCAGAATTCAAATTTTTTTGAAAATTAGTCTTTATTTTGGCTTTTTGTTTAAATTTCGACTTTCTTAAAATAATCAATTTTTTTGAATTTTTCGAATTTTTTAAACAATCTGGAAAAAAGGGCGGAGGCCATCTCGGCACTGCTTAATTGCATCTTCGTTTTTAAGCTTATAATAATAACACAAATGGGCACTCAGTATGACAGAGGATATGTGCATCTCGGCACTTAATACTGTACAACTTGGCAGTGCAATTATCGATCAATTAGCATAGAGAGTATTATAATTTGAATTTGATTTCGGGGATAAATTGTGGAGGCGCGTGAATAGGTTCAAAATAAGGAAAACGGTTTATATGCCAACAGTGTTTATTATTATAACTTTACATTGATAGCATTGATATAACATATATGTACAAATACATAAAAATTAGATTAAAATTAAATGTCTATCTCTTATATCTCTGAGAAACCATTTTAACAAATTAGTAATCAGTTTTTTATTGGTTTTTAGGTCTTCACAAAGCTTTTCTAGGAATTTTTCTGCTTCCCTCACCCTTTATGTTTTTACAATTGCTCTCACACAGTATATACTTTGCAATTTTATGTACAGTGAAGTTTGTCCTAATAAATTATTAACAAATAAATGAATATGGGGATGACTATGATAAAATCTATCTGCAAAATGGGCATGGAAGAATTCACAGGGGTTTGTAGTGTAACGTAACTCACTTGAATTTTTTACCCATAACGTGGGTGGAAAAGTAGAATCTTCGGTTAAATAGTTATCCATTAAATAATCTTCTAGCTTTACAAACGGTGGTAAGCAGGGTATGTTAGTCATAAGGTTATCAGCAAAGCAGTCACCAATTTTTCTCTGGGAAGATAAGGCAAATCAAACAAGTATTGCAACCACTTTCCGTTGGAATTTGTCTGTTTATAGGTTGAAATTAAATCTAAACTTTGTATTTTCCAACTTTGTGCCAAATGGAATCGACATCCAAAAATTTTTACATTAGGCCATACTGTTTTTACAGCTTTATGAATTGAAATTTAAAAATTAATTATTTCAAAGGGTTGCAACAAAAAGTTCATGCTTTGTGAAAATTGCACAATATGTGTGACAGCCTTACCATAAGTTGAGAACAGTTTATTAGGAAGTACGCAATAGACTAAAGGTATATAATGTCCGTTTTTGATCACATGGATCGTAAATAGTTGGAAAAAAACTTTGCACAGTAAAGTGAAAACTTTGAAAACAAGTTTGACGTCTCAAATTCAACGGTAAAATTTCGATCTTAGTTACCAAAATTTTGTCTTTAATTGATTGATAATTTGATTTATAAAAGTTGTAGAATTTTTAAGTTTAAAAATGCCAAATTTAAAGTCAAAATTAAAAAAAAAAACAAATGGGTTTAATCACTTTGGTTTTTTTCTTTCATAATCCTTACATTGGCAGTGGTTCAAAATATTTAGACTTTTTCAAAATTTTTGACTTTTCTCTCTTGACATTTAAACTTTTTACAACATTTTCACTGGGGATTTGGAGAAGACAGTAAAGGTTCTAAGAAACCCCAACATTTATTTTCTAAATTTTGCTCTAAACTTCAACATTCTTGGAAAGTGTGGAAATTTGATGGTTGTTATTACATTTGATTTTTTTTTAAATTCAGACTTTTCTAAAATTTGTAATTTAAACTTGCCTTCTAGTTTTTGTAGTTTATCTTTTTTTTTTTAATTTTTGGTTTCAAGCCTTTTTTTCCAGGAACTATGGTTTCTTTTTCTTGAGATATAGACAGTAATTTTAAATGTCAACTTATTTCTAGAATTTAAAGTTTAAAAAACTGAAAATTTTGGGTTCTATGTTGAGAATTAACAATTTCACTTTTTTGTTTGGAAGTTCAAACTAAAAAAATGGGTATTTTTAGAAATGAAGAATTGAAGATTTGCCACTTTTATTAATCATGAAATTAGACTTTTCGTATTGTTTTCCAAATTTTGCCCCTTTTCCCCAAAACTTGACCTTGAACAGTTTCACCTCTTTTCTCAAGATATGGCTTCCTCTGACAAATTTAAATTTTAATGAATGAGTAATTATAACCTTTTTGCCAAAATATGGACTCACTTTTCTAATTTACCTTTCTTTCTGTCAATACTTCTTAGTTATTTTAGAATTTAACTGTTTTCAACATTTCGACTTTTTTAAATTCAGCTTTATGAAAATTTCAATTTCATAATTCGTTCTCTATCAATATTTTAAAAATTCGATTTTTTTATGCACGTTTGAGAAACTTAAGGCTTTTTTTCAAATTTTTTCTCAAAATTTTAACATTCTCTGTAAATTTTGACCATTCTAATGAAAATACTTTTATTTTTCCAAAAACCAAAATTCAGATTTTTTGGAAAATTATGTTTTTTTAAATTTTTAAATACGTCAATTGATAAAAATTTGAACTTCTATCATAAAATTCCGCCTTTTATTTGTGTATTCGACTTTCTATCGAAATTTCAATATTTTTTTTCAAAATTCGTCTTTTTTTCGATATTTCGGAATTATGTCCAAAATTTGACGGTTTTCTTAAAATGTGCAATTCACTGGGAAATTTTCATTTTTTTTTGCATTATGTTTTTACCAAATTTTGACTTTGTAATAAATATATTTTATTAGTTTCATTATTTACTTTGAATTTTGTTAAATTAAAGAAATTCGATTTTTCTTAAATATAATTTTATGTAAATTTTTACTTGTTTTTTAAAATTAGTCTTTTTTTCTGTATATTAACTCTGCTTTCAAAATTTTATTTTGGCATTTGCTTTTTCTCAAAACTTCGCCTTTTTTTTCAAAACTATTTTTTTTAATAAATTTCTATTTTAGTTTTAAAGTTTGCTTTTTTTCGCACATTTTGCATTTTTTTGGTTGCACATTTTTTTTTAAGTTTTCTGAGATTTCTACTAATTTTAATTAATATCTTTTTATGAATTTTAGGATTTTTCACAAATCCTGCTAAATATGTTTTTCTAAAATAGTCAACTTTTTGTAAATATAAAATTCAAGAAATAGCAACTTTCTATTTAATATTCGTCTTTTTTTCGGTATGTCAATTTTATTTACCGATGTTTACTTCAATAGTCGCCTTTTTCTAAAAATAACCATTTTTTTTTTCAAATCGAATTTATTTTAGTAAGTTTCTAGTTTTTGCAATATTTTCCTAAATATTTTGAAAAAGTTCGACTTGTTCTTTAATATTTGCAATTTTTCATTATTTCCTCCTTATTCCCAATCTTTTTATTTCACCATTCAATTTTTTTTTAAATGTCGACTTTTACATTTGTTTCAATATTTTTCTTAAAATGTTACCAAATAGGTATTTCAAGAAATATCGACTTTTTTAAATATAGCTTTCTGAAAATTTTGAGTTGTTTTATAAAATTGGTCTTTTTTTTTTGTTATTCCGACCTCATTCAGAAAATTTTATTTCAGAATTCCCATTAATCTCAACATTTTAACTTTTTTCGAATATCGTCCTTGATTTGAAATATTTTGGCTTTGAATAAAAAAAATTAGACAAATTTTAGGCCAAAATATATTTTTCGAATTACACATTTACAATTTCTAATATAATATATATTATTCTAGTTTTTATACATAATAAATGTAATATTTTCGATATAAATATTAATGGAAAGTTAATATTGTTTTCTGCTGCATATGTGAATGAGTCTTTTATGGCTCTATGTTTTTTAGATGTATTAAAAGGGGAGGACTAAAAATGTCGGTGTTTAACGTGCTCTGAATACTTCAAAAGCAATTTTTGGCCAAAAAGTGTACATAAAATAAAATCAACAAGCTACAGAAATAAGAAAAATAATTTTATGTGGCACCAAGAAGAAAATCTGATTACCCAGAGAGCCGAACTATCCGAGATTGGACCAGCGAGATTCTACTGTTTCATAGATTTTTTCAAGGGTGGAGGTAAGATTTTCTTGAAAAGGAGATCGAATTTTCAGATTCAAGTTGAAATTTTGAAATAGAATCAAACTCTAAGGAAAATCCTTTAGAAGAACTGCAAAAAAGGTCAAAATTTCGAAAAAATCAAAATTTCAAAAAGGAACAAAATTTTAAAAGGTTTATTTAGATAAGAAATTACAACTTTCAAAAATATTTTTCTAAGAATTTTTACCTTATTTAATTTTTGTCGCATTCTTAATATTTTCAAGAAATTTTCTTTCTCAAAATTTCCTAGATATATTATTTCTAAATTTTTAGATTTCTGTTAAAATTTCAATTCAATTTTAGTAAAATAAACGAATTTTTTCAAGTCTAAATCAATAATCTGAGCCAGAGAACAACTAACATTAAAAATCAAAGGTACGTGAGCTAGTAATTACGGAAATCCTCTTCAGGTAGCATCCAATAAATAGATAATTTTGTTGACTTGTTCATTTTGCTTAGTGTAGTGATGTCGATCCAGGTAAATTGTTATTAGAAGAACAGAAAGCCCACAATTTGGATATTGATGTAAGTACTTATATATTTAACGTCACTACTTTGTTAAAATTATAGAATATGTTTAAAGTATTAATTTGTAATGTTATATTATAATCAGTCACTGTGCATCCAAAGAGAAAAATTTTTTGCGATATTACTAAAATTTTAAAACAAATTCTGATTTTAGAAAAATTATTTTAGACTTGTATAATTTATGAAAGATCATCAATATGTTTTGTTTTTACAGTTCAGGATATACAGTTTTCTGTTTATACGTGGTAATTTTTACCACATGTTTCCGATTTCTAATATACCTACTGACATACTTTTTTTTTTAATTACTCTACAAAAAAATATAATTACCTGGTTAACCTACTTATAATATTCTATGTTTAAACTCATAATTTTTTTTCCAAAATTAGTTTTGTAAACTCCACAGAACGAATGTGTTTCAATGTTTTTCTTTACTTGCCTTATTTATAAAATGCTCGTTGCAATTTAATTGCATTTCTGCATTCATTTACCTAATTTTTTTGTTGCAGATGGAAGATATTTGGTTGGAACAGAAAATCTTTTCAGAGCTAGACTGCCCGGTTTGTTTAAAGTATCTATATCCACTCATACGCCAGTGCATCAGAGGCCATACACTGTGTCCCAGTTGCTTCGAAAGGTGCAGCAACTGTTCAGTGTGCCGATCCCCCAAAGGTACCTCAACATGTTTTACACTGGAAAACGTCCATTCTATTCTTATTTTTCCATGTAAGAATCAAGCCACTGGATGCCCATACAGAAGTACAGGAAGCAAAAAGGAACATGAAAATGAAGTTTCCACATCGAATTTTCAAGAATTTATGTGGGATGATTTCGTTGAAAATGATAATGCCTACTTTTGTGAGTTGCTGCAAGCGTATGGACATTTATTTAGATTTACCTGGAACATGAATACTGCGACTGGAGCAATAAAGCTTTGTGTGTACCATTTGGGACACAAAAAGAAGTCAAAACGATTTGCCTATTTAGTTAAATTTGAGGCCAAACAGATAGCAATAGTAAGATTTGCAAAACAATGTCAGCCGTATTGCGAGAGTACGTCTGCTTTACAAAATGGTTCCTTTTTGGAAATTCGTTTATTGAGTATCAGAAAGTACCGTAATAAGACGGGACACTGGGATGTTACCGTCAAATTATTGATTTATCTTTAAGCGAATTTTATTTATGTTAATTCTGAATTACTTTTATGACTTGTACTGTGTTCATTGTCTATTTTATTTGTGTTGTATGGTTCTATTTAATTAACTTGTTTATATATCTATTTTTTTAAATAAAGTAGTTTTTGATAAGTATGTTTCGTTTACCTATTTTAATTTTTTTCAATAATCACTTTCAATTATAAAGTTTATCATTCAGCCGCTTTATTCATTGTAAAAATGATGTAGTCTCACTCGAAATTTTAATTTCATAATCAAAGTTGTGACTTTTTTTTTTGAATGTAAAAATTTTTCAAATATAAGTCGACAATTAGAGAAAAAGCGAAAATTTCGAAAAAGTCGTAACATTCAAAGAGAATGGTCAAAACTTCGAGAAAAGGCTGAAAATTTGAAAAATGATTGGGACTTTCAAAAAAGCAAGAATTATGAAAAAAATCAAAATTTTTAAAGTGAACCGTCGAAATGTAAGTACAACTAAAAAATATCAACATATTGAGAAAAAACCCACACATTTTGAAGAAAGTTAAAATTTTGCATGTTTTAGAAGTTTGAAAAAAAATAAATTTTCCACAAACTGGAATATTTAAAGTTGTCGAGTAAACAAAACTAAGAAAACAAATTATATTTTATAAAATCGGTCAAATTTTCAAAAAAAAAGTTGAAAATGTTAGAAAAGTTGAAAATTTTCAAGGTCAAGATTTTGCAATAATGTCAAATATTATTATTCCAAAATTCTACAAGAATACGAATTTCACAATAAAACTCGAAATTTTTAAAAAAGTCGATAGCTTGAAAAAGTTCAACTTTTTGACAGAAACGAGCTTTTAAAGTTCAAATTTTAACAAACTTTAACGAATTTAAAATTCTTCAAAAAAGTAGAATTTATTAAAAAGTCGGAGGTTTCCAGAAAATGAAAAATAGAGAAAAAGTCAACAGTTTGAAAAATGGTGGAAATTTCCAAAATCGAGATTTTGAAACGAAAATTAAAATTTACCGAAAATTTGAGATTCGCACAAAAAGCGAGACAATTTTGAGAATAAGACGAAGAAATTTGAGTAGAGGTTTTAAAAGACTACAAAATAAAAATATTTTGTAGATTCGACATTTTCAAAAGCGAAAATCTTCATAACTAAAATTTACAAAAGAATCTCAATTTCGATAACAGTTGAAATTTTCAAAAGTCAGAGGCAAAATTTTGAACGTCTTTTTCTTCTCATTTCGTGAATTTTTTAAAAAGCTTGAACCTTTTTCAAATTCTGTCTTTCTTTTCTTTTTGGTTTAATCCACTCGCAAAGGGTAACCCCATTATGTCTTCAAAGCACTGCGAGTAGGATGAGGAAACATGGATCGATGGCGATGAGCTGCCTTTTTACTCAAGGATAGGTTGTAGTTTTTGGGGAAAATTCCTTTCGGTAATGAGTTCCACAGCTTGAAAGTTCTATATAGGGTGATTCATTAAGAATGGGCAATCTCTGACCTGGAGATACTACACAGCAAAATATGGTGATTGAACTTAACATGTTTTATACAAATTTTGCAGGTTTACGAGGTACAGGGTGTTCAAAGTTAACACCCTGTACCTCGTGATTTTTAGCAGTATCGTCTAAAAAACTGGCAATTTTATGTTTTTTAGCTTGAGAATTACGAATTGATTGCTGAATTTCGCACTTTTTATACAGGGTGTTACTTAAGTAAATTACAACATATATTTTTTGCCTAATGAGTTATGACTAAAATGACTACAAAATCTAAAAGGGAGTTTAATTTTGAATAAAAAAGTACCTTTATTTATTTCATGTAACTTTATCAGTTTTTGAATTATTTGCATATTAAACATTCAGTGTGAAGACTCCTAAGCCACCGTTAATACTTTCACTATTTTCAAGTAGGCCTACGCGAAACAGGGTGTTATCGTCCCAAAAACTTAAATGGTCCTAGAAAAACTATCAATGTCGATGATGACGAAGAGGTTTTAGTTCGTATTTCGAAAAATCCAGACATCAGTACTCGTCGGTTAAGTGCGGCAACAGGAATAAGCCAATCGTCTATCTGAAGAATTTTAAAGAAAGATAATCTGCGTCCGTACCACTATACTCCTGTCCAAAATTTGTTACCTTAAGATTTACCTGTTCGCCTACAGTTTGCTCAATTCATGCTAAGTAACAAATCAAGATTTTCTTAATAACCTCCTTTTCATCGATAAGGCGACGTTTACTAGACGAGGTGTTTTTAATTGGAAAAACAATCATTTGTGGAAATCCGAAAATCCACATGCTCTAAAGAAACGACATTTTTAGCATGAATTCAAGGTAAATATTTGGTTTTTTTATTGGTTCTTTTGAACTTCCTCCTAATCTAAACGGGTCCCTCTATTTAAACTTCCTTGAACAAGGCGAAACATGTGGTTTATGCAAGACGGGTGACGCCATATTTTTCTCTGCCAGTGCACCAATACCTGAATGAACATTTTCCTCACCGGTGGATTGGGCGTGGCAGTGAATTTGTTGGGCCACCTAGAAGTCAAGACTTAAACCCTTCAGACTTCTCAATATGGTTCAAATGAAGGACATGGTTTAGAAAGAAACAATTAATTTCATCGAAAAATTACGACAGCAAATTCAAGAAGCTGCTAATATTATTAAAAATAACCGACAAATGTTATTTAATATTTAAAGATCTTTAAGGATATGCCTTACAAAGTGTATTGAAGTGAAAGGCGGTTATTTTGAGCATTTCCTTTGAAGTTTTCTTTCATTACTATTACTGAGTGTTATTTGTTGCCTTTATTGTTGCTACCTCGCATAGTAGTAATTTAAAAGAATAAATTCATTTTAGAATAAACAAATTCATTGAATGTTTAAAATGCAAATAAGAGTTACATAAAATAAACAGGATTATCTTTTTTATCTAAAATTGAACTGCCTTTTCACTTTTCTAGTCATGTCATGCTGTAATTTACTTAAGTAACAGGGTGTAACTAACGCCCTGTAAAAATAGTGCGAAATTCAGTATTAAATTCCTAATTCTCATGCCAAAAAACATGAAGTTGCCAATTTTTCAGACGATACTGCTTAAAATTACAAAATTATTAAAAAGTTTTAAATTAAAGTTCCAACTTTGAACATCCTGTGCCTTGTAAACCTGCAACATTTATATAAGACATGTTAAGTAAGCTCAATCACCATATTTTGGTGTGTAGTATCTCCAGTTCAGAGATTGCCCATTCTTAATGAACCACCCTGTAGAAAAAAGAGTCTTCTTAGACAGAAGTCCTAACTGTGTCAAGTTGGACCGCACAGGAATTTGCTACCTTCCACAGTCTTTTATGCCTTAATAATCTTGCCCTTGGGGTGATCAATCCTGTTAGTTCTTGCGAGCATCTTCGATCATAGTACTTTTAGAAAAGAGACAAGTTACCAACCATTTGCCTGTGCTCTAGTGTTATGAGAGAATCGGTCAAACTCTCGTTATCAATTAGGAGAATCGCTTTCTTTGAATTAAAACAATAAGGCCAAAAGTGGGCTTTGGGGCCGAAGTCCAAACATAACAACAGTATTTCAATGTTGGCCTAACTTTGAATATTGTGAGTAGCTGATGAGATGTGAAGTACTTTTTAGCTCCAAGAAGAAAGCCTAGCTTTTGAGAGGCGGACTTGGCAATGGCACTCACATGATTGTCCCAAGAAAAGTTAGTGCTCGCATTTACTTCCTGCATTAGTAGGTTTGTTGCATTATCTCTTGGTATTTTCTTAGAGAAAACCGCGTCCTGAGTTTTTAAAGCGTCGAAGTCGACCAAATTTTTGTCTTACTTTATACCAGAATGATTTAAGGATCCCGATTAATTATCTGTAGCTCCAGTTTCCTTAGTCGATCTGAAACAGCGACGGATAATGGTTTGTCGGAAAAAAAAGATGAAACCAGGTTGCTATCAACTGCGCAGCTGTATATAGAATTAAAAGTTGAAGCTAAGAGATGGTTTATTGTAATAGAAATAGCCTAGGAGACAGAACAGACCTCTAAGGCACCCCTTGCATTAATCGCAAATGTCTCGGATGAGATGCCATCGACGACAATTTAAGGAGATCTGTCAGCGAGAAAATTGGATATCAAATGACAGGGTCCAGGAGAAAGACCATAAGATGGTAATTTGCCGAGAAGAGCTCGATAGCAGACTCTGTCGAAGGCCTTTGAGATATCCAATGCCACAATCCCAGCCTCACCATGTTTTTTATCGCTGAGTTACAGATATGAGTAACATATACCAGTAGATCGCCAGTAAAGCGTTGTTGTTTAAAACCGTATGCCTGTTCGAAATGATTCTATTTTCCTCCAGATATTTGTGAATCTTTATGTTGATAACGTTTTCCATCACTTTAGATATAACGGCTAACAAAGATATAGGGCGATAGTTGTCAGCCAGATTCCTTTTCCTCTTTTTAGTAACAGGCTGCACCCTAGCAGATTTTCAGATGTTAGGGAATACACCTTTGTTGCAAGTGAAAGTGAACAATTTGCTTAGGACAGGAGTCAAGTCTGGGGCGCATTTCTTAAAAACAATAGTGGGGATACGATCAAGGTCAGAAGCTTTCGAGGTGTCGAGCTCAAGAAGAATTTTTCTGATTGTGCGTTTCTGAAAATTTTCAAACTCGATATTTTGAGATGAATTTTGAAAAATCGTTTGTCATAAATTTAGTTTGTTTTTTCTCAAAACTGGGACTTTTTCAAAATTGATGCGTTTTTTCTTAAAACTTGGATATTCTTTGAGACTTTAAATTAATATTCAAAGCGAAAAATACAAAATTTTTAAACACAAATTTGCTAAATTCTGCTAACATTTTAAGCAAAAATTTGAAATTTTTAATAGAAATGTAAATTTTAGGAATAAAAGTAAAAAATTTAACGATTAGTGCAATTTTAATTATTTCAAAACTTAAAGTTTCTACAAAAAAATTGAAATTTAAGATCAACGACCAATTTTCTGAAAAAATGAACACGAATTTCAATTTTAAAGACGAAATTTTAGAAATAATTTCAGCTATAGCTAAAAAGTTTGTAAATAAATTTTACATTTTAAGAACGGATTTTTGACACAGAAGTTTAAGTACCAAAGGACCGAACTTGCAAAGGGCCGAACTTTCGAAATTATTTCAGGAATTTAACGAACGCAATTACCTAATATTTAAGAGAACACACAATTTTGACTTCTAAATTCTAAAAAAATCTCAATTTTGAGGCTAAAGGCGAAATCTTGAGAAAAACATCAAAGTCTTCAGAATAAAATTACTATTTTAACGTAAAAAAAAATCACTGTAAGTTTAAATTATACATTTTCCAACATGTCACCATTTCAAGTTTACTGTAAAAATTTCGACCCCCAATTCCAAGATCCCGGCTTTAAATTGGAATATCATGTTGGATTTTTTGCTAAAATTTTTATTTGAAATTTAAAATTTCTAAGGTAAATTTGAAACTGCGAGATTTTAGCGAAAATTTTGAGAAAAAATCATATCTTGGAACTTTTGGAAGATTTAGGAAGTCGTTAGTAGGAATTTAAATTTTGGATTTCGAAAAAAAATTGGAATTCTAAACTCAAGTGGAGTTTAAAGGAAAAAATTTACGAAAAATCGAAAATTTCACACTTCTAAAAATAGAGATATCAAATTAGGAAAAAAAGTTGTGATTTAAAGAAAGAAGTAAATTCGGAATTTTTTTAAAAAAGTTTCCAGAAAAAATCGAATTTGCCAAAAAAATTGTAAGGAAAACCGAGTTTCCCTAGCTTGAATAAAAAACCCGCTACAACTTTATTCCAAAGATACAACAGAGACATTTTTTTATTTTAAGCTTTTAATTTTAGGAGAAGAAAAGAAATATTTCTAGTAATTTCCAGGTAAAAGTCCAAATTTCAAGAAAAAGTCGAAAATCTTGAATAAACATTCAAGTTAAAACTTAAAGTTTTAATTTGGGTTGAAATTTTGAGAATAACGTTAATATTTTTAAGAAAATGTGGAAATTGTGAGTTTCTAATTAAATCTAATCAGAAATGAGAGATAAAGATAAGATGAAAGTTGAATGGAATTGTGAAAATTAAAAAAAAAAATTAAAATTTCAAAAAAAAATTCAATTTTAAGAATAAAATAAAAACTATTTTAAATATATAAATTCGACAAACCGAAATAAACCTATATTTTTTTTTCGGTTTTGTTCCGGTTTTCGTTCCGGCAAAAATAACGTTTTTTTTCGGTTTTCGGTTCAGTTTAGGTTCGAAGCCCTGAAAAAAATATTGCTTTCATATGGCAACTCCCATGTTATCAGTTACAGTGGTATTTTGTTTTGTAGTAAGTAGAGGCGGGATCATATGCAAATAATTGTTGCATATTTCACCTAAAATTTAATAGAGATGCATATTTTCTCTATATTTGTAATATTTTTCGATGGATATTAAATGGTTGAAGTTTCACTAAATTATGGCAGTTTGTTAGTGCAGAAAAGCATTTAACAATTCTAATAAAAATATCATAGCGTCAATTAGGACTTATTTTTCGTTTTTTTCTAAATTTTTTTTTTTTGAAATTCAAACTTTTCCGAACATATTAGTTTTTCCTGAATCTAAATTACTGCAAATTTTGATTTGCCTATCAAAATTTGCCTTTTCTTCAAAATTTGGGCTATCTTTTGATAAAAAAGTAAAAACTTAAAAAAATGTTGTAAACTCTTAGTTTTTGTAAAAAGACCAAAATTCTAGAAAATTTTCTTTTAAAATTTTAAGGTTGTCGAGATTTTCTTTAATCCACTTTTTAAAAAATTCCAACTTGTTTTTCAAAATGTTGACATTTAACTTGATATTGGACATTTTCAGACTTGTCTCCCTCTGACTTATGCAGTAAAAAAATATATATATTTACCCAGAAAATTTCAACTTTTCTCGTAATTTTTATCTTTTTCTTGAAGTCTCAATTTTGTTGTGGAATTTTCGATTTTTGTTTTCATACTTGGTTTTTGTTTTTGGGAATTTAGATTTTATTTTTTGAAATTTGTATATGTTTGAAAATGTCGATATTTTTTTAAAATCCGTCTTTTTGAAATTTTTACTATCACAAAATTTGATTTTTTATGTTCCTGAAAATTTCAACTATTTTTTTCGAAATGATCACTTTAATAATAAGATTTAAAAAAAAATTCTCACAAAGTTTATCCTCTAAATTTGGTTTTCTATGCAACATTAGTCGACATTAACCGCACAACGTTTATGCAGAAAATCGACGTACACAACTCTTTAAAAATCGCAAAACACTGTCGCAAAAACCATTCTAGCTGAGAGGAGAGTTGTTGTCTTGAAAATTGCACCTTCCCCCTTTCTACTCCACTTGCTGGCTTGTTTATATTCAGGGGTGTTATGGTGGATCCAAGTCTTATCACACGTAACCATGCGTGACAAATAACCATCAGCTTCATGTTGAAAACGCCCATGATGGCGCTCGCAAAGCTTCAGAAATTGTTGATCCTGTTCTTCAGACAAAAAACGAGGTACCCATCTATCAGAAATTTTTCGAAACCCCAGGTCATCTGCAATAACGGATTAAGCACTTCCAAAGCTTATCGTTATTTGAGCTAAAATTTCACCAACAGTTAAACGGCGATTACCTTCCAAAAGGCGCTGAAAGGCGTTAATGTTGTCCATAGTCACACTGGTCTGAGGACGATGGGCATGGGTTTCATTTTCAACCTGGGTTCCTCCTTTCAAACATTTTTTGTGCCATTCATACACCTGAGTTTTCTTCAAACAAGTATTTCCAAACTCTGCTTCTAGTCTACGAAGAATTTTGGCGAGTTTTACATCTTTAACGGCAAGAAATTTAATAATAATGCGCCGCGCAACGTGCAGATGAATCTCTTGCTCACTTATTGTATTTACAATTGACGAACGGCGAGAACGGAATTCTCTTGAGCGCAGGAAATTACGTGATATCCCCACCTAACATGTCTAAGACTATGCGCGATGCCCTCATGGCGACATGATAGAAATTCCAGTTCATATTTGATTTACCCTCTTAAATGCGCCAGTTTAGCAGATTTTATGATTTAACTGTAAATATAAAAATGGTACGGATATGAAATCGACCAATCACGGCGCGACTTACGTTATATCTTTTCACTAGACATATATCTCCATCCTACTTGAAAATTATAAAGAAAACAGTGATTATACAATTTGATATAGAAACAATCATGTTAATGTTCCAATCTATTTTTATTCCCAATAACTAAAGTGTCTAAAAATGGCAATGTTCCTTCTTTTTCTAGCTCTACGGTGAATATAATAGTTGGAAAACCTGAATTTATTATAATCAATCATAAAATTATCTAATTTTTTTTTTATTTTTATGTAGCAAATAATAGCAAAAATATCATTTACCTACATATTTAACCCATACCCTAGGAAACAAACCGCATTTATTTTTAGGATGATTTTCAAGGCCACTCATGAGGAGTTCAGCCGTGAAAGGCCGAAGACAACCTTATGAATGTTTGCGTTGGACCTCTAGGCCACTCATCTCTCTTAAACATAGTTAAGATTGATAAATAAAGAATTGTGATAATGCGACGTGTACAATTAGAAGCGCATACGCGTTCAGATGCGGTCGATTATACACGAAGTGGATATTCTTAGTATATAAGGGTTAATTTTAGGATTAGATGATAGCTTGGATATCGAAACGCGTTGGAGCAACCGTTGTTATGTTGTTTAATCTTTGTTGGTGTCAGAGACAAGATTTGTATTTCAATTTTTGAACATAACCAAGAACCAGTCCATTCCACCAAAAAAAGTTAACAATTTTTTCAAAAATGTGTCTCAGCGATATTTAAGATGAGTGCCTTTTATGCTAGAAAAATATTCAAAATTTAAAAAATGTAATTTATTTTCATTTTGAGCAGTGACGTTTATATTTTAGAAGAGGTTCTTGAAAATATAGTTTGCACTGCTTTTTTGTGTCCATGCAGCAAATGATGTAGGTCTTTGTTAAAACTTCTATTGTCAGATTTTAAAAAAATCCCTTATCTTATGCGACAGATATGCTGGAAAATCGTTTTTATTTTTTCATTTTTAACATCCTTTATCTCGAAAATTAAGCGTTTATGAGAAGCATGGTATATAATATTTTTCCATTTATTTTCGTGGTAAAATCCATTGGCAAAGTTTGGCCCACGCTTTAACGAATTTTAACAAAATTTCATTAAATCAAAAATATTTCACAACTACCATAATAAAACCCATACTTCTTTGTATCAAAAACTTGTAAACAACTAAAATTGCCAGTATGGAAAAATAATTTCTAAATTGCAACAGTGAGACCACCGGTTTGGGCTTAAATCAATCTAAAATTCAATAAGGATTCCTAAAATGGACAAATATATGGGGTGTACAATTTAAAATAAAAATGTTTGAATTCATTTACGGTTTGACCAATGCAGTAGAAGTAAAAATATTTTATATATAAATATGAAAAACTAAATGTTGTTATTGAGGTGAGAAAAGTTGAATTAGTAAGCATATTTGCAGGTTAATTCAAATCAATTATTTTTATAAATTTCTGCTTCTGCCTGGTTCTTGACTTTCATTTGATGTTTGAAGTAATATAATCAGATTACTGTTTTTAAGTATTGGGCCTGTGGTGGTAATACTTTAATTAAAGTATTACTTAAAACTTCAGTTACAAACATATATCAGGTGTAACATTGAAAACCTCTACTTTTTGATGCTACAGGGGGAAAATATATGAGAGGCATTAATTGCATTTTAATAGTCTAATATATGTTTATAACTGAAGTTTCTACTCCTTTAAAGAAAAAAATAAGATCATTTTCAATTTGCCTATTGATATTATCCTAAATAAGAATAGTCAGCTTACCTGCATTAACTCTTTATTGATGAGGTTTATTCTTGTGTTCGCCAAGTTGTTCTAAAAAGCAATTCTTGGATAGGTTGTATCATATTGTAAAAAGGTGTATAGACTATTAATATATCTGCTAATCTTTATTCTTATTTGTTATTACCTCTCAAAAGATGTTTTAATAGAATATTAATTGCAAGACATGCTTCAGGTAATTCATAATATTATGTATAAATAATTAAACCCACAATATTTACATCATATATATGGTATAAATATTTTTTTAATATTATAATAATATTAATTTTTACTAACTTTCCTTTTGCATAAATTTAAACGAAGCATTAGTTATTTGCCTGAAAATTTCATTCTTCCAAAAACGGCAACGATACTCCCAATAGGTTTAAACAACTGAAACAGATACATATACAGTAAAAACTCATTAATAGATGAAATTGCTAGTCTGATAAATGCAAAGGTATTGCCTAAATTTTCATATTTAAGGCAAATTATTAGTCAGGTAAAGCTTTGTAGCCGCTACAGTTATTATTGTTTTCAATTAATGAACTTATTTTTAGGGTAGACGCGTATTTTAAAAGTATATTCCAGGATGCATGGTAAACATTTACATGGTGGTCTATTAAACTTACCTTTTTACCTATTTAAATCGGCCACAAAGTGTTGACTAAATTGTGGCACCCATTATACCTGATTTAAAATACAAACTGTGGTTATTTTCCGTATTAACTAAAAAAAAAAATTATAACCTGCGAATCCCGCTCTCTAACCAACAACTATTTGCCAGAGCTGGTGCACTTGAATTCAAGTTTAAAAAAAAGTTTGTCACCATACAAAAATAGCAATCTTTATAGTGAGAACTGGCTTCGCGTTACAGATTTGGTATTGCAAATGGCATGGAGGTCTTGTTTCCATTTAGCCAAGACAGGAATGTTGCATATCATGATACACAAAATAGTTGCCGAATCCATTAATTATCTTGTAATAAATACAAAACTTTCCAAGATATGCTTTCATATACTTATTTTCTTGAGCCATCAGAATGTCCTATTTACACAACTTATTTAGTAAATTTATGCACAGTCTTTGGTTAATTTTTTGGGATCAATATTGAGAAAATAGTCAAAAATATAATAATACCTAATAAATATATTCCTTTCTTAAACCGGCATTAGTCGCGTTACTCTTTTGGGAAAGTATGGTTGCGGTGGGTCTTACAGACCCAAACAAATTTTGGGCCTATTTATGTGAAATTAGGTGATTGAAACTTTTAATTGTTTTCTAGATGCTAACAAATTACTAAAAAGATGTTTACTTTAAACAAATATAAACAGCAAAGTTAAAAATAAAAACATCTTAGTAAAACAGGTTGCACTTTATAATTCTTATTAGAAATATTCAATTCACCATTTTTCAATTTTTTGCATAGAGTTTATTTTAAATACATGAATATGACACCTTTATAGAATAGTTTTAGTGTACAGACAACATAATAATAATAATAGCAGCTCAAAAAACAAGATATAATAAATCAGTGTTTTCACTGTCCCTTAAATGGCAGTACCGGAAAATAAATAGCAGGACACATGTAATCTTTACATTTTAGGAAGGAACAAAGGAATACCACATAAAACGTTATCGCGAAAAATAAAATCGATTGGGTCAGAGAAACTTCAAAAACAAGATGTGATAGGATCATAAAATATTGACTGAGTGTATACTGTACCTAATAGTAACATACTGTAGATATCGGATTTATGGGTGCCGATACTGTCATGCAGTGTTATTGTTGAAAAAAATGAAAAACAAATTTCACTAGGAAAACTGAACCGGATAATCTTTTAAAATAAAACTTGTCTAAATTATCAAGAGGCCGACGATGAAAAATGTTTTTTTTAAATTTTACCTGATTTCTATGCTCTTTACAGGATATACTTTTTCCGGAAGTGTTCGACGTGTTGCCCACCATCGTAGGGGGCTTCTTCAGGAACAAAGAAAAGAAACAATAAATAAAAAGAGAAATATAAGGGAATATGCAAAAATGAAAGAATGAAAAGGCCTATTTCAAAACATTAGAGCACGGTAACTCGGTATGTCCACCATACCAGAGGGGAAACTCTTCTGAATTAAAAATTGGTACAAACGATAAGAAAGTTTAGACAGAAGAGCACGGTAACTCAGTATGTTCACCATACCAGAGGCAAAACTCTTCTAAGAAGAGTGGACATACTGAGTTACCGGCTCTGATGTTTTGAAATTGGTCTTTTAATTCTTTCATTTTTGCATATCTCCTTATATTTCCCATTTTTTATTTATTGTTTCCTTTCTTTGTTCCTAAAGGAGCCCCCTACGATCGTGGGCGAAAAGTTGAATACTTTTAGTAGTACTTTGACACGGTCCAGTCCCGGAAGAAGTATATCCTGTATTAGTAGGTTACACTTTAAGGATCAACTTTGGTTAAGCTGAATTGATAAAAAGTCTCTCAATATCACACTGATCTATTCTGTCCTGTTAGTTACCTGGTTAGTGACTGTCTTGTGCCTTATTATAAAATTATCTGTAACTAAACATCTGGAGGAAGCGACCCGAAAGACTTTATGGCCACGATTATTCTCTAGCGAAAAAGGGCAAACTGATCAACGGTTTATTGATTTTCATGGAAAAGAAAAAGGCATCCCAACTTGCCTCCAGATTTCGAGAATATTAGTGACCATGGCGTAAATTTAGTAATTTTAAAAACTGAATCTACCTCTTACAATCCTAAACAGTGCCCAACATTTGTAAAGTCTAGTTAAATAGTGCAAACTTGATATTGTACAAATTTAATACTTACAGTAGCAATTAAGGAAAGATCGATGCTAAATATGTAACTCAATATTTTTATTTCGTTAATGCTGTGTGTAAGAAACATCAACAAAATGTACCTGTCCAATTTGTTCCAGTTGTAATACGGCATATGGGCTAAGGTTTGAAACAAGTTGTCAGACTGAAAAATAAACATATTGTTGTTGTAGTAAATTCTTGGTCTGAACAAATTTTTGAATATTTCAAATGTCGCTGTATTTCAGACAAGTTTTGACCCCCTTTAGGCAGGAAAAGTTTACGCCTAGCAAAATTAATATAAATAGTCCTGATTACATAACTTCAAATGTGTTATAAATAGATTATACAATTAGAGTGAGTATAAAGCGAAGATTATTCGAACGTGGATAATCCAAACGACCAGTCATTCGAACTGTCTTCACATTACACTCAGGCAAGACAATCTACCCTCATATCATCAAGCCACTTTTAGGTTCTCAGAAAACATGTATATTAACTCTCAGCAACGACCAAAAATTTGTCAAAAATGTCCGTAATTTGACTGCTTTTAGTTGAATAAAATTCCTCCAATAAATAAACATTAAAGATTTCTTAAAGCTGCGATACGATTATAAATTTAAAGCAGCCTAAGAAATAAATTTGACGCATTGGAAGACCAACAAAACCACTCCATCCTAATTAAACAAAAATTTAAATTAAAAGTGTATACCGATCAAAATAACGACGTGAAGTTACTATGTGTTAGAAAAGCATTTCAATTGACCAGAAAATAGTTACTATTGCTTCGCACTAAGAGTACCATTATGTCACAAGTAGGAAGTAGGAATAAAAAACTGAGTAAATTTATTCAGATAACAAGCCCTGTATATACGAATATACAGGGTGGGCCAACCTGAACGCTATGGCCTCTAGGAGCTATAAGATAACATATTTTAAAAAATAAACAATATGGTTAAATATGAGTCGCTGAAATCTACATGTCAAAAATATTTTTAAATATACAGAGTGTTCCAGAAAATAGTTACATATCAATGTTATAATTTTTTAAATGAGACACCATATTTTTCTTTTCATTTTTACATTCAGCGCTAAAAATAAAGCCAATTTTTATAAAGCTTTCCTATACCTAAACCTAACCCTTTTTGAGATAATCCACTTTATTTGAAAATACAGGGTTTTCAAAAAGAAACATTTTATTCCTTAAAGTAAATAATTTTGACAGTGGTGTCTATAAATTTTTATTTGGCATACCATTTTCTAGAAAATGCAGTTTGGACAAGTTTCAAAGTTTATACAGGATGTTCCAAATTCACCGGAACATTTACTTAAACTTCAGATGTCGTTTTCTTTGTAAATTTAAATGGAACCCCCAGTATCTTTTTATTTTAAATAATGACATATTTAATTGTCTTTAAGTTGGTATGTATGTTTTCGATGCTTAAATTCAGTAGTTTAAGGGATATAACTATTTTCATGAATTGTGCTATTTCTCATCATTATCCAAAAAGAAACAAATTTTGATCAAGGATGACATGCTTCGGTAAACTATAGAAACTCATGTAAGGTAATTTCATTTGTTTCATTTTAACCTAGCTTAATTTACAAATAGTTTTATTTAAAAAAGGCAACTACATACTTAGTTTAATATTTAATGAAATTGCTAAACAAATATCCAACAGAAATAAAAAACCATGTTCTATTCCAACAAATGTTCAACGTGGAAACCATTTTGTTCTACAAAAACTCTCATTTTTTTCTCAAAAGAGTTCTTTACATTTGTTAAAATACTTTCGTCAATTGTCGTAGGGGAAACATTGTATACAATGTTTTTTACATACCCCCATAGGCAAAAACCCATTGGGGTTAGGTCCGGCGATCTAGGTAGCCAGCTATGGGGACCGCCTCTACCAATCCATTTATTTTGAAATTTCCTATTTAAATATTCCCTTACGGAAGTGTGAAAATGAGTAGGAGATGCGTCTAACTGAATCCACATTTTTGACCTTGTATTTAAGGGTACATCTTCTAGTATAATCCAGAAATGTGTTTTTAGAAATCTTAAAAAAACTTGCTTACTTAAGGGGCCATCAAAAAAGTATGGCTCAATGACGTTATTGCCAATAACTCCACCAAATACATTAACGCTTCAACGATTTTGCTAATCCTGACTACGAAATAAATGTGGATTTTCGGTGTTATAATAATGACAATTGTGACGATTAACTGTGCCAGTATTATGGAACGTGCATTCATCTGTGAATAAAATAGAACCATAAAAGTCAGGTTCTTCTCCCACTTTCTCAAGAAACCATACACAGAATTCCATAGTGATATGGATGATATGAATGTTTCTTAAGTATTCTTCGTATACTTGTTCTGCTTATCGTTGTTTCTTTTTCCAGAACTCTGGTATTTATATTAGGGTTTTCAGTAATTAACTGCATTATAAGAAACTCATTTTCTTCGTTTCCCGTAATAAGTTTTGGCATTTTACGGGTTTCATAAGCAATGGTACCGGATTCACGAAATCTTGCTGACAGTCTTTTTATCTGGATGCCTTTTATCCGGAAACTTCCGAGCGTATACTCTGGATGCTAATACATAATTTTCGTAACATTCACCTATTGTCAAAATCATGTTGACCTTTTCGTCAATTTTTAGCAAATTCAACTACTAACTTCATAAATAAATCAACATAAACTCTCTTGAATTAAGAAAATGCAATTTAATTTATTATAAAAGTTACGTCAGATCACTGATCAAATGTTGTTATCTTGGATATCGAATTAAAAGCAGCATAATTCGTCAAAAATAAGTTTTGTCTCCCAAACCATTGAACTTAAGTAAGAGAAATGCATACCATCTGAAAGCTAATTAAATTTTCTAGTTTTTAAAATAAAAATATGCTGGGTGCTCTTTTCAAATTTACAAAGAAATTGAACTCCGAACTTCGAGTAAATGTTTCGGTAAATTTGAAACATCCCATTATAAAGTCAGCTATTTGCCCCAACTGCATTTTCTAGCAAGAGGTATGCCAAATAAAAATTTGAAGGCGCCGCAATTAAAATTTTTCACTTTCGGGAGTAAAATTAACATTTTGCAAAACTTGTCTTTTAAAAAAAACTGATTAATTTAAAAAGGGTAAGGTTTTGGTATAGTGAAATCTTAATAAAACTTACGTAATTTTTTGCACTGAATTTAAAAATAAGAAGAAAAACATAGTGTCTCATTTAAAAAATTGTAACTTTGATATGTAACATTTTTCTGAAACACCCTGTATATTTGAAAATATTTTTTGCATGTACACCTTAGTGTCCTATATTTAATAACTATATTTATTTTAAAAAATATGTTACCCCATAGCTCCTAGAGGCCGCAGCGTTTAGCGTGGCCCACCCTGTATACACTGCGTTTTAAATCCAATCAACATTTTGGATAATCGTTTAAAAAAACGAAAAAATATGTTAATAAATATATATACGGAATACTATTTATTTTTATTAACGATAAAAACGCCACAAAATATTAAAATTCCATAAGGTTTTCGATAAATATTTGCTAACACCAGGTTTCACATTACTGCATCATCGGCGGTCATACAAGCAATTTTTAGAGAGACATCTTTCTCAAGATGATAGCTTGACTATCGAAACGGGTTAAAGCAACCTTTGTTGCGCTTTTTAATCTTTATTGGTTTCAGGGGACAAGATTTACAGTTTAATTTCACTATACTTGATTTCTGACAACGGAGTATAATTTCGAAGTACAGAATCCCAAAACTTATGCCAATAGTATAACGTAGAGCTCATTTATGGGGACTTACCGTCCGCAAGCCAATTCTGTAAAAGGTGTCAATAGGGTATTCGAGACCAAGTAGGCTTCTTATGCCAAGGATAATTACCAGAGTTGGGAGAAGTATCTTCAAGATGACGCTTGTCAAATTCGTACATCTAGCCAAGACTAAAGATATTTTTTTCTACGTTAACTTTGTTAGAGAACATGTTTTGACTGAAAATAGACCTGAAGAACTGAGTCTTTACCCGGTTGCATCATTACCGTCTACTAATCAACTCAATCCTTTGAACAAGTTATTTCTTGAAATCACGTCACGAATTAAAGCTACCCATGAGCCTAGTCAAAAGACATATAACCTTCGTAAACAATTACAATTTAACGTTGGTGAGAGACTTTATCACCGAAATTATGTAACTGTCAGATGCTACGAAAAATTTATCTCCAAACTAGCTCCGCTGTTCGTAGGACCTTTTGACATTGCGAAACGTTTATCCGCTGTAACGTATGAACTCCAAGGAGATCTAGATTTGGTAAGTAAGGTTTGGCATGTCAAGGATCCCAAAGCTTATCCTGCTAACGCTGAGTAGTTTGCCGTTTGGAGGTATGGTTTCGTTTTGAAGGTTGGCACCTTGAAATGTTTGTTGAGCTAGATTCCTTTACCCTGATTTTGATTCTTTTGCTCGGCTTTGCCCTTTTCTGACATATTTAATTAGTTTGATTAATCATAGTACATTTTAAATCAGCACAGTGTACAGTAGCTTTATTCTTTTGTATTACTTTTTTTTTATTTTGAGCTTACCGCTACTATTATATTTACTGTTTTGCTGCTCATTCTTGTAGGTTCGTCTGTCTTTGAGTTGGTTATCACCACTTATTTATTGGTATGTGCTATAGTTTAATTGTTTCAGTCTGCTGTTAATTTTCGAACAGAGGCTGAATTTTTTAATTATTGGGCTTAAGTTTGACTACGACGCTTGTGACTTTTGGATACTTCCCAGTCTAGCAACGTTGGTAGACTTTAGTTGAGTTCGCGGCAGCAGGTCTCGGTAGCCCGGTACATCAACTAAATTTGCCATAATTAAGCTAGAGTATTTATTTCATTCTTTCCTTCAAAGCGGTGACACCTTCCAAGACCAATTTTTCATGCAATTTTTGGTGGTAACTATGAAGAAGTTTCACTGTATTTTAAATTTCATAGCGAGGTCTCTTGATTATAAAAAGTATGAATTACAATAAGAGTTTGTTAGACCAAAACAAAATGAAATGCTGCGTAAAGGAAAGGTATATGTAAGTTATATATCAAATATCTTCCCGTAATAAAGGAACGAAGGAGAACTACCGCGAGGGTCGCACCTTCCACTAAGCCCAAAAATAGCTTCAGTGTTTTGGAACGAGTTTGCCAAATAAGATAAAGCAGCGTTAAGAATTTTATTGTGTAATTTCTTACTTTTTCAATAAATGATTCTTTTTGCAAAATTACAATCGAAAAGTTTATTCACGCAGTCGGTAGAATATTGTTGCTCGAAGTTAATGAATATGATTTCGTTTCATTTTAACGATTTACTGGCAATCCATTTTGTTTAAATTCAGTTGGCCGAATCAAGTAAGTCAACGTGAAGATCTTGAGGACAGATCAGGCAGATTCTCATGGATAGGACATTAATAACTTTACTGTTAGTGATCACATGTCATTTAGAGAACGAGCTAACAAATTTGACCAACATCGTCAAATTGTGTTAACCTCTGACTCTAAGGATTCGAATTCTGATTTAGATTCACATTTAATTAATTATTCACAAGGCTTTAAAATGTCTCTTAATCAAAGTAATTTAAAGAGCCAAAGTGCACCACCTTCATTATAACAGAAATATCTAAATAAGATACCTGATTTTCACGGAGAAACTGAACTTCTCCAACGATTTATCGAAATTAGCGAAAAGCTAGTAAATAAATTTGTTACGGTTTAAATTTCCGTTAGTAATAGGGCGTGCGACTAGGCCACCAAACATACATTGGTTGGTTTTATAAGTGCTGGCATATCTTCTGTCAGTCTTGGTGTGGGGGAAATCGGCCATCTTCTCTCTTGTCGTTCACTTGGGTGTCATCCTTTTCAAGGTGAGGTTACGGGATTTTCCAAGTGCATCTTGGTTGGTTTTCCAGTAAGGGATTTAATGTAACCCATCTTCGGACGTTTTTGAAAACGGACCAAAAAGTAGAAAATAACTTCTCCTAGTTTTATACAGATTTATAATTCCATACAGATTCCTAACTCCATACAGATGGTCCTGAAAAATTGTGATTATGAATTTTTAATAGCAGTGAAATTACTTGTAAGATTTAAAACAAAAAACGTGGGTTGCGCTCGGCGCATGTAGTAGGAGAGTCGAATAAAAGCCTTTGACCGGTAAACATCACTCTCTTTAAAATAACCAATAACCGTTTGTAAAAAGCTGCTGTCCACAGCAGCCCAACCAAAGTAATTCTGGAGAAACTGAGGTGCAAGGTCCCATTTTCTAACAAATGGTCCTTCGCCATCCGGATCCCTAAGGATATCGTCGTAGTACAGCCTACAGCTCTATTTTCAACCAGTATTAACCACGGGACAAATTCGCAGCAAGGTCAGTCCATTCCATTTTTTCCCTATTATCATCTACCAGCTTTTTTAAGATTGCTTCACTTGCTTTGTATTCATCAAGTTGATCAAAATAAAATCCGTTTCAGGTATGCGATAAATTGTTATAAACATATCTACGAAAAGTAATTCGTTGATTAAAAATCTAAATAAATATTATATTTATTTCATTATTATTTATATGATAGCTAAATTATGGCACAACTGAGAAGACTAATAAATCGTAGAGGTGCTCTAAAGGGACAATTAACCCGTTTCACCGTCTTTTTAGACAATTTCAATAAATCAAAGAATTCTATAGGTCCTTTGCGATCAAGTAGAAATCGAATGTCTTGATGGTAATGAGCATTTAGACGAAAATATAGCAGAACAAGAAAATTTTGAAAGCAAATATTTTGGATCAATAACGCGTTGTAAGGAAATATTAGGTCATTCAGATCTTCCAATTCCTTCACCACACGATACTTCCTTTGACTTTAACGTTAGGTATAATATAAGATTGCTACAAGTAAATTTACCAAAGTTTTGCGGCCAATATGATACCTGGACTCAATTTTATGATTTTTTCAATTCTCTTATAAATAAAAATCCTTCTTTGTAAAACAGGCAGAAATTCTATTATTTACAAGGTTTTTTACAAGGTGAAGCTTCTCATGTAATAAGTTCTTTAGCTGTTTCGGATGCAAGCTACACAGAAGCGTGGAAGTTGTTGGTAGGCAGTAGTCATGGGTAGCGCAGAGAAATTTGGTGAGTTAACTCAGTAACTCAAGCGCAATAGACTGAGTTGGCGCATTGAGTTAACTCAATTGCGCCATGGCGCAGACAGTGCTGGTTGGAACTTTCGTACGTTTGCGTTGCATGGATAACAGTAGCACGTAGCACGCGTGTTGAGATGTTGGGTTGAGGACACGAGACGGATACGCATATACCGCTTTAACGCTTTCGCACATGTGCTGGTTCGTTACGTTAATTGTTTCGTCTACTTCTCAATTTACAAGCAACGGCGATAAATATTATATAGGCTGCATATTTCTTATCTTATTACAATAATTTGAAACCTTTATAGCGACCTCATCTAAAAATAATAATTTTATGTATTTCTGTGCAAAGTGCTATACCTGTATTAATTATTTACTGCGACCGTTAACCCTGTGCGAGTGATATCGCAACTTCGTAACGCAGTAACTCAATGAATTGGCGGCGTGAAGCCAACCACTACAGCCCATATTCTACATGTGCGTCCCCAACACAAATTTTGCACATCGCATCGGTATTTCTACAAAATCACAAAATGAGTTGTGCACTGTGGCGCATTGAAAAAGTGTGTTAACTAGTCGGCGCAATGAAATGAGTTGGCACAATTACGTGACGCAACGCAGTGTTACACATCACTAGTAGACAGATATCAAAATAAAAAAGCGATCATTCACGTTCATTTAAAGGGTATTTTTGACTTGCCAAATGTAGTTAAGGAAAATTATGAGTAACTTAGAAAGTTTTTGGATGAGTTTCTAAAGCACGTCAGATCATTGAAAAATCTAAACGAAAATGTTGATCAGTGGGACACAATTCTAATTTTCCTTTTAACATCTAAACTTAATATCGTAGCTAGAAAGGATTGGGAAATCTTTTCCGCCAACATTTCTTCACCAACGGTGAATGAGTTAATAACATTTCTCACCCAGTGCTGTAACCTACTGCAATCAAAAAATTCGAAGTTGCACATATCGAATCAAGGAGTTGCCAAAAAACAAACAGGTTTTAAATCAGTATCACATCTTTCAACCGCTAATGTAAATTGCGCATTATGTCAGGATAACCATTTCATTTACAAATGTCATCATTTTTTGAAATTGCCCATTCATAAAACAATAACTGAAATCAAACGATTAGGCCTTGGCACAAATTGCCTTCGAAATGGACATTCTAACTCTGAATGCAAAGCAGGCGCATGTAAAACATGTCAAAGGCGACACAATTCACTTTTGCATTTACCATCATCAACTTCGATAACAGAAGAGTTACGCGATAACTCTAAAAATTCTCAAAAGGAACAAGCTAGCGATAATTCTAGCAATAAAAATTCTTTTTATTACCAAAATATTACTTCAACAAGTACTCTCTCGAACGATGAACCTAGAGTAGATAACAAAGTTGTCACTAATTGCAGTTTAAATGCACATTGCTAACAGAAACAGACAAATTCTCTCACAATACTGTCAACAGAAGTAATTAACGCTTATGATACCAATAATCAATTAATACCATGTCGAGTACTATTAGACAACGGATCACAATCAAATTTTGCCACAAGAGAACTTGTCTCCCGCCTGGGTTTAAAAACATCAAAAATAAACATGCCTATATCCAGAATAAATCAAACACAAGCTCACATCACCACTCAAACACATATTATGATCAAATCTATGCACTCCGGGTATAGTGCTAAATTACCTTTTTTGATCATCGGCAATATAACGGGTCATATGGCCCAACAATCATTTGACATTTCAGCTTTGAACATTCCTAAATCAATATGCTTAGCGGATGTAGCGTTCAACAAGTCATCGAACATAGACCTGTTATTAGGAGCCCCTATGTTTTTTGACTTGCTGTGCAATACAAGTTAGGAAGCGACCAACCAGTATTGCAAAAAACAAAGTTCCAAATATCCAAATATTTGCGGCAATAAAACACATTCATGTTTTTTTTAATGTTAACACAGATTTACATAGCTAAATTGAAAGGTTTTGAAGTATCGAAGAAGCCTATCCAAAGATAAAACATTCACGTGAAGAAATTGAATGCGAACAATATTTTGTAAATAATACTTATCGTGATATCAGGTAGATTTGTAGTAAAACTTCCATTACGTGAAAACTACGTCATCTCGGTCAATCGATAGAAACAGCTACTAAAAGATTTTTGTCTATTGAACGAAAATTACTCAATAATCCCAAGTTAAGGGAAGGCTATTGCAACTTTATGGCAGAATACGGGGCATTGGGACACATGACAAAAATAAGTCCACAAAACGTAAGTTCAGTTCAATATTTCTTGCCACATCATTGTGTGGAAAAATTGGACAGCATAACAACCAATCTCAGGGTGGTTTTCGACGCCTCTGTAAAGACTTCTACAGGGATATCTCTCAATGATACCTTAAAGGTCGGTCCAAATGTCCAGAATGATTTGTTTTCTATTTTGCTTAGCTTTCGTAAGCATAACATTGTAATAGTAGGAGACATTACGAAAATGTATCGTCAAATACTTATATACTCTTCACAGCGAAATTTACAATTAATCGTATGGCGTGACGATCCAAAACCTCATTTAAATCATTTCCAGTTAAACACTGTAACATACGGAAGTGCTTCCGCTTCATTTTTAGCAACGCGTTGTATTAAACCGTTGGCAATCGATAATATGTATATATTTCCACAAGAAAGCAACATCATTTAAAACGATTTTTATGTCGACGACTTATTAACGGATTCTACAGATCAGACAAACTTTCTTAAAATTCAGCGAAATTTGGTAAAAATTTTCAACCAAGCAGGCTTTGAGTTAACGAAATTTTCTTTTAACAGTAGTAGATTGTTAAATCAAATTTTAAAGGATGCTAATATTTCACTTTCAAGCACTCAAAATTATGTCATAACAGATACTCACAGTACGAAGGCTCTAGGAGTATTTTGGAATCCAGCATCTGATCAGTTCGAATATAGTTCGCAAGCGAAATTAATCCATCAAAAAACCTTTACAAAGAAATCGATATTATAGATTATCGCGCAACTTTTTGATCCACTACCCTTACTAGGTCCTCTAATCATGCAAGCAAAAATCATACTGCAACGAATTTGGCAATTACAGCTAGCTTGGGATGAATCCATTCCGATCCACTTACACACTATGTGGAAAAATGTTTACAAACAACTCATTGAAGTTACCACCATATCTATACCAAGGCATATGATGCTTCCGAACACCATAAAGGTACAACTCCACGGTTTCTCAGATGCTAGCAAAAGGGGATATGATGCATGTGTGTACACACGGAGTTTTAATGCAAATGGTGAAATTCAAGAGCGCTTAGTTTGTTCCAAATCCCGCGTTGCTCCTATTAAAATGATTTCAATACCCCGTATTTAACTTTGCGGCGCCTTACTTCTTGCCTAGTTAATGCAGAAGGTAATAGGCGCCCTAGACATGCAATTCAATCAAATATTTCATTGGACAGAGTTCGTCCAAAGTTCTTGCCTGGTTATCAGCTAATCCTTATACCTGGCAAACGTTTGTTTGCAAGAGAGTATCACAAATTCAACAAATTACTTCAATTAACAATTGGTATCACATATCATCAAGTTATAATCCAGCTGACATTATTTCACGTGGACTAAATCCTCGAAACATTATCCACTCTTCATTATGGTGGCATGGTCTAGCATTTTTATCAGAGAATCAGACCAATTGGCCTGAAAATTCATATATTTCAAATTATTCTAAACATGATAACATCGAATTTTCCAGAATTTAGACGTCGGCAAGCAATGCATGTATTAACATGTGAACTTGATTTTGATATTTTCGAAAAATATTCAAAATTGTCTAAATTGTTATCAGTAGTAGCCTATTGTCTACAATTCTTTAAAAACTGTAAATCTTCTGCCGATTCTAAAACAATAGGTGCACTTACGTATCAAGAAATAGATGAGAGTACGAAGCGACTAGTAAATTTGGTTCAAAATCAAACGTTTTACGAAGACATGCGTTATCTTAATACGAACAGGCGAGTTAAACCAGGTAGTAAGCTCAGTTCTCTTAATCCATTTTTGGATAACGACTCCATCATTAGAGTCGGGGGCAGACTGAAGAACTCAAATTTTTCATTTAATCGAAAACATCCAATTTTGCTACCCAGTAAACATTCGTTTACCCGCTTAATAATTCAAGATTGTCACATTCGTAACTTACATGTAGGAACTCAGACCACGTTGTCTTGTATTCGTCAGAAATATTGGCCTCTTAACAGTAAAGCCGAAGTTAAATCTGTCCTACGAAAATACATGCCTTGCTTTAAAGCCAAGCCGCGATATATAAATCCACAAATGGGTATATTGCCTACAACTCGCGTTACACCAAGTCGATTTTTTTCTAGTTGTGCTGTAGACTACGCAGGTCCCGTTTATGTAAGGGACAGAAAGCTCAGAAACCGTAAAATAATAAAGTGCCACATTTGCGTTTTTGTTTGTATGTCAAGTAAAGCAGCTTATTTAGTGCTTGTTACTGATTTAAGCACATTTACATTTTTAAATGCATTGAAAAATTTGTCGCAAGACGTGGATTATGTAAACACATATATTCTGACAAAAGCCTCTAATTTTACAAGAGCAAATCACGAGTTGATGGAATTCAGTCAAATTATTCAGCAAAATTCAGTTTAAAATTATTTACTTGGCTAAAAAGTACAGTGGAAACTTACTCTCGCACGTTCCCCAAATTTTAGTGGGCTCTGGCAAGCGGCAGTAAATGCTGTAAAGCACCACTTGAAACAAATTTTAAATAACATTCAATTAACATATGAAGAGTTTTATACTCTATTAACACAAATAGAAGCAATCTTAAACTCAAGAACTTTGACACGTCTCTCATATGATCCCAAGGACCTTGAGACGCTAACACCCGGTCACTTTATGATTGGAGAGGCATTAAATGCTATACCTGAACCAGATATCCAGGAAGATTAGCTTACCCCCCTGGCACGCTATTATCACATCCTCCAAATGACCCAACATTTTTGGTCAAGGTGGAAAAATGAATATCTTCACAACCTTCAACAGCGTACCAAGTGGAAATTCCAGACCGACAGGTCTTTTGTAATAGGAAAGTTGGTACTTCTCCATAAAGAAAACACTCCTCCTCAGCACTGACCTACCGGAAGAATTACTAAAATCCATCCCGGAGCCGACGGCATCGTAAGAGTAATTAGTGTAAAAACTCGCAATGGGGTAGTGAAACGTGCATTGGGAAGGGTATGTGTTTTGTCAATGTTTGACAATAAATCACTGTGACATTATTTTTCTTTTTGAAAGGGAACTTTTAAGTGGGGCAGCATGTTAAGCCGTATATTGAACAATGTTGCTTTTTTTATTACCTTTATCTGGGTTGCGCTCGGCGCATGTAGTAGGAGAGTCGAATAAAAGCCTTTGACCGGTAAACATCACTCTCTTTAAAATCACAAGATCAAACGAACTTACCTGTGAAGTTCGATCTTGATTATATGAGGTCTCGTCGAAGTAAATAGGATAAATTGTAGTACCTTCATTCTATGCGATACGATCACATATTTCAAAGAAATAAACAAATCATAAATCTCGTTATGCCCTCACAGTTCCTGCTGCGTATGCACCTCGGCTCCCCATATACTTCAGTCTTATTTCAGAGATTATACATTTTTTGCAACTAAATACGGGTTTGGGAATTGGGAGGGACCCTATTTACTTCGACGAGACCTCATATAATCAAGATCGAACTTCACAGGTAAGTTCGTTTGATCTTGTGATTATATTCGGTCTCGTCTCGTAAATAGGATAAATTGTAGATATTTAGAGTATGTTGCAAAAAATAAACCGTAACAAATCATTTAATTGGAAAGAGTATATTAATTAAGCGAAATAAATAAACTGCTTATATTACATCTGAATAATTGGGTTCTATCCAGATATTATGTCAGTAGCCACAAAAATATTAGGGTTTAAGTTGAAGAAAAAGGTAGTCGCAAGAGGGGTTGCCTACGATATCTCGAGAGGTTTGGATTCTGAATTGAAGCCCCAGTCTGATCTTCCAATAAAATGTTTTATTAATATCTATAGCAAAGGATCTCGAAGTATTGGACTGTGGCTGTTGCCAACAGAGTAGTTAACTTTGAGATAATGCCAAGGTTTTTTTTTTTGTATCTTCAAACCTGTTGAGAAATGTTAAGGCTACCGAAGTATTTGAAAGACTAAGGTATTTGAGTGTACCGGGTCTCAGCATATCAACCTCTTCGAAAATGTTGGAATCTGAAGTTCTGGCATAGATTTGGACCGGCCTTCTGGGCTAATAATGAACCAAAAAGAGTTAAGAGAGCTAAATTCAGATTTAAAAGCATTTCTTGAGAACGTTGTGTTGTAGAAATGTTTTCTTGATAAAAGACTGTTCTCGAGGAAAACTGGACTGTTAATGGTTGAGGAGTGCTGCCCAAGGAGAGTAAATCTACGACCACTGTGTCCTGAGCTTAGCCACTTATAATTCCTTTGAAGAGGCAGAGAATGATTAAAGAAAGGGAAAAGCGAAAAGGTGTAAAATAGACTACCTGATGATCAACGCGTCTATAGAACTGGCTTCCTGGGTCACTGATCCTGAAAAAGTAAATCTTACTTTTCGTATTTATGCGGCTGGCAAATAAATTAATGACCAAGGAGCCTAATTTTCGAGTCAAGAGTCGAAATGTTGCATTTTGCGGTGACCGTCCTGTTCCACTTATAACCCTTTTTAAGTTTTATCTGCCTCGACATTTTCGGTTGACTTCATGTAACATGGAATAATGACGATACTTTGAAACTCGCACCCTTGCCAAATTGATTGAGTGAAAATGTTTAACTGTGTACATTATCCATGTCATTCACCATTCACGCATCATATTGCGAACTGAACAGTTTTTTAATTGTTTGGTATACCATTTCTGTCCCAAAAATTGAGTTAGAAGTTCTAAATAATTGATGGGATGGATCTTGCCTTTCTCGGACCAAAAACCAAGAGAACATCCGGCGAAATATTTCCATAACGAATGCGTCTTTCTGTAGAGAGTGTTATCATATTTCAAGTTTTCTAGCTGCCAATAAATGCTAGAAATCGAGCCGATTGCCGGGAACGTTGTCATTTTCCGGGCTCCTGTTGAGCGTTACAAAATTTATGTGTTCGACAAGTTTGATGTACCAGAAAAAACCATAGTTTAAAGCTGGGCAAACCGACACCAAGTTTTCCCTTAATGTGGGGAAACATTCTGCGTTGTCATAATTGTTTTGTTTGTTTTAGGGTGAGATGAACATCCACTTTTTTTTTTTTTTAATTGAATTGAGATACTGAAGAGTTAAAAAACACACCTAAATAGACTCATTTATTAACTGGGAGCAAACAGCTGTTGCTACAGCTATAATTGAAAGTAAATTGAGATACTTAGGTCTGAAGAATTGCGATAATTGATAATGAGACCCCAATGATCACAATTAGTTTATTGTTTGAAAAATATCGAAGACGCTACCTTTATAAGAACTACCCATGGACATAATCATTCAAAAAGACTAAGGGCATCAGCCTTTCTTATTTTTTGAATGCATCTATTAGTAGGGCAAAATTTATACCAAAACAAACACAAGTATATTCGTTCATTTTGCCACTGAATAAAAATCTGAATCATTGAGGCCAGGAAATGGGTGTTTTCCAAGTCAAGTTGTGTCAAAATAGTTTAACTAAATTGAGCTAGTAGCGACCCTACAATTTTTCATTTCATAATGGCTTTTCAAACTTAGTAGGAAACGAAAGAATATAAGATTTGAATAAGAATTATACGTTCGAGGCTTCAGAAAATAGCCTCAGATTTTAAAATATCATCGATAGATATAGAAAGAAATGCGTTTCATTTCTTCCAGTCATCAGTGGGGTTAGTCCACTAGGAATCAAAGAGTCAAAGGCAAATCAGGCCTTAACGCCTCTTAGCCACAATAAAGTAAGACTATTGGTGATCAGAAATTTCCAACTCTTATAAAAATGTCTTAAACGTCCAGCTATTTTCCATATTTCTCTCCACTCTAGACTTCTACTGGCGTTGTATATATAACGCATTCTCTTGAAGTTTAAACAGCTTTTAAAACTTTATTTTGCCGGGGGTTCGACTAATGTTCAGGCATACAAAATCCTTCGTCGAAGAACTTTCAGTAGGTCCATAAGGATGCGAATACTATCGCTTTACTATCGCTCCTCTCCCCGCCCCTCTTTGTCGAACAACGCTTAAAGTGCTTTATCGATAGCAGAAAAGTAGGCACCAAGTGGAATCTGTCTATTGCATAGGGGCTCGTCCCCCTTGGAGACGAAGAAAGGAATGGCTTGTGCTAAACCAGGATATAGGTTTGGAGCTCCAATATTGCCACTGTTGTCTAGGTCTAATTATTTTCATATTATACCCATTCTTTCCTTGCAAACTAATTGAGCTTTAACAAGATGGAGCAATCTAACGGAAAGTTTTGGATGTATGAGGGGCGTGAAATATAAATCACATTCAACTGAATTTTCCAAATGTATAAAAGGGGCAGACTTCCACATCTCGAATATCAGGCGAGGTTCCCCCTTCTCCGGACATGTTCCTAAATATTTTGACATAAGTCAAAAGATCAACGGAGGAAGATTTTACATCGGCTATTAGCTATTAGTGGAATCAAACAAACTGTACGCTTTATAGCGTAGGTACCGTGATACAATGGAGGCAGTTGCAGTAGGCAACCGTATGTAGACATAGGGTTATCCAAAAAACTACTCTTTGTGAATATCAACGTTCAACAAGCGCTGTAGTCAAAGGCAGATTGCCATTGCAGATTTCGCGGTGGAGATCGCATATAAAATGTAACCCTTAGATACTGTAATCAGCAAAAAACAGCGTACGTTTTACAGTGTATGTTTTGCAGCCAGTATTGTGATGCAGTGGTGGCAGTTGCAACAGAACATGTAAAAATGCGGCCATTCCAAACTGTGCTTTGTCAATAAATTAAGTTTCACCAAGCATATGTTCTCTAGGCAAGAAAACATTTCGTGAGGTAACCAATACTGTAATCAAAAAACAGTAAGGTGAGCAGTGCAAATGGTGCGATTTAATGGTAACGATTGAATCAGGACAGGAAAAGATGATATCATTAAAGAACTGCAACTTTTGAAGGTTAAACAAGCCCATGTAGTCAAGGCCAGAATACCATTCAACATTTCGTAAGTCAACCATTACTGGAATCAAAAAACAGTAAGGCATACAGCGCAAGTGCTGCAACTTAATGGTGGTAATTGCAGCAGCACATCTAGAGATGCGGTCCTCTAAAAGCTGCAGCTGGTGACTATCATGGTTCAATAAGCACATGTGGTCAAGGCCAGTATACCATTGAAAAGTTCGTAAATCAACCATTACTGTAATCAAAAAACAGTAAGGTAAGCAGCGCAAGTGCGGCAACTCAATGGTGGTAAATGCAGCAGTACATCTAGAAATACTATAGTCACATATAATCAAGGCCGGTATACCAGAAAAAAAAATTTGTAAGTCAACCAGTACTGTAATCAAAAAACAGTAAGGTAAGCAGCGCAAGTGCGGCAACTCAATGGTGGTAAATGCAGCAGTACATTTATAAATACCATAGTCACATATAATCAAGGCCGGTAGACCGGAAAAAAAAATTTTGTAAGTCAACCAGTACTGTAATCAAAAAACAGTAAGGTATGCAGCGCAAGTGCTGCGTTTCAATAGTGGCCATTGCAACGGGACATGTAGACATCCGGTCATCCAAAAATTGCAGTGTGTGAATGTTAGGATTCAACAGGCACCTGTGGTCAAGGCCTATGTACCATTGACATATTTGTGAGACAACCTTTACTGTAATCAAAAAAGAGTAAGGTAAGCAGCGCAAGTACTGCGATTCAGTAGTAGGACATATAGTCGGACATGCGGTCCTCCAACGACTGCGGTTTGTGAACATTAAGGTTCGGCTAGCACAAGTAGGCCAACACTGTATATCAATGAACATTTCGTGCTAGAAATCACAAATAATTCAACAGTCAACTGTAATCAAAAACAGTACGTTTTGCACCTTAAAGGCTGCTATCCCATGGTAGTGGTAAGAACAACATGTGGTCATTCAAAACAAAGGTCGACAAACATTGTAATCAAGCACCGACTATTGCGGGCTTAAATGAGATATGTTAGAACGTATAAAGTTTAAAAGAAGTTTAACAGATGTCTTGCCCAAGCGATCCAACGAGAGCTGCCTTCTACCGTCCCCTTCATAAACGCTGACAGCTTTATTGCTGTGGGTTTGCTTTCCTTGCGGTGTATGAAAGGAATATTATATCACCTAACCACATCTCTTTATCAGAGACTTGAAAGAATTTGTAGAAAAGTCGAGAAATAAAGGCATGGATGTGTTGTTTTAAATCAATTTGGTGTAATTTACCCGAAATAAGTCAGTAAAAATCTAAAATATAGAAGTCAAAAGTGAACAATTACGGGTACCCAAACAGTATGCTGTGCATAGAAGTAATACATATATGATGCTATGCAATGGTGGTAGGTGTAGCATGACATCAAACCGGCTAAAGGAGGGAAAATACCTTCAAAATTATTTTCCATCGCGGAGCTGTGTAACTGAAAACGTCTTGTGGGCTTCCATCTTGCCCACTATTGCAATTATCGAAACAATTTGATAACACTTTAATTGAAAGGGGATGGCGACCGACTCCGAGGGCTTTTAACAATTTTACGGGCATAACACGCACTCGCGAACTACTTTCTTTCTTAGAAAGTTAACATGTCGCGTCCTAAACGCATCGCACAAAAACAAAGACTGAAGTATATGGGGAGCCGAGGTGCATACGCAGCAGGAACTGTGAGGGCATAACGAGATTTATGATTTGTTTATTTCTTTGAAATATGTGATCGTATCGCCTAGAATGAAGGTACTACAATTTATCCTATTTACGAGACGAGACCGAATATAATAACCTATAACCGTTTGTAAGAAGCTCCTGGCCACGGCAGCTCGACCAAAGTCATTCAGGAGAAACAGATGTGCAAGACCCCATTCTCCAATACCTATTGCTTACGCAACTAGAACTCCTAACGTTTCTGAAATTAACTACTAAATAATAGAAAAAGATTTACTCGCTATCGTTTGGGCTACAAAATATTTCAGACCATATCTTTTTTGTCATAAATCTAATATAATAACAGATCATAAACCCTTACAATGGTTATTTTCACAAAAAGAACGAAATTCTAAATTAGTTAGATGAAGATTAGAATTAAAAGAAAACGACTTTGAAATAATTTATAAAAAAGGAGTTTTAAACAAAAATGCAGATGCTTTATCGCAAATAGAATTAAACGCAATAGAAGATAAACCCTTTGATATATTTCAATATATGGAAGATTTTAACAAAGAACTTGAAAAAATAGAATTAAGACCGAATCAATAATATTAGAGGTAGAAAAATCATCCCTGTTGATATAGAACTTGATGACCAAGGCTCGGATTTTATGCAAATGACTCGTTACAGGTCCTGATTGACAGATCAGAGATGGATCCAAAGTTTCCGATGACCAGGATTTAAAAATGAATCCGACAAGGATCCCAACCAAAAAAGAGCCTATAAAGATGAAGAAAAATAGGATTTACCCTTTCAAATACCGAGGGTTGAGGGGCACATGCTCATACCTTGGTTATTAGTCGCCTCTGCCGCGCACTTGGGAAACACCTTTTTGCTTATTCCCGAAAAACCGGAACCATCTGAGGTTTTCGTCCTAACTCAGTAACACCATGAAATACAACCCCCCCGACGGTCCGAAGATGGGTTACAGTAAATCCCTTACAGGAAAGACAACCAAGATGCACTTGGAAAATGTTGTAACCTCACCTTGAGAAGGATGACACCCAAGTGAACGACAAGAGAGAAGATGGCCGATTTCCCCCACACCAAGACTGACAGAAGATATGCCAGCACTTACAAAACCAACCAATGTATGTTTGGTGGCCTAGCCACAAGCACTATTTCTAACGGAAATTTAAACCGTAACAATCTAAAATACTAAAAAATCCACGAAAAAATCAAGAAAAACCTCCATAACCAGTTCCAATTACAATATTCTATAAGTGAAAAAATTGGTAAGAATTTTAACGACAAAATTAGATATATTCAGCACAACGAAAACGAACCCAAATCAAAAATTTTGGAATTGCAAGAAATAATTATAAACAAAACCGACGTTTAAAATATTTTATATGCGAAAAGTTTACATAACCAATGATTAATACTTTTTGACGCAATCTCAAACATTCTTTAAGATATTAAAAATGCAGCAACATTCTGCAAGCTTAAAACATTGCATCCAATTATTATAATACCAAAAAATGTATTAAGTAAATTACAAAAAATTTGTTACACCACAAAGAACAATTACCGTTTAAATTAAAATTTGGAAATATTTTTTATTTCGAATCTATAATTAAATTAAATTGCAAAGTAAAAACAAATTAAATAAGATATTTTCTTTCAATTCCTATTAATCTCAAACAGAATTTTGATCCCCACTTTCCTACATTTTATAAATCTGAATTGATGACCATAATTCCAAATGTCAGATATTTATTAAAGTCAGATGACAATGATGTTATAAAACATCGAAGTGATATTTGCACAAAAGGAAAGTTTTATGAATGTCCAAGCCATCTTCAAAGCATCACGAACCTAAATTGTAAAAAACAAATCCTGATATCAGAAAACTCTACATATTGCCGTCTTACCAAAATAGAACTCACGAAAAGGCACGTAGAATTCATCCCTGAAATTAACCAATACTTAGGCATATTTCTCAAAGAAGAAATAATTACCAAGGAATGTCCCAAGGAAACCGGAACACAATCATTAAAAGGAATTTATTTAATCAAACAAGACGAGTGTGGTACATTTTTCCATCGACATGAGTTAAACTTTCTGGTCTTCATGATTGACCAAGTTATCAACTAACACCAATTGTCGAAGCTTCTATTAAACTTGACGTCCACAGCATTTGGACCATCATCATCTACATTCATGGGTTATGCCCTCTACGCCTTATCAAAATTTCTAAGAAAAAGCTTCCAGCTTCTGCAAACAAAACTAGCCGAACCCGAAACAGAAAAAATCGAATTTCATCCCAAAAGGATCAATCTTCCGGAGGAAGCTTTATTCTAAGGAGGGTGAAGTTATATATTGAATATCTTTCCGTAACAAAGCAACAAAGGTGGACCACCGCAAGAGAGGCATCAATTACATTCCGACATTATTAGAAAACAATAGATAATAAATCGTCTCTTTACTTGAACTTGTGACCATGTTTTTCCTGTGTTTATTTTGGATTCTTCCAGAAATTTCATTATTGATTTATTATGTAAGTTATCAGACTGTCAAATGTTATTTATGCGCAAAGGACCTTTTGTTATTCAGTTTTTATTAGTTTTTTCTTCAATTAACTAGAGAGCTCACTTAGTTGTAAACAAGGCAATTGCAATTGCCTTATTTGTAAATAAAAATTTTTAAAAAGTGTTTTGTGTCTCCATAAAACATAATTGGCACTGCGAGAACAGGATATTCAAACGGGAATCCGTGCAAATCTCTGCAAATTGTCCCGGTCTCTATCAAGAATTTATTGAATAATCAACCAAAAACCACTTGAGGGCATCGTCTTCAAATCCGTCGAAGCACCTTCAAGCTGCAGGACCTAACAGCAGGCGGACATGAATCCCTCGTTCCTGTAAGTCCTCATTTTCCCTTTAATGCGCATGTTATTAATTGTTTGATAATTAAAAATTTCAAGAAGTAATATCTGTAAGAGAAAGATCTTCTACGAGAGAGACGAAAATTCAATTAGCAATATGTCTGTTCCACAATTAGACAGTAGTATCGTAAAAAATATGGTCCCAGAATACTCTGGAGGCTCAATTAATTTAGAGTATTTTATTTCTCAAGCGGATACCTATATTGAATATTTTTAGAGTAGAGACAAAAATTCCTTACAAAATAAGCTAATCTTTGAGTATATTAAATCTAAATTATGCGGAAAGGCGAGAGAGGTGCTAATCCGATCAAATTGTAAAAAATGGACAGAATTAAAAAATGTCCTACTTGATAAATTCGGCGACCCACGGTCAGAAAAAATTTTACAACACGTTTTAAAGAACATGCTTTCAAACTTATAACGAATCGTGTAAGTCATATTATGAACAAGTTAAACAAAAACTTTAAGTTCTTTTGGAACACCTAAATATTAGAACCCCTAATCAAGACATTAGAATCAGCAAGAAAAACATGTATATACTAGTTTAGCCCTTGTCACGTTTAAGGCAGGCCTAATAGAACCATATTGTACCCACTTGGTAAACTTACCAATCATGACCCTAGAACAAGCTCTATATCAATGTCGGTCTTATGATAATTTAAAATCTCAAGTAAACTTTATGAATTTCATGAGGAATAAAGTAAAAAACAATAGCTACGCGCAACATAAACGAAACAACGGTAATTTTCCTAATAATAATCAACGCTGTCAGAATTATTTACCGATACCTTATTTCCATTATAATAATAGCGATTAGAATTATTACCCACAACAACCATCACCTCGTCAACAATTCCCCTCTAGACCAATCAATATACAACCAATTAAATTACCACCTCAAAAATTGCCAACAGGTTCACAAGTATTTGGCAGAAAACCGTAACAACAACAAGAATATAAACCATGTCCATTTCTACTCTTATGTCCATTTCTACAAGAAATACACTCCCTAAAAGACCTTTTAATTAAAATTTCGTACAAAATTCTAGACCAAACTTTGTTTCTGAAGAATTGTATAATATTCAAGATTCAGACGTCACCAATTTTATTGAAGAAGAAAATTTTTGCGAAGAATTTAACGAAAATTTTCCAGAACCAGCCTCGGAAACCCAAGATCAGTAATCGACCTTAATTCTTTATCAAACCGTCCAAAACTACCATTCATTTCAATACCAAAATTTAATTTAAAAGTTTTGATAGATTCAGGCGCATCAAATAGTATCATGATCAAGACCCAGCAAGTGAATTTTTTAAAAGTTATTTCTTTCAAAAACCCTTTTGCGTTAGATCATTAAATCGAGAAATTAAAGACAACAAAAATATTAGATACCCATTGTTGGAAGAATTTGGTATTAAAGATTCCATAGAGTTTTATGTTTTACCTTGGCATGGCAGGTTTGATGATTTAATAGGAAGCTACGATTTTCAAAAATTAGGAGCCAAAATTGATTACAAAAATAATATTTTACAAATTGGCAAATACAAAATCCCATTTTTTATCGAATTAAATCCTTTGAATTTCAAACCGTTCAAACAAAATGTTAACATTATAAAAATTCCTGTGAATATAGAAAACGGCCCAGTAATTATCGCCGAGATTAATATAAATAATATACATATTCCCTAATCAATAGCATTTGCAAACAATGGTATTTGTAAAATTCCTTTTGGTGAAGAAAAACAAATAGAAATTTATTGTCATGAACAAATTAAAGTCCAACCACTTGTCAATGTCGACATCGAAAACCCTTATAATAACTACTTATACTTTTAAACCCCGAAGAAAAGTTGGAAATTCTAAGTTTATGCCACAAATATAAAGGTATTTTTTATAACGAACACAGCGATCTCACATTCACTAATGCAGTCAAACATAAAATTAGAACTCGCGATGACGAAATAGTGTATAGCAAATTTTATAGATACCCGTACCACTTAAAGCAGGAAATTCAAAACCAAATTCAAAAATTGCTCGACAATAAAATCATTCGTCTATCCATTTCCTCATATAGTAGTCCTGTGTGGATAGTACCTAAAAAGGCTGACGCGTTCGGAAAGAAAAAATGGCGACTTGTAATCGACTTTCGCAAACTGAATGAAAAAACTGTAGAAGACAAATACCCACTTCCTAGAATTGATGAAATTTTAGATAACCTAGGCAGATGTAACTACTTCTCCACATTAGATCTCGCACAAGGTTTTCACCAAATTGAAATGTCCCCTGAAGGCATTGAAAAAATTCACAGATTTCGCAATCCTTGCAACCAACGGAGACATTGGAAATGATAACACCAAATAGAAACATAATTAACACTTTATTTAACATACAAGGTTATACAGGGTATTTACAAATTTCAAAGACAACGTTGGAAGTTGATTCGGAATGATAAATAAATACGAATTACGAAAAAAAATTAATAAAAAATGTTTACTTTTCGAATTGCAGACTTTCAAAGTTGTTATAAAAAATAATTTAATTAATCATTTCATAACCTCTTTACCGATCGTGTTGAAATATGAAACCTTTATTTATTTAGATTATTAAGGCTAGAATCTTAGTGACGAAGACCCTTGTTTTATCCGACATCCCTTGTAATTCACCACGACAATTATCTATGTATCTTCGAAGTAGTAAATAATAATAATTATCTAAAATATGTATTGATTTACAACAATACGTATTACGTTAATTCTGTAATAAACTTTGTGTTATTTATTATTATTATTTTGTTGTTGCTTAATTCGTGAAGTTTAATATTGTATAATCTTAAGTATAGATTTTATCTCATCATTTTTATATGTAATTATTCAAATTACAAGATGCTCCTTTTCAAAAAGTTTCGGACTATAAGGGAGAAGTACTCTATAGTTCGCCAAAATTGATTTTCCGATAACACTTTCCAAACATTTTTAGACGGGTCTACTGCATTCCGAATATTGGGCTAGAAATCTGAACTGCCGATGTCGATCACTATTCGGGTATTTAAATTGATTGTTGTTAAATATTCGAAGGAACAGTACACTATGAGGCGCCGTTCACAACATAATTATTTTTCATGAATATTTAATAAATCAAACAATATATGTAAAATTTTAAATTATATATAGTTTCGTTCTTGAAATATACTTCATTTCTGTAAAAATGAATATTTATATTCTCCTGATAGAAATTTTACATAAATCTATTTAAATATTTTATATGAAAGTTTTATGTGGTTTTAAAAATATTTATATAAACTGCGATACATGAAACGACCGTGAGAGGGGATAGTAGCCGCACGAATCGGGCATGGAGTATGGTATTATTTATATATCAATTTTATTTTTCGTTGTCGCCACCTGAATCTTGATTATATTTACATATTTATCAATAGCACTAAAATCTGACATAAAAAGTGACAGCATGCTGCTAATAATAATAATAATAATAACAAAATAATAATAAATAAATAAATAATAAAATAAAAAAGTTTCAAACCTTAATTTAAGTTCCAGCGCTTCTAGCGCCCGCTACGGTGGTTTGATATATCACACTTTATATAAATATTTTTGAAATCACATAAAATCTTTATAAGAGATATTTAAGAATATTTATATAAAATTTTTAACAGAAGATTAAAATATCCATATTCATTAAAATTAAATATACTGCAAGAAAGAAATAATATATAATTTCAAATTTAATATAAATTGTTTGATTTATTAAATATTCATAAAAAATTATTATGTCCTGAACGGCACCTCATACTACACACTTGTTTCAGTTAATAAATCTATTTAGATTATTTCGCATTGAAATCAGGATCATCGAAAAAAACATTAGAGGGCAGTTGAATGGCAAATTTATCAATCTTGGTTGGTTCTGTGATTTTGTTTATCTTACTCCAGATCACACGTGAATTCGTTTAGATGTGATTTGATTCATATGGTACATTACTTCAAACTCTTTTAAAGAAAATTACAATTTTTTAACTAATGCTGAAGTAATGATGTTAGCTCGACACCCTGAATTTAACAACGCTGGACATTGTTTAAAGTTACTGCACCTATTTCTAATTAAAACTATAGCTGTACTGGTTGTACTGATTGCCATTTTCGCTTTGTATGATCGTTTAATTTTTCGGCTATTATGGGAATAAATAAAATTAATTCCCTTTTTTTGCCGAAAGCTCTAAAACCTTTAATACAGTTAATTAGTTGTCTTAGACCGGGTTGTGTGGTTTTTGTGAATTAAAAAATGTTTAGGACAGTTGGACCTGTTCTTTTATTTTAAAGCGATCTTGCATAATTAATTAATAATAATAATAAGCTGATACTGACAATGATTCAATAGCGTCACTTGAATCTCCCTCCACAGAATCGCAAAGATAATGAAATTTCTTAATATCAAAAATACGCTTGTCGTAATGAACTGAACACTTAGATGAATCTAAAAACGAAAATGGGAAGCGATAAGGGCTTTAATTTAGCAACATATTTGGTATTTAATTATACTCGCGCCGTTTAATAATAATACATTTCAATTTATGTCAGTTACAGTTTTATCGGATGTTCAAATGTATCAAGTGTGCTCTACTTTTTTTTTAGAAGAGAACGTAGCGAACCCGGCACTCGATACTTATTGATTATTTTGGTTGATCCCTCAAGGGTAATTTTGACGTCTTATTTATCCAGCGAGGTTAAAATTTTCTAATCTAAAGAAAATCCTCCAGAAATCTATTTTCTTTCACGTTTTTACGATGATTTGAATTACTAAGATACACAAATTTATAAAACAGTCTAGAGCAGTAACAATTTCCATTCTACATCCAAAAAATGAGAATTTTCCATCAGAAAGTTTGTTAATGATAGCAATTCAAATGTATTAAAACCTTGCAGTTGTCAATCACTGATAATTTCTTTGGGATTTACGTTCATAAAAAATTTTCATTGTCAACTTATTGACTTTTTCATTTGAACAAAACTCAAAATGTCGAAAATTTGTCAAAAATAGATTTGAAGTACTCTCTCCAAATTTTTACTCTTCTTTACAAAATTATGCGTTTATGCTTTCAAAATAATTATAAACACAAATTTTGGACTTTTCCGAAATTTAATAAATTTTTTCCACAATTTCGACTTTTTTAAATTTTTACATCAAACTTGCAATTTTTGTGTTTTTTCTTAAAACTTCGGATTTCAAACGGATTCAAAATTTGAACATCAGTCTTGCGAGTCTAACCCAAGTTGTTGCATTAAAAAAATAAATATAGCGTATTTTCTTGAAATTATGACTTTTTTACAAAATTCCTCAACCTTTCAAAATGTCATTTATTTTAATTGAACTGTCAATAAATATTTATGTTTTGTTTAAAATTTTTATGTTAAATAATAAATTCTAAATATTTCTAAAGATTTTGACTTATTTTCGAAATTTTGACCTCAGCCTAAAAAATTCTTTAAATTACAAATATATAAAATCGAAAACTCAAGATTTTTTATCGAAATTTTGAAACGTCAACTTTTTTTTCGAAATTTAAAACCCCCTTTTTTATTAAATCATGAGTGGTGGGTTGCCTCAAATTTTAAAATCCCAAAATTTAAACTTTACTTTCTACTCTTACAATAAAGGTTTCAACCAGTGTTAAAGCTTTAATTTTATATTTTTAAGGTTTTAAATTTAATCAAGACTCTTTTTTTTAAGAACACAAGTCATTTATTTAAAATCTTGACTTTAAATGAAATATTTTAATTTTTTTCAAATGATTTTGATTTAGTTGCAAAGTTTTATCTTTAACCTCAAAATGTTGACCTATGTTTTGAAATTTTAGAACATTATGAATTTTTTGAAATCCTGGAATATTTTCCTAAAATTGTCTATTTTTTTTACTATTTTTCTCGCAACTTTTCTGAATTCAAAATTTTGGCCTTATTTAGCTATTTTTTTTTATTTTCGACCTTAATATCGAAGTATTCGACTTGAGATTTCGAGTGAAAACTTGAATATTCAAATATTTTTCTTTCGACTTTTTTCTATTTTTAAGGTTATTTCTGCAATGTTTATCTTTTTTTAATTTACAGTTTCCATTAGCCAAGTTTCCTCTGAAGGATTATTTTTTAAATTGAAATATACTCGTATAACCAAATAGACTACGAAATAATTTAAATCAAAATAATATTAAGGCATCTATGCTCATGGCTCTTTAAAGAAGTATTTTAGTACAAAGCGAAATCAATGAAATATCAAAATATATTTAATCTACAAGCAAAAATTTGTCAACTTTATTGTAAAAGTAATTTACATTTATTTGAGCCGTAAAAATTATAAGTGCAGATATTTTACCACATTCGTTTACTGAGTACTTTAAGACAGTACGTGAATTGGATTTAGAGTTTACAGCATAATAATGGAATTATAACCCCTCACTAAAGGGCCGCTGACTTGGGTAACCCGTGTAAACTTCAGAACTTTTAAGTTTGCGCATCTTTACATGCTCACAATACCGCCTACTGTGTTCAGTTTTTGTTAGTGGTGTTTTCGTACTTAACTCACTAGATTCTCTATTTTCAATCTCTCGTAAACGTTTTTTACGCTCTCAATATGTCTTACACTTTTCGCTATTTTTCATACTCTTAATTTCGATAGCTGATAGCCTTATCCAATGAAACGTCACTGGGTTAAACGAATATGGTGCACTGCGGTGAACTGTAAACTTAACATTCTCTCATAGTTTTTATGTCGGCCTCTCGACGCCGAGAGCGCTCGACTGGCGATCCGAGTATGTCCGACCGACCGACACTTTGTTCTTCAAGCTTGAACGAAAACCCGAAACTTCACCCCATATCTCAACATAAACATTTCCAATGTTAAAACAGCTTTCACCGTTAATAACGGCCACTACGAATACGTCCGCATGCCCTTTGGTTTGAAAAACGCCCCATCAACATTCCAACGTGTCATGGATAATATTTTAAAAGACTACCTTTATAAATTCTGTTTTGTTTACATGACGTTGTCATCTTGTCAAGTTCCCACCAACAACATTTGAATCATGTTAAGTTAATATTTGATAAATTACACGAATTCAACCTCAAAGTAAAATTAGGTAAATCAGAGTTTCTTTGCAAAGAAGTAGCATTTTTGGGACACGTCGTTACACCTGAAGGCATTAAACCAAATCCATCCGAAATTAAAGCTGTACAAGAATATCCCCTACCAAAAACAACAAAAGAAATAAAAGCTTTTCTTGGCCTTGTCGGTTACTACCGCAGATTTATCAGAAATTTTCCAAAAGTTGTATCTCCGTTTACAAAGTGCCTCAAAAGGGCGCAAAAATAGATTTAAATGATCCAGATTATTTAAAAGCATTCCACAAATGTAAAGAACTCTTGACAAATGCCCCTATTTTGGCCTATCCTGATTTTAACAAAACGTTCTGTCTAACCACTGATGCTAGCAATGTAGCAATTGGAGGAGTACTCTCACAAAATGATCGTTCGGTAGCTTTTTATTTTCGAACCCTAAACTCCGCTGAACGTAATTATTCGACCACAGAAAAAGAACTACTAGCCATCGTCGAAACTACAAAACATTTTTGCCCCTATCTTTATGGTAGACAATTCCTCATAGAAACCACTAATCTGGTAATTGGGTAAAAGACCCAAATTCTCGTTTAACAAGATGGCGTTTACGACTAGAAGAATTCAGCTACGAAATTAGATACAAAAAAGGCAAAGAAAATTTTGTTGCTGATGCTTTATCTAGAATCGAAATTAATACAAAGGAATAAATACTGATTCCGATAAAAATGACGACGATTTAGACCTTATATCAATTCTTCCACAAGTCGACGGAGACGAAAACCTTACCCCCGATGAAGCAGACGAAATTTTAAGCAACCTAATCCCTGTACAACCTAACGACTCTTCTGATGGTAACACTTGTCATACAGCCGTTGAAAACCCCATTTTCGGATTACCTATTTCAGAAAAACCCCTTAATCAATTTGTAAATAGAATCAAAATGAAGTTAGGTGATGCATTCAAGATTTCATTTTCCAAACCATTTAAAAAACATCATCACTCAGTAACAATAAGAATAGGCCATGAAGAAGATAACATTAAACAAATGTTAAAACAATTTGTAAACCCCAAAAACCTATACGGAATATATTTTCACGACAAAAAAATAGAAAAGCTTTTTAGAACCATTAGTTCAAATTTATTTGATAATATTGTGAAAATAATTAAGTGCAATATATTATGTAAGGACGTAGAAAAATCAGATGAACAGAGTGAAGTCATTAAAGAATATCATGAAGCAACACATAACGGCGTTACGGAAACCTACAATCATTTGAAAAACAAGTACTATTGGCCCGACATGAAGCTTAAAATCAATAAAATTATCAACGAATGTGAAATTTGCCTACAAAGTAAGTACGAAAGAAACCCTTACAAAATTGCATTAAGCGGCCCCTTGGTAGCAAAGAAACCATTTGATATTGTTCACATAGACACCTTTAGTTTTGATAACTCAAAATTTTTAACGATTATCAATTTATTTTCTAAATATGCCCAGGCATATCATGTTTATGATATATCAGCAATAACGATTCTAAACATATTTCGACATTTTTGTGCACACCACAATCATCAGGCAAAAGTAGTTTGTGATGAAGGTAAAGAATTTAAAATTAACGTTTTTCAAGAATTTTGCGACCTTTTTAAAATCGAAATTCATTTCAGTACAAATTATAACCCAAATTCCAATTCACCCGTCGAAAGATTACATTCGACATTGACAGAAAAAAATCGAACAATAAAATTACAAAATCCGAGAGAAACGCCAGAAAATCTAATGATATCAGCAATTTTAATTTACAATCAATCCGTCCATTCTACCACAAGTTTTACTCCTTTCAGTCTTTTATATGGACCATATGAAAATTTAAATGCACATGAAATCGATCTTAGCAAAACAATTTACGAAAGCTATAATGATTAACGAAAGAAAGAATTAATGCCATTTTATGAAATCATATATCAAAAACAATTAAACAAAAGTGAAAAATCTCTGGAAAAATTAAATAAAAATAAAGACCGTGAAGTAGAATTGAATGAACCAATTCTTCATTTTAAGAAACCTAAGATTAGAAAGGCAGACCCTTGTTATGAAAAAATTAATGTCACTTCTGTTAATTAGAATAAAATAAAAGGCATAGAAGGTAAATTTAAATTTCCAGCAAATATTTATACCAGAAATATAAAAAGACTTAGAAAGAATATTTCATTACAAGATTACTCTCCTGGCAATAACACTGAGCCCGAACTTGGCCCTTTAGGTAGAAAAGATTAATTCAAATGGATATTTCGCTGAAGATTTAGGATCAGCTAGACTACTCAATCATTATCATAAGTTTTATTTTTATTTTAATATTAGTCACATGGAATTTAGTTATAGAAGTTTATTAGCTAACGCTTACATTTTAGAAGTAAATTTAAATAAGCATTTAGACACCAACGCTCGTTCTCTAGTTAGAATTCTTTCCGAAAATTGTATCAAAATAGAAACAGAATGATCAAAGTTTAATAGACGACCCAAAAAAGCTTTATTTAGGCAGTGCAATAAAATACGTAACAGGAAACCTAGATCAAAATGATCTAAAAGAAATCAACGATAATCTAAACATTCTTTTTGAAAATCAAGAGAAAATAATCAAGCAAGTAAATACATATACCTCATTCGCTAATCACATCACTGACCGATATAAGAAGGATTTAGTATTATTACAAAATAATATTAACACTTCTCTCAAATCTTTTTCAAAAGTGAATGATAAACTAAATGATCAGATAGTAGCACAATATAACATTTATTTGTCAGATAGATTAGTTAGCACCCTCCAAATGATTTAAAGGACTATAACCTTAGCGTTTAATAATATTACAAATCTAGAAATAATTTCAAGTTTAGACTTATTAGAAATTGCAAATCATTTAAAATTAATTTACAAAAAAGACGAACTATTATAGTTGGACACTTTGCCTCTTCTCAAGCTAATTGAATTCTCAAAATTTAAAGTTTTAGCAGTTGAGGACATAATAACATGTGTGTTATACATACCTATCCTTAAATCTAATTCTTAGACCTATCAACAAATTTATCCTCTACCCGACAATCAAAACCGAATCTTACTTCCACTTGCAAAATATAAACTCGCAAGTGTAAACGGTGAATTATGGACCGATACTCCTTGCGCAAAAATTGAAAACCAAGTCTTATGTTCACAACGACTTTAGGACAACAAATGTTCGCTAAGAAACCCGAAAGACTGCAATTTTATTCAAACTATAAATAACTACAAACTTTATGTGCAACTCAACAATAACAAAATATTGTTTCCTGCAAAGAATCCTTAGATGTTCTCGAACAATTAAAAATCCATTTTCGTACAAGAAAATAGTAAATAATGCCTTAATGTACTCCAAGAAGAACTGTAAAATTGTAATTGATAGCACGTTTGTAAACACATTTAGCAACTTCAGTTATGAGATCCCCGATATCCAGATTGGTAGCCTGACACCTGTAAAATATATTAATTTGGAACCCAAACATGTGGAAGACTTCACGAAACTGGAAGAAGAAGCAAAAACAATAAACAAAGAAATTCAACTCCACCCATTGGTCCACCTAGCACACATTTTCGCCACAACAATCCTACCATTCGTAATAACTCCAACGTGTTTGATATTATACCTGTACAGAAAGAAAATCGCCAACCTATGGAAGAAGAAAAATCCACAAATCCAGAAGCTATCGAAATCAAACTGCCATCAACGAATCAAGTCGAGGACGCCTTGAGTTAAGGGAGAAGGAATTACATCCCGACATTATTAGAAAACAATACATAATAAATCGTCTCTTTAGTTGAACTTGTGACCATGTTTTTCCTGTGTTTATTTTGGATTCTTCCAGAAATTCTATTATTGATTTATTATGTAAATTATCAGACTGTCAAATGTTATTTAAGCTCTAAAGGACCGTTTGTTATTCAGTTCTTATTAGTTTTTTCTTCAATTAACTAGAGAGCTCACTTAGTTGTAAGCAAGGCAATTGCAATTGCCTTATTTGTAAATAAAAATGTTTGAAAAGTGTTTTGTGTCTTCATAAAACATAATTTATCATCCAGTTAGCCTAAAAATAGCTCAAATGTTTTCGACCACGTTTACCACATAAGATAGAACTGTATCGTAGTTTAGTCTAATGTTAAAATTCATAGCGTTAAGAATGTCATCGTGTACTTTCTTATTTGTTCAATAAATGATTTTTTTTGCAAACTTACAACAATTAAAAAGTTAATTTGTATTATGTAATTATTACTTACCTCATTAGTTAGTAACTGGCCAGAGTAGGAAAGTACATATATGCAAGTGAATGCAACTAATACAAAAGTAGTTAAATATATCTTATTAGTCTCTTCCTAAAAAGAAACAAAATATTTTGGGAAAAAATGAATATATGGTTTAATGTAACAATTTAATTCGAAAGTATTAGTGGAGAGATATGGAATTATTATTGAAAACAAACAAGATGGATGCTTAATTTAACTATTTAATTTTGCATGATATTAAAAACTACTTACATTAAATAATAATGAAATAAAAAACACCGTTACTCCTAGACCGAAAATAACAGCAAATAGTATGGCCATAAATAAGGTATTGGTAGTCGTAGTCCATGCCCTAAAAATAGTCAACATACTCTTAAAACATTTTTTTAACAGCATTAGCGGGTACCACAAATTTATTAATTTAACTGATCTGTTTTGAAATATGTTTATAAAACCTTATTGTTACCACTTATTAGAGGTGTATTGCGGCCATAGTTAACTAATTACAAATTACAATTAAAAAGGCCTAGAAAATTTAGAGGTTTGCTCCAAAATTTTTTGGATTTTTTTTCGGAGGATGTTGGGGATATTTTTATTATTTTAATTCAACCTGTAATTGTATTGTACATAATATTTAAAATTTATTTTGAGAATTTCAAAGATATTTTTAACTTCGATCTAAATATTATCTTCATTTTAAAAATTTTTGGTTTTAAGCTATACATGATACATACCTATTTAAGTTTTAGGTTTTTTAAGTTTATTTGATTAATTAATTATTACAAATTAATAGGTAAATAAAATAGATATGAAAAACATTATTTGTAAAAATAAAACCATAATATTAATCTGTAGTGCATTAACACTCTCCAAATTGCAAATTTGACAGAGAAGACAACTGAAGATTATTAATTTTTATTTACAGATACATACACATATACGCACAAATGCCGTATGGTTGTATAACAAGGTTTCTTATATATTTTCCAAATTCCTATATTTTTTCCAAATACTTTAACGTTGTTATTATGATGATACAGATTGATACCTTTATGAAACAAGCTATTTATTGTAAGTTTTTTTATAACTGGTGGAGTATAAAAGTTAAAGGCGAACCTAGTTGAATAAAAGTGCATTTCTTTAATACAAATAACATATTTTTTAAATATTTCAGGAGTGCACCGTTTTTCATTTTGTGAATAAATATGATTGTTTGGACAAAATAATACTTCTCAATCTTAATCCAATTTAAAAAATTCTGCACGGTCTGAATGCAGGTGTATCTGTTATATTTTAACAACTTACTTGTTTTTAAATAAAACATCCTGTCTATTTTTATAAATTTAGATAGCCTTATACAAATGCAGCAAAATAATATAGAGTTTATGGGGGTTTTGATAGGTCCTTTTTCTAATAGAGGATCATAAATCCGGAGATAGGACTCTGATGTTGCCATTTGTAACCTCCCAATATAATGTACTATTAACCAATTTGCGACATAAACAATCATTGACAGTCTTTTAGCTTCCATAAACCATTAAATTGTTGTTTTAAATTTGTTAGTTATACAGAGTGATGGTGGTTTGCAAATCCAAGAATTACTGAAAAATTTTAAATAGAATGACCTATTTTTATTACCCAATATAAAAAGAAGATAAAATTACCTTTCCAATAATACCAAGTACATGGAGTTTCTTTTGATAGGTTTCATGCAAATTAACTTTCAAATTGAATTTATTTTAATTTTTAAGTTTTTGGTAAACACAACTAGGATTATTTGTAACTATTACTAATTAAATAAATAGTTGGTGTTATTAACATTTAAACAAATTATTAACATTCGTTAATATTAATCGAAACTGAGCAGATATTTAACTGGGTGCTCAAAAAATTGACAATTAAAAATATGTATGTTATAGGATCGTTTGCATGAAAACTTTTGGAAGTCTAAAGAGTTATTAAAATGAAATTTTGTCCAGTAACTAACATCTATAGGAGGCACATTCTAAAATTATTTTCATATTATTGCACTGATCATTTACAGAATGTTGATATAAACTTTTTTTTTAATAAAACACTATGTATTTTTGCATATTTGAATAGCCCCATAAAAATTTAGAAAAACAATATAGGGTTTATATGGGTTTGGATGGGTAATTTTTCTAGTAGAGGCCCCTAAATCCGAAAACAGAACCCCGATGCAGCCGTTTGTAAGCATTATGTATTAACCAATTTACAACCTAAGCAAGCTATCACTAATAATCTTAAGTTTTCATAAACGATAAGAATGTTGTTGTATATTTTTTAGTTATACAGAGTGATCTATGTTTGCAAATCTAATAATTACTAAAAAAATTTAAATATAAAATTCAGTTGCATAAAAACTATCAAATGCGACCCCACATAGTTGTGGTATTGTTAAAAAGCTAATTTTATCTTTTTTTCATATAAGGTATTAAAAATAGATTATTTTCATTAAAATTGTTTAGTAATTTTTGTATAAGTAAAAAATCTAAGACAAGTTTATGGGTTATGGAAACTAAAAGACTATCAATGATTGTTTTTGTTGCAAATTAGTCAATACTACATCCATACTAAGTGTTTACAAATGACTATATCTGAGTCCTGTCTCCGGATTTATGATTCTCTATTAGGAAAACCACCCATCAAAACTCTCATAAACCCTATAATATTTTGCTGCAATTTTTTAGGGCTATCCAAATTTGTAAAAATAAACAGGATATTTTATTTTTTAAAAAGCAAGTTTATATCAACACTCTGTATATAATTGGTACAATAAAATAAAAATAATTTTTAAATGTGCTCCCTATGTATGTACGCCACTGGGCGAAATTTCATTTTGATGTCTTCTCAGACTTAGAAGCTATTCTCCTTCCATGCACTAATAGAGGACCCTGTATCATTTATATGGTTAAAATTAGGACAATGCATTAAATTAGTGCATTTTAAAGGCAATATTTTTATTTGAAATAAAACACATTTTGCTAAAATGAAAAAAGATAATTTTAATTTTTGTAATTTAAAATTAAATATCTCCCGAATTATAAGAATCAGCTTCATAGATATGTATATCAAACCAAAGCTTAGCTGTGATTAACAGTAATGGAAAATATTATGCAGGATGTGTTCTGAAGAAGCATTTTTCAAAATATTTCAAAAACTATTAACTGCACACCCCTACTGTTTGAAATCAATTTAATCAGCATTTTGTAAGAAATTCAATAGGTAAATATACAGGGTGTTACAAAAGTCAGGGCCGCTACTTCAGAAGCATATTCTACACATTAAAATATGAAAAATGTTGAAATACATTTTTTTCTTTAAATTGCCTCCTAACGGAGATATCGTCATTTAAAGATGGCGCCCCTAAAGTGGTTTTTTTACTACAAAAAGTTAACGGTTAATAGCAAAGTCATGAAATTGGGCAAGCAGTTAAAGAATTGGATTAGGCATATTCTCATGTAACATATTTTTTAAATAAGCAGTAGCGTGGTGTGTAGGGGGTTGCCCGCAATTATTTTTTCCCGTAACTTTTTTGTATTGCAATATTTCGACACAAAAGTGCCATAATCATAAAAAGCAACATTTTTTATACAAAAAAGGTACTCCTTTTCAAAGTCGCTAAAAGTAACCGTTTCCGAGAAAAATGCGTTTAAATAATCCTATCCCGTCTTCGAAATTCTAACTAATTTGTATAAGAAAAAATAAGTTGGTCATGCAAACTGATCGTAAAGAAAACAATTGTACTTGACAATATCTGCTAGAGATTGACGTTGTGTCACTGATAAAATTTGGTCGTAGGCTGTAAACTTTAGCAGTTTTTGTTGTCAATAGTAAGTGTAGTAGTTTTTTAACTTTTCATTATTTTGATAAAATGGACTATTCAAATCAAGAAATGGCCGATAGGCATTTAATGTACGGGCTTGCAAATTGTAATCGTGCTGAAGCAAGACGGCTTTATGCTGAACGTTTTCCTAATAAACACCTACCAGGAGAAAAATTGTTCCAGAAAATTCATGCTCGTTTATGTGAAACAGGAAATTTTGTTTTTAAAGGCGAACGTGTTGGAAGGCCAAACGCAGAAGTTGCTAATTTAGAGGAGCGTGTGCTTCAGCGAGTTGAAGAAGATCCATGTGTCAGCACTAGACAACTTGCTTTAGCCGAAGGAGTAAATCACGTAACTATCTGGCGAATTTTGAAATTTTACCAATTTTACCCCTATCATTTTCAAAAAGTGCAAGGGTTACTTGCTGCTGATTATCCTCCAAGAATAGAATTTTGCAACTGGCTATTGCATAAGATCGCTGAAAATGAGAACTTTCCATCGCTCATATTATTTACGGACGAAGCGGGTTTTACCAGAAACGGGATACTTAACTTTCACAACATGCATCAGTGGCAAGTTGAAAATCCCAATGCAGTTATTCAGTCGAGACATCAGCAACATTTTTCACTTAACATTTGGGGAGGAATAATAGGGGACTTTATAATTGGACCGTTTTTTTTTTTACCTCATAGGTTAACAGGAGCATCATATAGACATTTTTTGCAAACAGAGTTACCCGTGTTACTTGAAAATGTTCCACTCATAACAAGACAGCGAATGTGGATAATGCACGATGGGGCACCTGCCCATTTTAGTGCAGTTGCTAGGGAATTTTTGAATAACAACTATCATCAACGATGGATAGGTCGAGGAGGTCCAATACCATGGCCAGCTAGGTCTCCTGACCTCAACCCACTCGATTTCTACTTATGGGGACATCTAAAGCAGATCGTCTACTCCACACCAGTTGACAATATCAATGATCTTCGTGAACGAATTGAAAATGGGTTCAACCAGATTCGCAATACACCAGGCATTTGCGAAAGAGTAAGGAGTTCCTTTAGAAGACGAGCCGAGCAATGTATTGCTGCAGGAAGCAGTAATTTCGAACACTTGCTTTAATTTTTTTTTTTTAATTTTGTACTATTTTTATATCAATGCAGTTAGTAGTGGATAAATTAGAAATTTGCAAAACGAATTCTAATAAATGCAACAATTTTATTTAAACGCTTTTTTCTCGGAAACGGTTACTTTTAGCGACTTTGAGAAGGAGTACCTTTTTTGTATAAAAAATGTTGCTTTTTACGATTATGGCACTTTTGTGTCGAAATATTGCAATACAAAAAAGTAACGGCAAAAAATAATCGCGGGCAACCCCCTACACACCACGCTACCGCTTATTTAAAAAATATGTTACATGAGAATATGCCTAATCCAATTCTTTAACTGCTTGCCCAATTTCATGACTTTGCTACTAACCGTTAACTTTTTGTAGTAAAAAAACCACTTTAGGGGCGCCATCTTTAAATGGTCATATCTCCGTTAGGAGGCAATTTAAAGAAAAAAATGTATTTCAACATTTTTCATATTTTAATGTGTAGAATATGCTCCTGAAGTAGCGGCCCGGACTTTTGTAACACCCTGTATATAGGGTGTTTTCTTTAAAATATACAGCTTTATTGCTCCACTCTGTATATGTTCGTTCTGAATAGTAAAAATTAATTTTGAAATGTAAGCCCTATGCTAATGTACCTTCGCAAATCTATTTTTGTTACCAAAAAATCTGTAGGAGCTACAGAGCTTTACCGTACTAATGACTCAACATGTATAAGCTGTAAAGAAATTTTACCGATAACTCTTGACAAATGCAAAAAACTATACACAGTAAACTGTCATCACTTACGTTATATTAAAATTAAATAGCAATATTTTAAGACTTGCAACATAATCCACAGATTACCTGACATATATTTAGGAAAATATTATGGTGATGGCGGTATTTGCAATTAAATATCAATAGCTGCATATGTTTTTGCTCGGATTATTATTAAATTTAATCAAAAATTGGCAACGTTTTGGCTTATAATTTGTTTAGATTATGTTTAAAAAATATAATTGACATTTCCAACCCTTATTTCGTGAAATTTTTTAATATTCATAACTATTAAACTTTATTAAGGATAAAAATGCAACCAAATTTTGAAAAATTTCACAAGGTTTTCGATAAATATATATAAATATATGTGCGAAACCTGATCCGGTGTTAGCAAATATTTATCGCAAACTCATGGAATTTTTTAAATTTTGTTGCTTTTTTATCGTTAATGAAGTTAAATATTGATGAATTTAAAAAATATAGCATTTCCATGGCATATATTTCATTAAACATTCACTCATCCATCGTGACAACTTTAATCGCATCTGAAAAAACTCCTGGCAAAATTTCCCACTCTTATTGGATCTTAGTGGATATGGCGGATTATGCATCTAAGCAAACGTTGTAGATAGCAGGTTTTGAATATTAGCCCAAATTTCAAAAATGCGTTTTTAATATATTTTGTGAAATATAAGAACTGTTGCTTTACTAAAGAATTATATGGTTATTCAGAGAATATACTGACGTGCGTAGTTCAAAATATTTAAAAAAATGGAGCTAGCCAGTTTTGCATTTAGAAACCGAAATATGACTTACGAAAAACAAGTTTAATAAAAAAGTATTAGTTTCACATTTATAAGCTGTCAAATTAGTCAAAAAAAATAATACTTTTGATTATAACTTCATAAGCTCTTGACTGATGGTGTCAAAACTTAAAACATTTTTTAAGACAATTAGGATTCACAATTTCTTAAAATTTTAGTGAAAGTAATTTACTGGGTGATAATTTTTATGCTCCACCTACCTATTTAACCAATCAAAAGTTTTACCATGATCCTATACAGTGTGTTTAATCGGGAATCGCCGCTATCGATATCTGGCAATGTACTCATCTAAAAAATTTGAAAATTCAGCAACTCAGCAAAGTCAGCGAGGCCAACACATCTAAAGTATTCGCAAAGTTGTAGTACTTCTGGTTACACCAGAAATTGACACTAACATCGTTATTTTAAGTAGGACACCCTATAAATTTTTGCATTTTTGGGTTTTATTTGACATTTTACAGCAACATTAGATCATAAACATTATTCTTAAAATATATGGCATTTGAAATAATTGGACTTTTATAAAAAATTTGACAGATGCAAGGTCCCATGAAACTCTTTATTTTTATACAGAAACTAGATATAAATTTTATATTTGGGATGTGGGTCAAGCTTATATTAAACTCTCTTGCTTGGCTTTCATACATTTAAAAGCATTACACTGAGTGTTGAACTTACGATTTTACACTTTGTTAAATTCAAACAGTGATAACTTTGTGATCCCAAATGAAACACTCTACATGATTTTGACTTATCCTGTGCGAATTTAAATGATCTTTCAACTAATCTAGAAATTTTAGAGGTTTTTTCAACAACTTTTGATATAAATCTAATTTTACCTTTAATTCTTTTATTTCACAGTTATTGAATTCTTATTAAGTGGCATATCAGTGACATAATGAGTCGAAACAAATAAATTCTACTTAAAAAAAAACAATTGCTATTGACAATTAAATTATAAAACCAGTCAAGTCATTAAAACATGACTGGTCGATCTTATTGAAAATCCTATTTCGCCATTTTTATTATCAACAACACATTTTCTTTTTCTGCAATTTGAAATTTCTTGAAATTTAACAAATTTTCCACAATTTTCTTTACTGTATCTCATGAGAGCTTTACCTTTTCTGCATATCGAATAGCAAATTTATCACCATATAACATGTACGTGATATTATTTTGTTGCATCGTTCGAAAATAATAAACAATTTAAAATATTTCAAATTATTAAAAAGGATGGTCAGGCAAGTTTTCATTTTAGTTTTACCACACACTATAAAATATACTGTAAATAATTTGACAAATGGTTTCTTGATTGTCGATAGAGGTTATTTCTACTCATGTTGTCATTGACTTAACGTGAAACAAGAAAATAAAAGTAAAAAATTACAGTTATTTCTAAAAGTACTAACACCAATTCTTAGAAAGTCTATACCAGGTAAAAGAAACTTAAAACCTCCATAAGATAGGCTTAAACAATATAGGGAGTTCAATTTAAGATTTTGTGTTATTTAATCTGCTCCCAAAGGGTAACTCCAATATGCCCTTAAAGCACTGCTAGTAGGATGCGAAAACAAGGATAGGTGGCAATGAACCGCCTTCATAAACAAAGATAGGTTGTAATTTTTGGGAAAAATTCCTTTCGGTAACGAGTTCCATAGCTTGGAAGTTCTATAGAAAAAACAGTCTCCGTAGACAGAAGTCCTCACTGTTTCAAGCTGGATCGCACAGAGATTTGATGTCTCCGACTGTCTTGTATGTCTCAAGAATCTTGCCCTTGAGGCAATCCTATTAGTTTCTGCGAGCATCTTCTATGATAGTACTTGTAGAAAAGAGGCAAGTCACCCAACCATTTGCCTGTACCCTAGTATTTCGAGAGAATCGGTTAAACCCTCGTCATTAATTAGGCAAATCGCTCTTCTTTGATTTGAATCCAAAAAAACTAAAGTGTGCTTTGGGGCTGAACTCCGAACATAAGAATAGTATTCTAATGTTGCCCTAACTTAAGCTTTGTATAGTGTGAATAGCTCATAGGATGTTAAGTACTCTTTAGCTCTAAAAAGAAATCCTAGCTTCTGAAAGGCGGATTTAGCAATGGCGCGTACATGATTGTCCCAAGAGAAGTTTGTGCTCGCATTTACTTCTAGGATAAATGGATTAAATCTCATTGAAAGAATTTTACCGCCCATTAGTATGTTTGTTGCATTATTCCTTGATGTTTTCTTAGAGAAAACCGCTGCCTGAGTTTTTGAAGCGCTGAAGTTGACCAGATTTTTCTTACCTCATTCTACAATCAAATGATTTCAAGATCCCGATTTATCATATATATCTACTGTTTCCTTAGTCGATCTAAAGCAGCAACGAATAATGGTTTGTCGAAGAAGAGATATGACACAAGGCTGCTATCATCTGCGTAGCTGTATATAGGATTGAAAGTTAAAGCTAAGAGATTATTTATGTGTAACAAAAACAGAGTAGGAGACATGACAGACCCCTAAGGCCCTCCTGCCATAATCGCAAATTTCTTGGATGAGATGCCATCGACGACGACCTGAAGAGATCTGTCAGCAAGAAAATTGAATATCAAATGACATAGTCTAAGCAAAAGACCATAATATGTTTATTTGACGAGAAGAGGTCGGTGCCAGACTCTGTCGAAAGCCTTCGAGATATCCAATGCCACAATCCTAGCCTCACAATATTTTTCCATAGCTGAGTTACAGATATGAGTAACATATGCCAGTAGATCGCCAGTGGAGCGTTGTTGTCTAAAACCGTATGGCCTGTCCGAGATAATTCTATTTTCTTAAGATGGGAATCTCAATGTTAATAACATTTTCCATTACTTTAGATATAACGGGTAACAAAGAAATAAAGCGATAGTTGTTGGCCAAATTCATTTTTCCCTTTTTAGAGACAGGCTGCACCCTAGCACATTTCCAGATATTAGGGAATACACCTTTATTGTAAGAGAGTGTGAACAATTTGCTAAGGACAGGAGTCAGCTCTGGGGCGCTCTTCTTAAAAATAATACCGGGGATACCATCATGCCCAGAAGTTTTCGAGGTGTCGAGCTAAAGAAGAATCTTCCTGATTGTGCGTTTTCTGAAAACAACTTCAGGCATCGAAGTGCCAACTCTAGGGAAAATAGAAGGTTTTGCGTTTTAATAATCAAGATTGAAATTTTCAGCAAACATTAAGGCTAGCTTCCTTAGAAGTAGTCGCAATGTTGTTATTTTCAGCGAGTAAAGGTTAAAATTTTGAACATGTAAATTTCTTTCAAATCGACTTTGCAAATCCCCAAAAGGACTTTTTGAACAGTTAATAAGCCTCTGGCGCATTTTACGATTAAAATCACTTTTTGCCTCGTTAATAACCTGTTTACAAGAATTTTTTGCATCTACAAATGTGGTCCGAGTCTTGAATGAGAAATTATTTCGCCAACGACGATATGCGCGATTTTTGCAGGAGCCAGCCCAAGCACATATTTGGCTGAATCAATATTTACTGAAGGGGCATTGCTTTTGGAAATGGGGAATTGAGCTTTTCGTACCAATCAGTATAGTTTCAGTGATAGATTCGACGACTGAGGAAGGGTTGTCTGAGTTAAGCAGACTTCCCGCCATAGGAAAGAAGCAAATAAGCCTCTTAATTTTTTTCAGTTAGCAGAGTTAAAGTATCAAACCCTACGGGTCTGTGTCTGAAAAAAAGGTGGTACGTGAAGCGATCGAGAGGACGCTACAAGCTTGTGATCTGAATTTTCAAGAAGCGGTGATGTATACAAATTTAAAGGATTTGTAAGGAAAAGGTCGAATAGGTTAGGTTGATGGGTATCTACTTCAAAAATTATTGTGGGTTCCTCAATTAATTGCGATAATCTACAAGTGACGGTGAAAGCCTCTGCCACCCTTTCCGCGTCGTCAGTATAGAAAGAAAACCTTAACCAGGGGATGTTGTGTACGTTGAAGTCACCGAGAAAGACAACTTCAGCGTTTGGATAATGTAGGTGATCAAAGGTTACGTAGAGATAAGAGAAGAACTGCCTGTATGAGGGATCGTTTGGAGACAAATAAGGTGAACAAATGAATATTCCTTTGTTTTTGGAGCAGATTTTCAGCCAGATCATATCATGATAAACAGATTCCTGTAAAAGAGTTATCGCTGTTTGAATTTATCAAAATATTTTTCAATTTATGCAAGATTGTCTGAAATGTGTTCTACCTACATACCATATGTTGAATTAATATCTGGTTCAAAAAAAAAATAATAATAATAAATAAATAAAAAAAATTAATTTCGTGGGACCCTACCTCTGTCAAATTTCTTATAAAAATCTATTTATTATAAAAACTAAATTTTAAAAACAATGTTTATTTGCCAAAGTGGCCTTAAAATATTAAATAATATCCAAAATTGCAAACATATATGGGGTGTTTTATTTAAAATAATAAAGTTTCTTTCAACTTCCGGTATAACCGGAAACACTACAACTTTGCAAATATTTCAGTTGCATTGGCATAGCGGATTTTACTAAGTTGCCAAATTTTTAAATGTTTTAGATCAGTACTTTGTCAGATATCAACCGCAGAGTGTTTCGTAAAAAAAATTAGTAGAGGTTCGTGCCTTAGAGTTTGAAAAGTGGGTGCCATGGATTTAATTTTTTTATGGGCGATGGAAGCAAACAGTTGTTTAATGTTTAATCGTAGTCAAATAAAGCCAATATGATTGATTGTTATAATTAAAAGCATATTCTTTTCACTTTAATATTAAATAATTTTGCTAGATTTTAAATTTCTCTTTATTAGAGAACATAACTCATTTAAACAATATTCCATAAATATCGATCGCCAGTTGCCAGCTGAAGTAAACTAATTAATTCTTTTTGTTGTAAAAATAAGTCAAAAACATCTTTTAGTATGTCCAGATAATTAAATGTACCTAAAATTAGAATATTCAAAAGAGACAGGTAATCTGTTTAAATTACAATAAGTCGAATAATTTTTTTATTAAAAGAATCACCAGTTATTGAAGCCCAAAAAAATTTTAAATTGCCAATAAAAAATAAATTATTATACAATTCTTTTTCATGGCCTACTTAATCAACTACAGCATGCTGCCCTCTAAACATTATTATAGGTGCTGATTCTAATGCATTAGAATCTAGACTTCTGGAGCTTTCCTAGAGGGCATTTGCTTTGCTAAGCATTTATGGCTCCACTATTGCTAGCTCTGCTACCTATGATCCACTATACACTATATAGGGCTGCATTCTGCAGTCTATTTTAGATTCTACTTCCACGATATCTATTGACTGTTCACTCTAGTAAGTGGTACGGAATTTCAATTGTGCAAACCCCACTGGCTTTGGGCTGATTTTTTTCTTGTGTTTTCTTGTGTTTTCTTCTTGTGTTACACTAAATAATTTTGCTTGACCGGTGCTTTTCTTAAGTATCTTTAACTATCACTTTAATGTTATTATACTTAGTGAATAAAACTCACCTTTTTATATCTACATGACTCCGAATACAACTTATGAGTGTTTCTGATATGCCAAGGCGATATAGTTCAAAAGGCATATCACCGTCAGAAGTTGATTCTTGATGTTCATTAGTTAGATGGTTTACGTGGGCTTGTAATAACTTTAAAATGAGTACCATTTTTAAAATAAAAAATATAACATAATATGGCAGTGTAACTACATGAAATATAACAACAAATATTCCAACTCCACAAAAGAAACTAATATAAGCATCGTATTCTGCGTAATGGTCAACAGCAACTTTATATATATAAAAAAAACTTTTCACAGATGCTTTGTTTCCCGGAAATGGGATTATAAGCAAAGAAGCTATACATCCCAAAGCAAGGTGAAATAAATACAGTTTTTCAAAAAATCTATTCAGTTGTTTGTGCCGTTCCAGTACGCTACTATAATTAGATTTGTATCTATCAATTATTTTGTTCATATTTTTCAAAAGATAAATAAAGGTATCTCGGAAGTACCAAAACGAGACCGATGTCCATAAAGCCTCAAAACAAAAACATCTATTAGCAAACTCATGTTAACGTCTAATAAATTCATACTGTCATATACTGGATTCTGATACTTACATATGAGAATGCAAATGAGGTAGGCACGTAGTTTAGTAGAAATCCTTGGTATAATCCCGTTATCAAAAGAGGCAATATTGCGCATAAAATGATGCCAATTTGGAATGCAACAACATAATAGGCCAGTATTTTCACACTAATAGAATCTCTAACTAAGTGTGTCATTACGTAATATATAACTTCCAGGAGATCATCTAAAATATTTTACATGTGTGTAGTTCAATGTATGTTTCATTGTCTCTTATGTAATAAGAATGTTGCTTTTGTAGGGATGAGAGCCACTCGTTTTTGCGAACATCTTTCACGAAAGTGCTTGCAGAAAAGAGACGATTCGCCAGTTACTTGTCTGTGCACTCCAGTGTCTGAAGAGACTTAATCGAAATTGTAGTATAAATTAGTTAAATAATATTTTTTTCTGGTTCTTGACACCCTCAATGCATGCCTCAATTAATCTTAAATGTCTAAGAAGAGAGTTCATCAACCATAATCTGGAGTGCCATAGGTTTGCCACGATTAAATTGTAACAAAAGCAGAAAAAATCTGCCTTTATATTTTAGTATATTTAGTGTTGTTAATCTCTAGTAATAATATAAGTGCATGTTTATTTATCTAATGTAGTACAAATAATTAAGTTTAAATATAAGTGTTAAGTCACTGAGAGTAAAAGGTTTTTTTTGTTCAATACGTTAATTTAAAATTGAGTTTGAAAATTATTTGTTTTTTTTAACATACAATTTTTGTGTTCATTTTAACAACCTAAAAAAGGCCTTAGAGTAATATGTAAAAAACAACGCCCTAGTCCCTAGCACTCTATTTAGTGGCAAATTTAAAAAAACTTGTAAGTTTACCCGCTGCAGTGCAGCTGTAAAACTGGATCCACAACAATAAAATTTTGTATGCTGCATTGTATTTGTCATAAAAAGTTAGGTTAAATTTAGGGTTTTTGAACTATATTTGAAGAATTTAAATCTCACATAACTGGGTGCGTATGACATGCAGTATGACATACAAATTAACCATTAACACCACAAAATAAAAGACCTTGGCTAAAAAATATGTTTCTGAAATTTCAAATTACAACGCTCAACACAAATTGCGGGCCCAGATTAAGACAAAATTTTTGTAGAATCCTTTTCAGTTTATAGAAAGTTGCAACTTGCTAAATCATCGTGAGGACAATTTTAAACATATAACAATATATGCATACACAAAAAACACAAAAGTGTTACAAAGTAACTGATACCATTGATACGATAATGAAGAGAACTAGTGCAACTGCCCCACAGCTTTCAGTTAGACTATTCAGGTTGTACGAGGTAACAAACTATCTCACATCAACCAAACATAGCATACAATAGAAATCATAAACCTTCCTTGCGGCCTGAAAAAAATGTGTGGTTACTTTGCAGGCAATGGTTTGCAAAGGTTGAATCTATCTTTTGCAATCTATGTAATCTAAAATGCTTGAAATAACGAATTTTTATAAAACGTCTTTATGATTCATATATCAGTTAAACTTTAATATATTACACCATAGGGGTAAATGTGAGGTCCGGTCTTATTAATTTGTACCGTACGAGAATCAAGGAAAGGATTATATTGCCTAAAATTGGGTAATGAAAAGTAACCGTGACGGGAAATGAAGTGCACCCTGGTCAAGGCACAAACCTTAACGATAAAAATAAGCATAAATTTATATTAACAGTTTAGAGTGGTATAATTATCGCTTCACTCACCTACATAAAAAAATTGTTTCAAAAATCGAACCACCTTATGTAGCATTTTTATTTTTTAAATGTTAATAAAAAGTGGTGCTCCTTCATCAGAAAGAATTAGGGCACGCTTAATGAAATCTCTTTAATTAGCTTTTACATCATTAAAAATGTGTTGATTACCCTTATCAAAGTAAAGTAATGAATAATAAAACAGTACAATGTGCATTTCTATATTTAAGCAAAGAACCTTACTTATTTCCATATTTTTCCCTCAAATGTCATGGTCAGTGACAGTCTAAAAATTTTATTTTCCTATAGTACAGCCCACATAAACCGATAAGAATTTGTTTAAAAAATGGGATAGTCAAGTGTTGCCTTTATGTATATAGTACAATTACTCCCTGAATAAGCAGTTTAAAATTGGAAGAAAAAGTATTACTAATTACTTAGTCACCTTTAATTAGTATTTTTCTAAATGATACATTGATCCCACCAATTGTATTTATCTTAGATCTAAATCGATACTGATTGTTCCGCAATTTGAAACTTTACATAGAAAGCAATTTGCACCTTCAAATTGCTTTTTACGTAAACTTCTCACAAAGCAATCTATTACTAATATAAATCTAAATAAAGCGGGTATTGCTGAACTTACCAATTTTTAAAATTATCTGACTGACTTTGGACTTATTATAGTATAATTGAATTAATATGGTTACTGCGATTATTGTTTCGGACACTGTTTTACGCCTTTTCACAACAAAAAGAATATCCGTGTTCTGCATTCCCTGCATGTTCTCAATTTAATTTAATTTTCAGGATTTGCAAGGCAATGAAAAAGTGTCTTAACTGATCTTTATCGTTTGCAACCTTTAAACACAACAGGACGTAAATTATTTAGAAGCAACACTTATTTTACTAAACCCATGTGTAGGAAGTTGGGTTATTACGGATGCAATATTTCAGATATGGAGACGGATTCGGATTTCCGAATCTTATATTGATCTCGGTTATCCAATTGGTTTAAATATTATTTTGATTATAAATATCTTTAAATAACGTTTGGCGATCAAAAAAATTAAATAAAAAATTGTCTTCATATTTGTCTCATAATTTTAGTCGAAAAAAAAGAAAGGTACTTCACTGAAATTGGCAAATTTTTTAAAAATAATATGCAAAAGTATCCGAAACATTTATTTTGTTTGCAGTTACGGATTGGGATATCCGATAGTTTCGGTTATGGTTGCAGAGCTCCATAACATCCCTAGTAGTATGCAACTTTGTAGCTTGCCCTTTTAATAATAGGGATCACATATTTTTGGAGGTATAGTATGAGACATTAGGCCAGTTCAGTTTTTTTCCTATTAAAATATTTATAAGTATGTATGGATCCCTGTGAGTGACCTAATTCTCTAGAAATATTTTTAAAAAAATGTTGGGGGATCCTTATGCAAGAGTGCGTTTCTAGACTTTTCTAGAAGTTATCATAAGTATTTTAGGCGGGAAAATCTGCATAAATACGCGAGTCGTTTCTCAGGCGATATTTGACGTTGCACGCATAAGTTTTCAGTGTTATATGCGATTTACGCCGGATAGGAACTTGCGTTAGCACTCGCGAGAGCGACTAGTGAGAGCGTTTCCACTCAAGGAAGTTCTCTCAGCAACTGCTACCTGCACTATCCGGACACTACTGTCTGCAAGTAAATGCAAAGTCGGAATTTCGATAAAAATGTAGGGATTTAAAGAAAGCAGAAAATTTTAAAACCAGTCGACAATTTTAGCAAAATTGAATGATGAAGGAATGAAAATCAAATTTTAATAGATTGGTTTCAGAAACCAACGTCATCCAACAGATTCATCCACTACAACTCGGATCATTCGCAATCTATAAAATTAAATTTCATTAAACAAATGAAACACAGAATACAGACAATTTGCCATACATCTCTAATAAAAAAGAATCTATTGAAACCTTAAAGTGAGTTAACTGAGAACTCGTACCCAAAAGGACTAACAAGCGAAATCCTATTTAGCCTGGAAAGTAACAACAGACCTCAAGTGCCCCAAAGACAAACACAGCAGAACAGCACAGAAATAACACCAACATACGTTTCCATAACTCAAATAACAGGACTCACGAACAACATAATCCAAGCTTTAAAAAATGAAAACATCAAGATAGCAACCAAAAGCAGTTACAAAATTGGAAGTTTACACACAAAACTGAAAGACAAAATACCAACACAACTACAATCAAATTTCATCCACTCGATAGAGTGTAATTGTAGACAGGTATACATAGGACAAACTTCATAACTTCTAAAAAGCAGATTAGCATGCCACAGAAGTGACATTGCAAAACAGGTGAACAGGTGTGCTCTAGCTATCCATACTAATGAAAATAACCATGCAGTAAATTGGGATTCAGTTTAAGTATTGACACAGGAAAACAACTATAAAAAAGATTATTTATGGAGATGTTTTACATTAACAAACATGAAGCGAGAATAAATATGAAAACTGACACAGGAAACCTCAGTAACATATACACCTACTTACTGACCTTTCCTTATCTGGACCTGTATGATGGACCATTATAATTCAGGTGAATTAGTCTTGTTTGACTTTGTTTTTTTCTTTTTTTGGTTGTTTTTTATTTTATTTTTTTTATATATATCTGTACAATTTTGTTGCGTATGGTTGTCCCCTCTTCAATATGATTTTTATGAGTATTATGATCAAAAATAAGGTTAACTTGCTATTAGGTAATTTTTATGTTTCATTTTAAATTCTGTTTTTTCATACCTTTACCCTTGTTTAGGAAGTAGTATTTTTAAAATACCATCGCCCCTTTACTTACAGTCAAATCCAACAACACTCTGTAAACCAACTCACCAAAAACAAATTTTGGAGATAACACAAATTGGAAATTGCACAATTAATTTCAAACAACCACTATCCCACCAAAATACAAATGTGAGTTGGTAACTTATAACATCCAACCATTGCAGCCCTGATTGTCAAATTTATAACCAAAGAAAAGTAACATCAAAAAGGTCCAAATTTCACAAACAATAAAAACTAAGGAATAACGTACCATTCTATTCCCAAAAGGACCTAAATGTTGGTAAAATCGAAATATTAATAAGATATTTGCATGTAGCAAGGTAAACACATGTAGGTAAAACAAATGTTACTGTAACTGCACCTCACATTTTGAAAAAACACGTGTAAAAATTTGTAGAATTGGCAATGTAATGACAGGCATGATTATATTTCATTAAAAAATCAAATGCAATGTAATATATAGTAGGATGTATAGCACTTCACAAAGGTCTAATCTCAAATCTGTAAGTAAAATCCAAGTAGGAATTAATTGTTGCTTAATAAGTATACCATTGTAGAATCCTTGATGATGAAGCAAAAATAAAGCTTCGAAAGCTTGGAAATAGATAAAGAGTATTCTTTACCTGTACCTTTACTGATCGACTTATCCCAAAACAAAATTAAATAACATACCCTACGATCATAAACAAAAACTAATAATATATATATATATATATATATATATATATATATATATATATCTATATATAAGGTTCAAGACTTTAAAAATAAAAACAGAAATTTCCACACGTCTAAAAAAATGTTTTAAATTCAATTTAAACCTTGACTTGTTTTATTATACACAATTAATATTTTAAATCGAAGGAAAATAGAAAAAATACAAAATTTACAAAACAGATTAAATATTAGAAAAAAATCAAAATTTCGAAAGAAAAAAATTGAAAATTTAAAAGTGGTCACGATTTGCATACAAAAAAGATTTTATCAACAGAATATTTCATGCGGGTAATATTCAAAATCATATGATTTTAATAATGACATGTTTTGGTATCATTGATTTTTTTTTTTAGTTAATGATGTTACTATTAACATAAGTTATTAAATTAGCATAAGCATGAAGTGTTTATGAATCCAAAAAAGGATAATTAACCAACTAGAGTGTTAACCCCTCAACTGGCATAATCAAGTAATCACAAAGTCATTAAAAATCAAAGTTATCTGCTATTTTCATTGGCAGTATCAATGTTACTAATAAATAAAATGAACCAATGACATGATCTTTAACAATTTCTGCCCAAACATTAACTTTTTCGGGGTTCTGTGTATGCAATTCTCTTCTCCAGTGGAGATTTTCAAAAGAGACAGTTTTAACAATTTACATGACCGTGAAGAATAAATGTGGACTCATCAGAAAACAATATGTCTTCTATTTGGATGATATTATTATCTAATCATTGCATCATTTGGTCACAAAAATGAGTTCCTATATCAAATTCGTCTTCATTGAACTCTTAACATGATGTCAGTTTATAAGGATAACTTTAATTTTCTTTCATTACACGAATAATCTAGTAATGATTAACGATCAGTGCTGCAGCAACTTGTTGACTTGAAAAACGTGGATTTTTTTGACTCATTTATTATTTCCAAAGTGGTATAGTTAGTTAATGCATTGCAGGGTGCTTTTTTTTGGTGTCATACATGTCCATGTTCGAGAAAATGCTTCTTGATTTTGCTAATTGTACCTTGGGATATATGCGCTAATCAGGAAATTTTTATTGGAATAGACGAGCGACTTCGGTCTGTGATCTTGCCCTATCTCCATAACCTATTATTTGTTAAATTATTATTTTATGCCTAGTTCTGGTTTATTTTCGCAGTCAGCCGTTGCGGAACACCAACATGAGACCGGACATAAGATTCTCTTTGATAATATTTCAATTATATCCAATATTCCCAATTACTATAGTAGGAAGATACGCGAGGCCATTGAAATTTAAAAATTCCCCAAAAACATCAACAGAGACGACGGGTATCAGCTTTCCTCCAACTGGAACCTAACATCGGAAATCTTCGGGAGTGATCTCGCAAACGAATGGTGTATATAAAGTTTCCCTTTCCCTCTTTTCTCCCAGAAGAGTTTCGCCTCTGGTATGGTGGACATAGAGTTTCGCCTCTGGTATGGTGGACATAGTGAGTTACCGTGCTCTTCTGTCTAAATTTTCTTATTCTTTGTTCCAAATTTTTAATTCAGAAGAGTTTCGCCTCTGGTATGGTAGACATACTGAGTTACCGTGCTCTGATGTTTTGAAATTGGCTTTTTCATTCTTTCTTTTTTGCATATCTCCTTATATTTCTCTTTTTATTTTCTGTTTTCTTTCTTTGTTCCTGAAGAAGCCCCTATGATGGTGGGCAAAACGTCGAACACTTTTAGTAGTTCTCTGACACGGTCCAATCTTGGAAGAAATATATCCTCTACTGACTCTGGCCGTGGAAGTCTTCGTTATCATAAGCCGCTATTAGTTATTATTGTAGAAAATTTCATCTGGATGATAAATAATTTTATAAATAAATGTAGCAACCGTAAGATTTTTGAATAGAGAATGAAAATACATTTCAAATGAGATATACCAAGCTTTTACTTTCAATTACAAAATTGGAAGTTGCATCTAGGGATAAAATTTTTGCGATTCAAAATGTCATCTTATAATCTAAAATTGACTTGTCTAGATATTTTTCATAAATATTTAGAATAACTGAGATATTGAATTTACTCCATTTGGCTGTTCCACACTGTATATAATCTAGGCACATACTAAAATTTTGTTAAAATTAGAAGCAAATTTGCTTAAACTCTCAGAAAATTTGTGCAAATTGAAACCAGACCTATTTAAAATACAAACAAATTTGTTCATACTAGAAACAAACTTATTCAAATTAATAACAAATTTGTTCAAATTGAAATCAAACCTATTCAAATAAAAAGCAAATGTTTTTAAAAGAAAAGAAAATCATTTGAATCAGAGACATTTATACTAACACCAGATTATTTAAAATACCATATTTTAATACTTTTCGTAAATAATATAACCATTTTCCTTGCTTTGCTGATTAGCAAAACATGTATCGACGTCATCTGCATTGAGATTTAAATCGATTTAAATCCCATTGCAGATGACGTCGATGCATCCTTTGCTCATCTTTTTAGATAAGTACGCTTCAAAATGCCAGTTCTGCTTGCGAAATACGTATCACGTAATTATTTATTTAATTGCCGATGTGGTAAGGGGGTGAAACCTTCTTTGGGCCTAAGTAAATAGTGACAAAATGCACACAATATGTGACAATATAAATACTGATGGGCAACTCAATGCGATAACAGGACTTGGAAATTTAAAATTATTGGAAATTACTAACAAAAATATACAAAGAGAAAAGAGTTAGAAGACCATTACTAAAAGAAGGAATAATATTAACATTTATGAAACTGAAATATGATTTTTCGTATACAGTTCTCTGTTTTCTCTTTAGCAATATTTCTGTAGAAACTGTCAAAACTATATTTTATGAAATGTCAATTTTAAACGTAGTTTTGCAACCGGCAATTTCATTCCCCTTCCAGGAGGAAATCCAAAATCAAAGGCCAAAATGTTTTAAGAAATTCTTTAACGTAAGAATTATATTGGAGTGTACAGAAATCCAAGTGCAGAAAGCAGCATGTATGTGCTGTCGAATTAAAACATATTCGCATTATAAGGGCGGTCAGACTTTAAAATTCATGACTGGGGTTAGTCCTTTTGGGCTTATTACTTTCACTAGTAAAATGTGGGGTGGAAGAGCATCTGACAAGGCTATATTTGAAAATAGTAATGTCGTTAAACAGCTTGAAAAAGGTGATGCTATCATGGTCGATAAAGGCTTTTAAATTGACAAAATATGCAATGAATATGGGATAGATCTTATTAGGCCACCTTTTTTAAATGATAAAAAGCAGTTGTCTAAGGACGAAAGCAAACTTAATACTCTGATTGCCAGAGCAAGAGTGTCGGTAGAACGCAGCAATCAGAGAATAAACTTTTTAAAATATTAAGTAATAAAGTGCCTTGGTCATTAGCCCCAAAAATGAAGGAGATTTTTACTATAATATAGTATGTGGCATTGTCAGTTTATCGAGGCCTATTCTATGTGAAGAAATAGTTTTGATTAATGGAAACTTTTTTTTTAATTTTTTGTTCTATTATCATACTCAAAGTGTAAAATGGGCTTAGTGATACAAAGGTTAGTTTGTAATTTTATTTGCATTTAAATACAAGAAATCTAACATATTTTTAAAATATTTTTCTTTTAGATTTGTTAAAAGGTCAAGTGTCCAAGCTTTATCAAAATCTACATCTAAACGTATTATTTTAAGATCATGTGCTGTATATGCTATGAAATCACACTTTTTTACATTAGATATTGCCATTCCCAAGTATACTTGCGCATAGTACTTGTGGCTCCTTTCTAGTACAAATTCTTCTTCACTTTCCTCCAACTATTTGCACTGTTTTGCTACTTCTTCAAGTGGCAAATTTTTCCCTAAAACATTTAGATTAAAGTTCATCAGATGTGACTGTTAATGTAAATTTTGTAAATTATACCTTTGTATAACTTTATTTCCAAAAGTTTCATGGCTACCTAACCAAGGGTTCTTTTTGCTAATAATGAATCCCATTTCTAGAACATCTGCATGAAATATGTTTTCATACAACTTTCTGGCAGCGTCTTTATAACGTAAACCATGTTCGGTATATTTGCTTGAAAACGAGTTTGGCCAAAAATAGCTTTCACATTTTTCTTGCCAGTTTTTCTTATATATGTACAGTTCGTAACACCTTGATACTGTAATGCGAAACTGCCACAATACTTGACTAGTCTTGTGCCATAGCAAATCTGGAATTTAATTTATGCCTTGTATAAAATATTGTAACAATTTATGACCTTGTAAATGAATACAAATTAAAAAATAATTATTAAAAGACACTTATCATTTTTTTTTCCTCGATAATCAAACTCCTCCTTTGATTTCAGAAAATTAAAACGTGCTACATTTATTTAAACATTTATCAACATTGGATTCATTTGAGAAGAATTTTCTTCTTATTAGTATTATATAAGTTTACTTGCCTCGACATTATTGATACATGGATAAAAATTATTGTATTTTTAAACAACAATCAGGTAAAGGTGGTACTGAAGAGCTGTAGAGGTGCACCATAGCATTTGAATTCTCTGCAAACTGCAATATTTTCTCCATTAATATTACTTGTGCGGTTTCTTTTTTAACATTAATATCTTGCATATTGTTCAATTTCTTTGTCTTGCTGCCACTAAAAAACATATTTTAAAATAAAAAAAATACTTTATAATTTAAAAACTATATCTAATAAAAAGTATTACAAATAAATATTAAAATTTCAGGGTGTTGAAATAGAATCTTTGTTTTCGCTTAACAGTTTTATTTTATATCATTATATTTAAACATAGTGTGTTCCGGTATTTTTCCCTTGTAAAGAAATTGTGGCTTCGTTTTTAGGAATTTAAAAAAATTCTTTCAAGTGCCACTACTAGTGCATGGAATAGTTTACTTTACTATCTTCGGCTAGTATTGGGGAATGAGCAAGAGCCTATTCTTGTTACAGGCTCGGAATCGTACGGGTGAAAAACTTCCTAAAAATTGACAAGTTCGGAATTCAAGAGTAGAAACTATTCTAAATCCAAACTTCTGCTTAAATAAAAATCGGTAACTGCGCGGCACGAGGGCTAAAGGAAAACCTAAACGGGGGCCAAATGATTTTGAATTAAGCAATTTATCTATTAAAACGTAGAAAAATCATCAAAAGATACTTAAGATGGAAGCTAGACTACTCACTCCTAGAAGGCGTAATTCACAAACATAAATTTTCCAGAAGTTTTCTCTGCAATAGTTGTTCTAGTTGCCACTCTCCTTCTCTATGACCTGCCTTGTTGAGAGTGGCCATGATGTCTATAGTCATAACATTACACTTACAAAAACGAAGAAGCTACTGCGCAAGTAGTAAAGAAAACCAAATATTTCAAATAGAATAGAGGATTCAAGATGTATATTAATAAAAATTTAGATAAATGCTGCCAATAAACGTCAGGTACGTTATACTGTTTAAATATCACAACCTTAAAAAAAGCGGTAACACCTCATCTGTCACATCCTAAATGAGACTTAATTAAATATAACCTTCTTATTTAAAAGGTGCACCCTTTTCACAATAAGTTAACAAATCACTCAAAAGTACGAAACTAGAATAAGAAATCCAAAATCTAACTAACACCCAAATAAGTTTCAAAATGTTAAAAAAATATGCTGAAGACAAATTATAAATACAATCTCAAATCAAAATCTGAAACCACTGACTAACAATTTAACTTACGATAAAAATTAGTGAGATAACACACATATTTGATAAAACAACTTCAATCAATAACAAAATTACAAAGCCACTAAATATGAGATTTAATAAAAGAATACGTTCTTAATAATTGCATTAGAGGATTTCAAATCGGTTTTATCCATAATCAAATTTAAAGTGACAACAAGAAACACCATCACGATGCACTGGTGATAAGGCAGCTGTCCGAATAGATAAAAACGGTACTTATCTTCTTTATTTCCGTTAACGTGTTACTTTCTCCTAGATAAAAAGCATAGAGAGATTCGAAATTTTTCAAACCTCCAGATAAATATTGGAGCCAACCCTGAGGAAGATGTTCTTGGGTACCCTCAAGGGGTACACTAGGTGAGGTCTCCCACTAATTTAAGAATATGTAGTAGATTAGGAAAAAAAAATAAGAGCCTGGAAAATACACGACAATAGAATTAGCCCTCCAGATGCTGAGGCTGCATGGCTACATGCTCATACCTCAGCTGTTGGTCGACCCTACAGCACGTTTGGCGATCCTTCACGTTCCATTGAGAAAGACTGGAACCATCCGAAGTTAATATACAGGGTGGACCATAAGTAATGGTACATAGAGCAAGAGTAGATTTTTCTTATAAAAATAACGTGATTCAACTACATTTACCTTATACCAAAAGTTGATATTAACAGAGATATGGGGTGTCAAAGTTGAAAAAAAAATTGTGATTTTTTGGCATAACTGATAAACACATTTTACTATAGACACGAAATTTGGCGTAGGGGGGTTTCTTTGGTCAAAAAATTCTAATTTGCTAACAGATTGTCAGTAGCTCATAGAGGGAGGCATCTGCGCTATCTTGTATTATTCTGAGGCATCATAACTTTTTTGTGACTTTATGTACACTTATTTTAAACAGATATATTTATTTACCCACATTTTTTACGTAAAAAAGGTATACTTTCTAAATGTTGATACAAGCAACCGATTTCAAGATATTTGCCTTCAAAGTTTGCCGTAAGTTTATTTTAAGCTATGTAAATGTGAATTTTTCGAAGTAGGTTTCAAAATAAAACTAATAAAACTGAATCTAAAATAGTTTATATCAAATATTACTTTACTGACATTATAATTACACATATTTTTTAAATTTCTGAAGCAAATTTAAATAAAATACCAAAACAAAATTTATTTTCAAAAATAAGTATCTGGGAAATGACCTTTTTCATGTAAAGGCATTGTAAACAATTAAAAATCTGGCTGTCTTTTATTGAAATTCATCTCCAAATATATGCTTTGACCACCCAGACTATTAAAATTTTCTTGTGTGTACTCAGAGATCATATTTCACATCTCTTTTTACAAAATAAATTGCATCTTAATTTTTTGGATTTTCTTTATTGAGATTTTTAAAATTTAGGTAATAATATTACCAGCAAATTAATATTTGACATAAATTAGTTTCAAAGCTATCTTATGATCCTTTTTTTTCAAGCCTATTTCGAAAATTTAATATCTTAGTAATTTAAAACCAAGGTACGTCAAGCTTTAAAAGCAAATATCTTGGAAACGGTTGCTTGTATCAACTTTCAGAAAGTACACTTTTTTTACGTGAAGAATATGGGGAAATAAAATAATCCATTTAAAATTAATATACTTGGGTGAACAAAAAAGTTATGACGATTTAGAATTATGCAGGATGGCGCAGATAGCGCCCCCTATCAGCTATTAGTAATATGTTAGCAAATTAAAGTTTGTGCCAAATTTCGTGCCTATATTACAATTCATTCCATAATTATATGCAAAAATCGAAATTTTTTTTCAACTTTGACACCCTGTATCTCTGTTAATATCAACTTTTGATATTAGGTAAATGTAGCTAAATCACATTATTTTTATTCGAAAACTCCACCATTGCCCTGTGAACCATTACATTCTGTATATGTGGAAATTGTGGAGGTTATAGACGATATTTTATCTAAAAAAATATAGTTTTTCTTTCAAATATGCGATAGCGTTAAACAAAAGAACGACTACATTGGTTGTCTTGCAGTATAAATATATGTATCAAATCTTCCATGAAACATTTTAAAATAAAAATAACAAATTTTTAATTGAAGCCAATTCTAGCAAAAATAATGTTGTGAATTATAACCAAGAATTAATCTTTTACGTAAAAAAATTTTGATTAAAATTTTCTTCCAATATTTTAATCAAAAATCCATTCATTATTTAATTAATACGATTCAAATAATAAATCATAGTCAAGCAAAGTTAAAATTTACAGCAAATTATACCCTAAAGTGCCTATAAGGGGCATGTCTGACGTCTGCCTTTCTTCTTATAGGACCCATATTGGAATTCTTCGTCATTTTAAATAATCTATTTTCAGCTGTTAAGTCAGCAATCGGTTCAGGCTGAACTCTAATTTTTTTTGCAACATTTTTTCGAAACAAAGCTGATTCTCCTTCTCGTGAAACTTCAACTCCATATCTTGGGTTGAGAAGAAGTTCCCGTCTCGATTGTCGTTGACGTGCGATTTGTTGACGCAGGCGTTTTCTTAAGACGGGGTCACCTCGACATACATTCGCCCATTTTGAATTGGCAAAACACGTGTTGACGAGTGATTTTGGATCAAGGAACCTGAAAAAAAAAAGAAAATAAAAAAATGATACATTTCTATATAAATAATTCCACAAAAAAACCATAATAAAACAAGAAAAAAATTCTTACCGAAGGATCATGCAGAGGAGTTCCACGGGAAGGTTCGCAAAAGGAAAGAAGGCGCTGGAGATAACAACTGGTAAAACCTGGAAGAACATCTTGATTTTCTAAGCAGGGAAAATCTATTTGATGTCGATCTTCAAAGCAGTAGCTTATATACCACTTTGTGTGCATTCGAAGCCTGCACGAGGAATCACGACTCTGTCCGATTATGTTAATCGTTCGATGGTGGTAACGATGCAGATTACAGTAATCATACTTTTGTGAGGTGAGCATCTGTAATAATCAGTATTGTATAATAGTGTAGTTGTGTAACAGGTATCGTTAGATATAGAAAGCCACACCTCTTGATTTATAGTTACTAATTTCGTATAATTTGGACATTTTCTCTAAAATTTCCCTCACTTAAAAATTTAACTTTATTTTAATAACTTCCCCTTCACTAAAAATACCGATTTTTTTTTTTATATCTTATTAGCATTATCAAGAAATTATAATTTTTTAAATATGACTCCTTGCACCTTAAAATTTTTTTAAATTTCAGTTCATTAAAATTTTGACTTGTTTGAAAATGTCGAATTTTTTAAATAGATATTTCTAAAATCCAAACTTCAAGATTTCGAATTTTTTTATCAAAATTTCGACTTTGTCCAAAACTTTGATCTCTATTTTTCACAAATACTCAAAATTACGAGTTTCTTCAAATTTCTTTTCTCCCAACAATTGCAAATTTCTTTGACAGTTTTATAATGAAAATCTTTTAGAATGTCGTAATTTATCAAAGGGTTGTATTTTATCAAAATCTCGACTTTTTGTGAAAATTTGGGTCGACTTTCGTTTTTATTTCAATTTTAACTTTTTTAAATTTACTACCTAAAAATAGGTTTGCGGATATTTTTGAAAATTTTTTTAAATGTCCGTTCTAAAAATTATTACTTTTTAAAATTCAAAATTTTATTAAGTTTTTATTTTTCCAAAAATTTCTACTTTTTTGAACTTTTCGACCTTTTTTTACAAACTTTAGGTTTTTTCTTTAATTTCTTTAAAATTGTGACCTTATTCAAAAATTGTGATTTTTTTAAATCGCTATCTTTGTTGAAAAATTGACTTTTCGCTGCTCTTTCACCCTTTTTTATAAATTTCAATTTTTTTCAAAGTGTTGACTTTTTCCGCCTTTTCTTGAAAAGTGAATTTTTTTAGAAATTTTGGCTTTATTTCAAAATTTTAATCTTTATAAAATTATAGAATCAAAAATGTTCACTCTTTAAAAATGCAACCTAATTTTTTAATAAAATTTTAATTAGCCAATATATTTACTGTTTCTCGAAAACTTATCGCTTCTAGTTTTATTGAGTTTTGGTTTTTTTAATTATTTTTACTTTTTTTAATATTTAGGTTCTTCAGAAATCTCGAATGTTTGTGAGAATTTTATTATTTTTTCATAACCCTTGAATTTTTGGAAAATGTCGACTTTACATGAATTTTGATTGGATTTTTTAAAATGTTCACATTATTATCCAAAATCTCACAATTCTATGAAAATTTGGAAATTTTCAAAATTTTTATTTTTAATACTATTGATTTATTTCAAAAATTTTTACTTTTTTCGAAACGCCGACTCTTTTTTTTTAGTAGTTTTGCTATTTTGAAATCTTCGACCTTTTTCCAAAATTTTAATTTTTTTCATGTTTTTAATTAAAATTTCGACACCTTAAGAATGCGACTTGTTAAGTTTTTCTCAAAATTTTAATTAACCAAAATTTTAAATATTTCTTAATTTTTAATTTTGACTCTTCCTCACTATTTGGGTTTTTTGAAAATTCGGGGTTTTTACTTTAGAGGATTTTTGCTAAAAATTGTTGCAATTTTTTAACATCTCGACATTTCTTTAAAAGCTGGAATTTCAGACTATTTTCCAGAATTTAGGATTTAAAAAACAAGTTTTGAAATTTTTGCGAAATTTTGCTATTCTTTAGAGTTTAGAGTTTTATAAGGTATATTGTCTTGTCTCTTTTCTTAATGTTTTTCTCAGTTATCTTCGATTAAATGTTTCGATATTAAATATTTGTCTCCATATCACACCAATAATTATTGTTAATTAAGTTGTACGTGTTTCTTTAGCAAAACCAGCATTATTAAGCATAGTAACTTAATTCACAAATGAAGCATCGAAGTTTCGTATTTTTCTGAAATGTCAATTTTTCTGTTAATAATTCCAAACGCCTTCAATTTTCATTTGGTTCCTAAAATTTTTGTATATATTTAATTGTGACTTCAATTTAGAAATTTTGTTTTTTTTTCAAAAATGTGGATATAATTTATTTACATGTGCATTTTAAATTTTATATTCCTAATTACTACGTTACTACTTATTTAAGATTTTCGTAAAGCTTTCCCAGATAGCCATTGTAAAACACTCGTTATTACGATTGGAGTATTTGAAGAAATAGTAGACTAAAACAAAAATAAATACACAACGAATTTGTCACGTTTTTTATAGTTGAATGTTACTGCTTTAGTATTTCATTAATTTTGTACATGATGTTGTTAAGGGCAACTAGACCGTCAGCAAATTATCCAGCTACCCTTAGCAAAAGAGGATGTCCAGTAAAGTAACATCTACCAAGTAAAAGTTCGATTTATATCCTGTTGCAATGAAAATACAAAAAGTGGTCTATTTTTATTAAAATGTTATTTTAAATTGAAGGTTAATTAACTCTAACTCTTTTTGCAGTACGAGCCGATCACTGCGGAATGGAACTCTGATTACGACGACACTGGGATATCTTATCTGTCTGCTTATAATATGGCCCATATTTTAGAAATGAATCCTCCACAAAAAATCGGCAAGTTTTATACATGTTTAGTGTACTATTTTGTATCATATTTTATTTAATAGTGTAGCAGCTGGGTACGTGGCAAAGGCGAGCCGTGAAACCGAATTTTAAATTAATTTGTAATTTTCAATTATTCAAATTCGAAAGTTCGTCGATTTTTTTTAAAGTTCTATGTAAAATTTTGAAAAAACTGGTGATTTGGCAAATAAAATAAAATTAATGAAAATGAAGATCAACTTTTTTAAAAATTCAAATTTTTGATTTTGAAACACAAATTGTAGAAAACAATTATTTTGAAAATTGCCAACTGAAGTAAAAACTGAAAATAACAGTGCCTATTCGAGATATGAGTATAATGTACTGTTAATATTTGAACATGTTGATAATGCGTAATGGTCACGCGAAACCATAAGTTTACCACCTATCCAAATTCACTCATCGCCCCTAAAGAAGTTTTTACTTTAAAAAATAAAAAACTATAAAAGCTGGAATTTTTTACTGAGAATTATGCAAAATATTTCAAAATTTGAAATAAAGTTTAATCTGCTTTCTGACATTTCGGCAATTTTTTAAACGCTTAATTGTATTTTAAACAGATCTAATTCAACTAAGCATTCCTATTTTTTTTAAATAAAGTATATTTCGAGAAAACACTTCTAACTTGACAATCAAAATTTTTGGAAGAATTTTAGAAAATGTTAAGAAAACATAAAAATTTGAAATATAAACCGAAAAGCCTAAAGAAATCAAATAATGAGCAAAACATTTTCAAATTTCCATCGTAGATAGATTTCAAGCTAAAACTTGCCTTTTTTGTTGTACATTATTGTTCTTTTTATTTTGTTATTTTACAGTTTCTTCCTTTTTTGAAAATTGTATTTTAATATTTCAATTGGTATTTCTGGCAAATTCAAAATTTTAACTTTTATTTTTCAAAGTTTGTCTTCAATTTCTCTATGACCAAGGTTAGGACATTCGACTTGGGCTAAAGCCTGTCCTGCTTCTAAATAAGAATCACTAATTTTGATTTTCTATTTCTGTAATATAAGATCTTTTAGCGTAAAATCCACATTTTTCTTATTTATTTTTATTTATTTGGAAATTCCTAAAAATTTCAATTTTTTTTTCGAAATTCTGGTTTTCCTAGAGATGTTCACTAATTCTCTAAATTACATCTTTAACACCAAAGCTTAAAATTTTTATCTCAGAAGTCAAATCCTTTAGTTACGAAATTTTCGTTTTTTTTCTTTCCTCACAAAATTTGTCGAATTCTGAAATTCCAAAAAAATTTCAAACTTGTTTTTAAAATTTTTCTTATTTTGCCAATATCCCGCCTTCATGATTATGAAAATCTTTACCTATTGGAAGATTTTGTCTTTTCTGTAAATTTAAAATTTTTCGTTTTCTAAATTCCGATTAAGTTAAAATTGTTCGCCCAGTATTTCGATTTTTTTAATTTCATCAGCATTTCATCAAAATTTCGAACTTTATTTAAATTTTAATTTATTTAAATTTTAATAACTATAATATTATATAAAAAGTCACTCGCTCGACGCCTGTGAATGTTTTAGTACTTACTTGGCGGAACATTTATTAGCATTCGAGTTGGATATACCAAACTGACGAGATCTAACAAGATCGAAACCGGTATTTGGTTTCCAAACTTCGAATCTAATAAATGTTCAAACCTATTGGTCTGTGCATTATAGAATCCTTGTCTTCTGGGAACTCTCCTAGAGAGCAACCGCTTCGCTAGGTGGCAGTGTTTCAACTGTTGGTAGTTCAGCTACCTATGATTCACTATACACGCCTGGAGGGCTGCATGAATTTGTAGTCTAGGTTGCATTCTTCTTGCATACGACATTGTTGGCGATGGCCATAGTTTCTCTATGGACCAATAGGTGGTAGTACTAAAAAGTCACTCGCTCGACGCCTGTGAATGTTTTAGTACTTACTTGGCGGAACATTTATTAGCATTCGAGTTGGATATACCAAACTGACGAGATCTAACAAGATCGAAACCGGTATTTGGTTTCCAAACTTCGAATCTAATAAATGTTCAAACCTATTGGTCTGTGCATTATAGAATCCTTGTCTTCTGGGAACTCTCCTAGAGAGCAACCGCTTCGCTAGGTGGCAGTGTTTCAACTGTTGGTAGTTCAGCTACCTATGATTCACTATACACGCCTGGAGGGCTGCATGAATTTGTAGTCTAGGTTGCATTCTTCTTGCATACGACATTGTTGGCGATGGCCATAGTTTCTCTATGGACCAATAGGTGGTAGTACTAAAAAGTCACTCGCTCGACGCCTGTGAATGTTTTAGTACTTACTTGGCGGAACATTTATTAGCATTCGAGTTGGATATACCAAACTGACGAGATCTAACAAGATCGAAACCGGTATTTGGTTTCCAAACTTCGAATCTAATAAATGTTCAAACCTATTGGTCTGTGCATTATAGAATGCAAATAAATGTGTTTAAAAAAGATGTATGTCCTTATTTTATGTTAGTGTTTTAGGACATCTGCTAGAATTTACGCAAAATTTAAAAATTACCTGGCTATTGAAACAATAATAATATTATTTAAAATATATATTGTCTAATAATGATTGAATTTTTTAAATATACTAAAATATTGTACTTCTAATTTGGTCATTTGTCAACGAATGCCCAATAGTTTGAATCGACCTGGGACATTTAGTCCTATATTGCAAACTGTTTTGGCAGTTTAAGTATATTACACAGTGGCACGTGGTGTAATAATAATGAAGGGCCTCAATCCTGTAAACTGTTCTGTCGCTGGGAGTACTTGTTTAGTAATTTTCTTCGTTAATATAGTTTTGCTCAGAGTTTTGGCTCATGAAATCCTTTTATTTTTCTATGGCAACTTCGATAACTCATTTTCCAGCCTAAGTCCTAAATTGTTTAAAAAGGTCAAGTATGTGGGTATTTCATTTTTGAATTCATCTAGCTTTTGCACAAAATTTCTAGTTAGGAAATAAACATGTTTCCCCAATACCTTTTTTTTTCTATATTTTGTCTTTCTACCTAGAATTGCTCCAGATATATTAATTTGTTTTCCCTTGATTATAATGTTACAGAATTTTTCCCCAGTGAAGGAGTCGTGGCTTATTATTTATAATTTCCGAGAAATTCTTCTGAGTGCCACTATAAAGCTATGAAATAATTTCCTTCACTATCGCCGTCTGGCGTTGCGTAAAGAGCAAGAGCCTCTTCTTATTACAGGCTGGGAGTCGTACACCCCTGTGAGGACCCCTCGGTTGGGCCGATGTGATAATCTAGTGAGTGGAAAATTTTTCAAAAATTTACAAGTCCGAAACTCAGGAGTAAAAAAATTTCTAAGTCCAGGATTCCGCTTAAATAGAATTAAGGTGATTTTGAATCACGCAATTTACCTAACGGAGACGTAGAAAAATCACCAAAATATACCCAAAACGGAAGCTGGACAACTCACTCCTAGATGGCGTAGTTCCTGGGAGCGGCACGTCTCGTTGCCACTCTCTCTCTCTCTCTCTCTCTGTGACCTACCTCGTTGAGAGTGTTACCGTCTATGTTTTAACCTTACAATTTAGACAGACAGAAAAATAATTCTTAGAACCAATAAAACAAAGTATTTCAAAGGCAGAATAAGTTCAAGTGTATTGCACTTTTTAAAAATTAACAATATACGCACACAATGAGGTGAGTGTATCTCCCACAAAATTTCTTATTCCGATGTTAAGTTAAAATTATTCACACTATGTATGTGAAAGAAAGTGCGCACTTTGTTCCGTACAGTTTCTTACAAAAGTTGGTAAACTTTTCCTTTGAAATATATTTAACCTGCTCGATTCATGAATACAAATATTAAGTTCCTGTTACGTTTTAGCAATAACAAGAGCAGGGGAAAGAAAATTAATGAACTATATAAATTAAGGCAACTAGAATTCGAAAATCAGACACAAAATTAACACTGGCTGGGCCTAAGCCCACCAGAACATGCTAAGTAAACAAACGAAAAAGAGCTATAGGTAATATATCAAAACGTTTTATAATTTAGGTTAAAATCCAAATAACTGACACATATATGGTTCCAACTAAAATGAGACAATTCCCACGTAATAATATGGAAAAATGGTTCTTAAGTGATCGTCGCGAAGGGTCCCAGGTCGACGTGGATGCTTGTACTTGGTTATTGGTCGACTCTGCCACGTGCTTGGGGAGCACCTCCCTGCTTATTCCCGAAAAACCGGAACCATCTGAGGCTTTCGTCCTAACCCAGTAACACCATGAAATACAATCGCTCCAGACGGTCCGAAGATGGGTTACAGTAAATCCCTCACAGGAAAAACATCCAAGATCCACTTGGAAAACTCTGTAACTTTACCTTGAGAAGGATGACACCCAAGTGAACGACCAGAAAGAAGATTGCCAATTTTCCCCAGACCAAGACTGACAGAAGATATGCCAGCACTTACAAAACCATCAGCTGTATGTTTGGTGGCCTAGCCACAAGCACTATCTCTTATGGAAATTTAAACCGTAACAATAAACTAAATTCGAAATTTTCTGGATTTATTATTAGATTTCGCTTTTTTTTGCTATTTTCGACTATCTGTTTGGATTAAATTATTTTTTTGTTACTTGGACTTTTAACTCAAAAATTTATAATTCCGACAAATTTAATTTAATTAGGTTTTTAATCCCGACGATGTTACGTTACAATTTCAGGGCTAAAAATTAATTAATTAATTAAAAGTTTGAAATATTAGGCTTTTCAGTTTAATCTCTACTTAATTCTTGACAAAATTAGGTAGTTGTTAAAAAATTTTTGAAATATCAAGTTGTGTTTCAAAATTTTGAATGTGAACTTAGGGATAATCGTATTTTCTTAAACGTCGAGACTATATTGACGTTACAATAGGTCAAACTAATGGCTATATTCATTCTAGTTAGTTCTTACTTTTTATAGTTTGTGTTCCAGTGTGGAGTGATAATGTTCAAAAAGTTTAAATATGAGGGGAAGGGGGCTAATTCGGCTACATTAACCTACAAATCTTACTTAAGATATTGAAACTTTTCCTTGTTAATTTCGACTTATAACATTTTCGAAATGAAAACTTCATTAGGCGCGTTGAGCAACTCTTGGGGGAAATCTTATGGTTTCGCATGACAATCACGACAATTGGCGTCACCATCACACTAGTTCCCAATGTCTCTAATGTCAACACTATTATTATACCACTCTAAGTAAGACGCGTAATAGAATTAAATGGGTGATCAGCAGCCGGGTTTGAACTTGTGACCTTCCATGCAAGATACAATCGATCTACCCACTGCGCCATAATTTGTTGAATTATAAGTGTAACTCACTTAATAATCTATCCCTACGCCTACAATATATAAGTTAAAAGCTGACAACATCACTTCTGTCGGCAGTCGCCATAACTGTCCAAATTTTCCCCTTAATTCCTATATATAATTTCGGTATTGTCAATCAAATGTTTTATACTTGGAATGCTGTCTATAAAAATCGCCGGTTTTTGTTTTCGTATCCTCACATTTTAAAAGAATAGCGATATTCTGCCCAGCCAAAGATATTTTCTGTTGTTACATAGTTTATGTTTCGCAATATATACTTGGTAGTTTTATTTACATCACAGTCAAATTAGTGATTTTTGATTAAAACTTTTTTTTCAGACCAGTCGCAAGACGCTGAAACGTCTGGAACGTTTGGAATTAACAACTATCCATTGGAAGAGATGGCTGAGCTGGCAGAGCGTCTTAATTTTGAGACGCGGAATATTAAAATTTGGTTCAATAATAGGAGGACAAAAGAGAGAAGAGATCGGTTGTCGAAGAAAACCACAGCTCCCTCCGTCTCTGACGCTGAGAGTTGGACCTCTCACGGGTCGGTGATTTTACGACGTTGGAGGAGCTGCTAAACAATGATTTCTCAGTGTTCCAGGAGTTGCTCAGCAGTGAAATTTAAAAGTTCGAGGAACTTTTAACCGACATAAAGCCGTGAGTAAATAATATTTGTATATTTTATTTTATTTTAATTTTTTATTGTTGTGTAGGCTGTGTCATAGACCTGGGGATGGCGTCCCTGAATTTAAATTTTAAAATTACATTTTGCCACGAAATTAGATGTATCGTTAGTACACAATTTGACATTAAATTTTATTTATACGATATATTTCAAAGGCCATACCCGTTTCGAAAACTGATACCCAATTTTAGAAAAATTCGTTCGGACAGGCCAATTTTATTTTTTTTATTATTTTTGGTAGGAGGTAAGCCTTAATTCCCAGAAACGTAATCAGTCTTTAAAAATTTTAACTTTCTTAAAATTAAGATTTTAATTTGGGCATTTTTATTTGAAAAATTCTACATTTTAAATTTCTTTTAAAAATTGACATTTTCTAACATTTTAATTATTCTTTGAATGCTTTTAAATATTTTGTCAGTTTTAAATGTTAAATCCAGGGATTACAATTACCATAAAATCATACCTGTGCTATACCTCCGATGAAACAAAAGCACCTAATATTGCTGGTTGGAGTACTGAAAACAATCAAGTGACAAACGATAAATTACGTATTCAAATCCCCAACATTTTTCAATCAGTTAACAGAAGATGAGAAAAAACAAGTTAGATACCTAGAACACAATCATCATGAGTTCAGGACAAAAAAAAATGATGCTTTTAAGTTCCGTTTTGATCGACATGAACCCGATGCCTCAAATAATTAATTTGAAAGAAGTCGAAAACTGTCGTAATTTAGACAAAGCTGTTCCTTATTGCATGCATCATAAGATACATAAAGTGATTTGTAGTTTGAATAATTGTTGGATATTATATAACTTTGTATTAGAATGTTTACCTTAATACATTTTTAAAAATATATATGGTTTTTTTAATAAAAAAAAAACATTTAACATTTAAAATAATACAACAATAACAATTGCATACAATATCGAAAATATATTAGAAATATCTTCTTTCAATAAACTTGAAAGATTATATTCTTCATTTATTTTTGGTCGTAATGATTCCAGTAAAATCGTTCCCCAGTCCTTTATGTCACCTTGGCTTCCATTTTTAAGAAATATACGTAATTTGTATTTAACATAAATTTCATTGGTTTTTGGTCCAGAGGTCCATAAAACTGGTCGATCAGAATTAACAGTAGTTATTTTTAAAGGTATCCACGAAGAAGGATCTCTTAGATTTTTTGTCTCGTTAAAGCATACCACAGTAGATTTGACGTTTCTTGGAATGTCCGTGTAAAAAATATCATTCACAGAAACATCAGGGTTGATTTTTAAATTGGCGAAATTCTTAAATAGTTTAATTTTATTTTCATATCACTAATGTCACGTTTAAAGATTTCTAGTGTGACAATAAACTGGAGAAATTTCTCGTCCAAAGACATCTGTTAAACTAATGCTTGACAAGTGTATGTTAATATCTATTTCGTTCCATCATAACTGTCACAATTTCCTCTTGACACTGATCTTGATGCGCAATACACACTTTACATTCAGGTGACAGCTTTCTCTCCGAAGGAAAGTAGAATCCTTAGGCCATACTGTATCAGCCGTAAAAGTAGAAACAAATATCAGCAAGACTCAAGCAATCCTTGACTGGCCAAGACCTAAAGAGAAGCACGAAGTTTCCTATAGTTATGCACCTATTACAGAAGATTTGCGAAAAGTTTCGTCAAGATCGCTGCGCCATTACATCGACTAACGGAAGGAAGAACACCGTATGTCTGGACTCCCGATTGTGATACCACTTTCCGAAAGCTGAAGTCCGCCTTGTGCACAAGCCCTATCTTATCTTATCCTGAGTGTTAGATACAGACGCCAGCAACGTCGAAATTGGGACCGTGCTTTCCCAAGTTCAAGGTGGTGAAGAAGGAGTCATCAAATATAACAGCAAGATCCTGACAAAGCCGGACAGGAACTATTGCACCACCATGGAGGAACTTCTCGCGATGGTAGAACACTTCCACAAATATTTGGATGGACAAGAATTTCTCATCAGGACAGATCAATTAGCGTTTTCTTGGTTACTCCAAATGAAGAAGGCAGAGGAGCAGACCGCTAAAGAGTTAGAAAGGCTTCAACAGTAACACTTTAAGGTGCATCATTGACCGGGACGACATAATAATAACGCTTTTTCCAGAAGACTTTATGGGGATTGAAAACACTGCAGACGTATTGAGGACCATAAAAACATGCTAGATATAAGGATCACGTTTGTCCAGCCAGAATATAGATGACTCTTGAAGACCTTGACGACGATAATATTGGACCCATATTGGAATGAAAAGAAGTTGGAGATAGACCTGAATGGCAAGATGTTTTCGACAGAAATTCAGCTTTTAAAAATGTATAGACCCAATGAAAATTCTTTCAGGTAGAGGACGGGGTGCTGAAGAGGGCATGGGAAAGCGCGGATGGAAAGCGTATCAACTTGCAGTTGGTGGTGCCTTAAGAAAAGATTTCACAAGTTTTGTGGAAGGTCCACAATGAGACCTCTGGTGGACATCTAGGGATGAACAAGACCCAGGAGAAGATTCGAAAACAGTTCTATTGGGTTAACTGCAGGGAGAATGTCGAGCGGTTCTGTCGAAAATGTGTCACCTGCGCTGCATACAAGGATCCCCGTACAAAATCCAAAGGGGCCCTGAAGCCGTATAATATGGGAGCTTCATTTGAACAAATTGCAATCGATGTGTCAGAACCGTTCCTAGCATCAGACGATGGAAACAAGTACATTCTGGTGGCCATGGCCTGAAGCTTACATCATCCCAAACCAGAAAGCTACCACAGCCGCAAGGATTCTTGTGGACAACTTCATCTGTCGATTTGGCGTTCCCTTGGAATTACACTTGGACCAAGGAAAGAACTTTCAAGAGGTGTTCCGTCTTCTTATAATAAAGAAAACTCTAACGACATCTCTTCATCCACAGTCTGATGGATTGGTGGAAATACTTAACGAAACCTTGCGTCAGACAGACTGGGACCAACGACTACCACTGTTTCTAATGGCCTATCGTGCGGCAACTCATGAAACTACGGGTCAGACTCCGGCAAAAATGATCTTCGGGGGAAAACTGAGGCTTCTGTGTGATGTGGTGTTTGGATCACCAAGGGAGACCCCCAGGGAGACGATGGGTTTTGTAGACGGCTTGAGAAAAGCGATATTGGAGACGCATGCCCTAGTCGGACGAAGATCAACTTAGCGACGGATCGGATGAAAACAAGATGTGACGTCAACGCCAACCATGGTGGTTTTAGCGAGGGCGAATTGGTATGGCTATACAACCCTCAGCGAAGGAGAGGAGTTTCGCCGAAGTTTACGCCATCTTGGAAAGGGCCGTACAAAGTGCTGAAGAGAATCAACGACTTGGTATACAGGCTCCAGCCTAGCCTCAGAACCAAGATGAAAGTGGTACACCTCAACAGATTGTGAAAATGTAGTGGTGAAAAGATTGACTGGAATTGGCCGGGAGAATCAGTCTTAATAGGGAGACAGTGTAACAAAGATTTAATTACAAAATTTAGTTTGGAAGTTTCTAGAAAATTTGATAAGGGAAAGTGGCCGCGATATTAAATTTAACGACCGATAAGCGTTCCATAAATTTCGGCAGTCGATAAGTCTTATCTGCTTATTCCTTCTAGAACCCGAAGAAAGACCTATATAAGGCGGTGGGCTTTCCCTCAGTTAGTTAGCTAGAAGTCAATTAATAAGTTAGTTAAATAGATAGTGTTAGTGAAGTGTAGTGTTCCGAGTTCAGTTTAGAAATAAAGTGGTTACAACTCACAAAGTGTTAATCATTCGAACCGATAACGTGAAACATTATCTTTATGGTTGAAAATTTCCAGTTATTTGAAGTTTCTCTTTTGTTCTTGGAAAGTATATCAAGCAATTTAAAATTATTTTCCCATAAATGTCAATGTATTTTTTTTAATTTCAACTTTTTCTGCTAAATTATTAAAAAAATTTTATAAATTTTTCTCGAAAGTTAGGGCATTAGCAACATTTTTGTTCTTTTTATAATTTTGCTCGTAAATTCATCATTTCTACATGTTTTACGAATCATTATATTCTATGTTTTTCTTACTTCACTAGAAATATTTATAGATTTGAGAGTTACACTGGACTTCTTGAAAAAAATGTAGAAATTTCTAGATGAAAGTTGAAACACAAAAAATAACCGATTCTTATGAGAAAAACTCAACATATTAAAATAAAAGTGAAATTTTTGAATATAAAATATTCAAAAAATTTAGAAAAAAAACACTATTTTGAAGAAAAAAACCAAAATATATACAAAAGAAACATTTGTATGTGAGCTCCAATTTTAGAATAAAAAATCGTTTCTAAATTAGGTTGAAATTTCAGAAATACCATCGAGTTTTAAAAACTCCTTTCGAGAAAAAATTTAAATTTTGAAGTTTCAAGGTTCAAGTTCAAGTTTTAAGAAAAAATTAAAATTGAAACAAGAAATTTTCTTTCACTTAAAAAGATTAAAAATATCAATAACCAGAAATGTTTCCTGTAAATTTTCAGTTTAAATTGAAAACGTCGAAGAAAATATTCAGCTTTCTGGAAAAAGCCGACATTTTAAGACACACTCGGTATTATTTAAAAAAAATAATATGGAAAAACCCAAATTCAGTGTTTGACATGGAAATAGAAAAAAAAAAACTCAAGAATTTTCGAATTTATATTCCTAATTTCGAGAAAATTACCGAAACTTTCAGATCAAAAGCATATATTAACAGCATGTAAAAAAAGTTAAAATTTTGAAATTACAATCGAAAAAACAAAGTTACATAGAAAGGATATTTAAATATTTTGAAAAAAGTTAAGATTTATTAAAATAAAAAAAATATTATTTTGTTTAAAATTTAATGTAGTTGTAAAATAGGTACACTTTATTTATAATATGTAAAGCCGTTAAATATTACTGCTATTAATTTGTTTCTTATTGTTTTAGTGTTAGTTAAGTTTCTTTTAGATACATGTTTTAAAAAATTTTCTTTGTGGTTCAATTCATATGCGACAGGGCTCGTAATCTCAAAAGTAGCCCAACTCAGGTGGCACGAAAAAAATTGTTGACTTTTTTGGTAAATTTTATTCAACAAGATATCAAAAATTATCAATTGTTAACTTAAATATAACAAAACGTTAACAAAAAGTTTCTGTGTCGTTTCGGAATGTACAACATTTAAATAAATTTTTTTGTAGAATTGAAAAAATTTTGTTTATTAATTTTATTTAACATTTCTACGATTCAGTTTAAAAATATTTCAATTTTTATTGTTCGTTGAAAATATTCTAAAACAGTTTTTGGAATATGACTACGTAATATTTAAACTTATCTAAACGTCACCTCATGAAAGTTGACAAATAAATAGGTTAGTTTATTTTACATAGAATAAGAAAAAATAAAAAATAGAAGGCCAAAAATTGGATATTTTTTTGATAAATTATGAAAATATAAAAAATATATAAAAAAGGTTGTAGCACTGGACATCGATGTTAGCAGTGCATAAAATGGAAAGGGAACAATGAGAAAGAAATACTTTAAAATAAAAAATTTTAATTTATAAATTTTTTTTTAACATGAATAGACGTTTCATCAATAATTTAAGGTGGTAAAAATTTAAATATTTGGAGTCCGATCCACAAGAAACAACTACTCCGAGGGATAATACCTCTTCCGGCGTTGAACTACATTTGTGGGTCGAACTTACATACTCTTGGTGATTACTGTTCCTTTTATTATCAAGAAAAATTTTATTATCAATGATCCCAAAAGCGAAAAATGTTTCCTTTTGAAGTTCAAATTGTCTGATCAGTCTATTTCGATTTTTTTAGAATTTCCACTTTCTTTTGGAATTATATCTTGTTTGAAAATTCCAACTTTTTTGACAAATTAATCTTTAGAAAAAAGTGTAGCATTTTCTGAAAAATTTGATTTTTAAAAATTTTACCAACTTTCAAGACTTTTCGAATTTTCTTTCAAAATTGCGATGAATTTTAAAAATTGCAACTTATTTAAATATTTTAATTTTTTTAAGTTACAAATTGGTTCTTAAAAGAATTCACGTCTTATATAAGTAATTTACTTTTTTAAAGTTTGACATTTTTTGAAAATTCGACCGAAAATTTCGATATCCTAAAATTTCCACTCTGTTTAGACTCTTTTCAAAATTTTGGCTTAAAGAAAGCTTTCACTTTTTCGGATTTTTGGGTTTTTATTAAAATTTTGACTTCGATTTTTCCGAAGATTTCAATTCCTAAAATTTAATTTTATTTAAAATATTTCCTCGTTTTTCAAATCCCACCTTTCCAAAAATTTGGATAAAATAAAGTATTTCGATTTTGAATGTGTCGATTTTTTTTAAATTTCGACATCCGAAATTTCTACCTTGTCCAAAATTTGAACCTGTTTTTTAGGGGATTATTTTTTTCTCAAGATTTTGATTTTCCTTTTAAATCATTTTTTTATATATATAATCAGATTATTTTAATATTTTTTAAATTCTTTTGTAGATTACTTTTACAGTAGAATTGACAAATTTTCGCTCGTAGAGCAAATATATTTTAATATTTCATCGTTTTCTTTTTGTATCAAAATACTTGTTTTAAGAAACATGAGCATAGATGTTTCAATATTATTTTCAGTTAAACAATGTATGAATTTCATAGTCCATACTTATGTTTTAATTTAGATAATAATCTTTCAGAAGAAATTTGATTAATGGAAACTGGAATTTTAGAAAATATAAGTATTGCAAAAATAACCCTAAAATTACAGAAAAGGTCGAACGAGAAATGTTTGAATTTTTAACTTTATTCTGAAAATTTTGAGAGAAAGATCTATACAGGGTGATTCAGTCCTAATTATATTAATTTTGACCACGTATTCAGGAGGCTTAATAAAGACACAAAATCAAAAAAATATGTTTTTTATTCAACTTTTAAAAATCGGGGCAATTACCCAGTGTGCTGGTACCAGCACATTATTTAACCGGGAGGCACACAGTTCAAGCGTTGAACGCCGAAAGCCACATAGTCATATTTCCTACTCTCAATGGTCAAATTAAATTAATTACATAAATTTAGAGGTTAAGTTTTAAGCCATTTTCATCACAGAACGGCTGAATGCGGCTGCAACTAAATCAGATTTGTGTTCGCGATACCGGACCTATGATACCGCGACACCAACCGACCAGCCTAACCTGCTGGGCATCTGATAAATTTAGTTAGATTGGAGCAACTTAGCGCAAGGACAAGAATCAAGTGCAAGCCGGTTGGAGGTTTCCTCTAGTAAACTGCAAGTCTTAGAATCAGCTGATTTCTCCAGTCGTCTTGATTGTTTCAACTAGTGTTTACTGGTTTTCGTATTAACAAAGTGCTGTGGCCAGATAATGTTATTTTACCAATGCCGGTATTTTAAATAGATGCTAATGAAAATGCAACTTTACAGTAAAGCTTTTTAAACTCTCCAAATGATTAATTTAGTTAGTGGATTGTTTTTTTTTTATTACTACTTCTATTACGAAACGTATGTGTGTGATTATTTAATCTGTTGAAGTTTTGTAACTAAATATTAAAATGTCTTACACTAGAATAAATAATTTGTTTGCAGTTACAACAGACACATTGGTCAAACAAAAATGCACGACTTTTCATCAGGTCAGCTTTCGGAGGAGATTTGTTGTCAATGTATGGAGAGGAGTATTCATCAATTGTCTAGATTTTCTACAAGACACACTGTAACACAGCGCTAGGCCCATTTTGCTCACTTGCAGGAATTCTTGTGAAAGAAGAGTGTTACATTCTGCAGGAAAAGGAATCTATGGTGAAAGGTAAAAGCATACACTTGTGTATAAATATTCTGCTATCCTAAACGAGACTGTTGTAACTGACATTTTTCATAACCAGCAAATTAGTACAGTCATTAATTACACAAAATTATGAAATATGTAGATGATCTTGCTTGGCAGGGCAGAATACTGTTTATCGTGATTTTTTCTTCTGTGCAGTTTTTCATTGAAATATCTCTTTGCTAAATAGATTGAATGTTATTTGAATTTATTGTTATTTAAAAATGTGCAATACGAACTTGAGTCTTAAAAAAGTTAAAAATATTATGTTATCAGGGTCAAAGACCAATAAAACATTTTTATTTTATGTTTTTACTACAATTTTACTTAATTGTTCCTAGTGTGAAAAAAAAGTTTCTCCGAGTGATACATATCTACCTGTTTTTTTATGAAAATTGGGAATGAAATATACTGAAAGTGTTAACTAAGGATTTTTAGAAAAGGTTTTAAATTTTCAGTTTTAACACTTAGGAAAAAATATGAAAACTGAAAGTTTAAACTCGAAATTTTGAGAAAAACAATTATTTATTGCTACCGGCATCACTTTGAAATAATCAAAACCTGTAAGACAAAAAAACATAATGTCAGTAATGAGACATTTTGAGTGAAAGTCAAAATTTAGTCCCCCTAAAGGCATCATTTTTGAAGCATAGAAGACAATCAAAGACAGCAAATTTCGGACCTAGCTTAACTCATCGAAAAACAATTGACCCGCTACCATTGTCTGAATACAATTCTTCGAAATCACAATTGTTGTTTTTTTCCAAATTTGCAAACTCGAAAAGCCAATGCATTTGCTCCTTCAGAATTTGGAAAAAAAGCTTTTGCCATAAATAATCTGTTTTTTTTTTTAGTTTTAGCTTTAAATTCAAAATTTCAAACTTTTTTATAAAATTTTTGGTTTGAATTAGATTTTATATTTAAGTTCCAGTTTAAGATTTTGTTTTTCACTTTTTAAGTCAATTTTTAATTTTAATTCAACAAATTTCGACATGCTGACATTTTAAATATTTTTTCGAAAATTATATTTTACTCTGGAAATTTAGACCCGTTCCACAAAAATTCGAGTTTAAATTCAAGAGTTTCGAATATTGTATAACAAATTTCGAGTGTTTTATTAGTAATTTCAACGTTTTTCTTAGAATCCCTAAGTTACAGCTACTATGTTTAGCAGTGTCATAGCGTGCCTTAAACGAGGGGTGGGGTAAATGAAGGGTACACATTTTTCAGAAAAGCAACAAAAACACTCGCATTGAAAAAATAATTAAATACTGACTAGTTGATATTACCCGACCCCACTTATTACTTTTTTTATCGTGTATAGATTTTTTTCAACTTCGACTTTTTTTGACAATTTCGATTGTTTTTTAAATTTTGCATCTTAACTTCTTTTTCAAAATTTCGATTTTACCTCGTTTATAAACCCTTCCCTTCAGAAAATTCAACTCTGAAAATTTCGATTTTTGTTTCAAATTTGAAATTCTTTAAAATCTCGAATTCTTTGAAAATTTCGAGAATTTTAAATGGTTGAATTTTTCTCAAAATTCTACTATTTAACCCAGAAAAAGGTAAACACTTATTTGAAAATTTTGGCTTTTTTTAAATGTTTGATATTTTTCAAAATTTCAATTTTATCCAGAATTTCAACAGTTTTCAAAAATTGTAACGTCTTTCATAATTTCGACTTTTTTGAACATTTTGACCTTTCTGACCATTTCGACTATTTTTAAAATTTTGCTTTCCGAAAAATTCAGATTTTTGACTTAACTAAAGAAAGTTTTCGTAAGATCCAATCTTTTTAAAGGTTTTATTTTTAAAAATTTCGATTTTATTTAAAAATTTACCGTTTGGTCAAAATTTCGACTTCTTCCCAAAATTAAACTTTTTTCAGACTTGAATATTTCAGCTTTTTTCAAAATATTTTCTTTTTTTTGAAAACTTTGAATTTCTTAAAATTCTATTTTTCAAAAATTTTTATTTGGCTTGAAAGTGTCGATTTTTTTTATTTCAACTTTTCTTATAATTTTGTAATTTCTTCAATATTTACACCCTTTAAACTTTAGGCTTCCTTTAAAAATTTGAAAATGTATAAATTGTTTTCAATTTGGACATTTTTTAAAAATTTTGACCATTTTTCAAATTTTAGTTTTTTTAATTAAATTTCGAATCATTTTAAATATTTTAAAATTTTTTCAAATTCTCGAAAATTGTGACATTTTATAACTCGAAGATTTTTCAATTTTTGTTTAACACTTTCAGTATATTTCATTCCCAATTTTCATAAAAAAACAGGTAGATATGTATCACTCGGAGAAACTTTTTTTTCACACTAGGAACAATTAAGTAAAATTGTAGTAAAAACATAAAATAAAAATGTTTTATTGGTCTTTGACCCTGATAACATAATATTTTTAACTTTTTTAAGACTCAAGTTCGTATTGCACATTTTTAAATAACAATGAATTCAAATAATATTCAAGAATATAATCTATTTAGCAAAGAAGTTTTTTAATGAAAAACTGCACAGAAAAAAAATCACGATAAAGAGTATTCTGCCCTTCCAAGCAAGATCATCTACATATTTCATAGTTTTGTGTAATTAATGACTGTACTAATTTGCTTGTTATGAAAAATGTCAGTTACAAGAGTATCGTTTACGATAACAGAATATTTATACACAAGTGTATGCTTTTACCTTTCACCATAGTTTCCTTTTCCTCCAGAACGTAACACTCTTTTTTCACAAGAATTCCTGCAAGTGGGCAAAATGGGCCAAGCGCTGTGTTACACTGTGTCTTGTAGAAAATCTAGACAATTGATGAATACTCCTCTCCATACATTGACAACAAATCTCCGCCGAAAGCTGACCTGATAGACAGTACGTGCATTTTTGTCTGACCAATGTGTCTGTTGTGACTGCAAACATATTATTTATTCTAGTGTAAGACATTTTAATATTTAGTTACAAAACTTCAACAGATTAAATAACCACACAGATACGTTTCGTAATAGAAGTAGTAATAAAAAAACAATCCACTAACTGGGTTAATCATTTAGAGAGTTTGAAAAGCTTTACTGTAAAGTTGCATTTTCATTAGCATCTATTTGAAATTGAAATTGCTAAAATAACATTATCTGGCCACAGCATTTTGTTAATACGAAAACCAGTAAACACTAGTTGAAACAATCAAGACGACTGGAGAAATCAGCTGATTCTAAAGCTTGCACTTTACTTAAGGAAACCTCCAACCGGCTTGCACTGATTTTTGTCCTTGCGCTGAGTTGCTTCAATCCAACTAAATTTATCAGATGCCCAGCAGGTTAGGCTGGTCGGTTGGTGTCGCGGTATCACAGTTCCGGTATCGCGAACACAAATCTGATTTAGTTGCAGCCGCATTCAGCCGTTCTGTGATGAACATGGCTTAAAACTTAACCTCTAAATTTAGGTAATTAATTTAATTTGGCAATTGAGAGTAGGAAATATGAATATGTGGCTTTCGGCATTCAACGCTTGAACTGTGTGCCTCCCGGTTAAATAATGTGCTGGTACCAGTGGCGGGGCACAAAGGCAATTCTTAGGGTAATTGCCCCGATTTTTAAAAGTTGAATAAAAAACATATTTTTTTGATTTTGTGTCTTTATTAAGCCTCCTGAATACGTGGTCAAAATTAATATAATTAGGACTGAATCACCCTGTATAGATCTTTCTCTCAAAATTTTCAGAATAAAGTTAAAAATTCAAACATTTTTCGTTCGACCTTTTCTATAATTTTAGGGTTATTCTTGAAATACTTATATTTTTTAAAATTCCAGTTTCCATTAATCAAATTTTTTCTGAAAGATTATTATCTAAATTAAAACATAAGTATGGACTATGAAATTCATACATTGTTTAACTGAAAATAATATTGAAACATCTATGCTCATGTTTCTTAAAACAAGTATTTTGATACAAAAAGAAAACGATGAAATATTAAAATATATTTGCTCTACGAGCGAAAATTTGTCAATTCTACTGTAAAAGTAATCTACAAAAGAATTTAAAAAAAATTAAAATAATCTGATTATATATATAAAAAAATGATTTAAAAGGAAAATCAAAATCTTGAGAAAAAAATAATCCCCTAAAAAACAGGTTCAAATTTTGGACAAGGTAGAAATTTCGGATGTCGAAATTTAAAAAAAATCGACACATTCAAAATCGAAATACTTTATTTTATCCAAATTTTTGGAAAGGTGGGATTTGAAAAACGAGGAAATATTTTAAATAAAATTAAATTTTAGGAATTGAAATCTTCGGAAAAATCGAAGTCAAAATTTTAATAAAAACCCAAAAATCCGAAAAAGTGAAAGCTTTCTTTAAGCCAAAATTTTGAAAAGAGTCTAAACAGAGTGGAAATTTTAGGATATCGAAATTTTCGGTCGAATTTTCAAAAAATGTCAAACTTTAAAAAAGTAAATTACTTATATAAGACGTGAATTCTTTTAAGAACCAATTTGTAACTTAAAAAAATTAAAATATTTAAATAAGTTGCAATTTTTAAAATTCATCGCAATTTTGAAAGAAAATTCGAAAAGTCTTGAAAGTTGGTAAAATTTTTAAAAATCAAATTTTTCAGAAAATGCTACACTTTTTTCTAAAGATTAATTTGTCAAAAAAGTTGGAATTTTCAAACAAGATATAATTCCAAAAGAAAGTGGAAATTCTAAAAAAATCGAAATAGACTGATCAGACAATTTGAACTTCAAAAGGAAACATTTTTCGCTTTCAAGATCATTAATAATAAAATTTCGTTTAATAATAAAAATAATAAATAAATAATAAATAATTTTGGCGCTTAGGAACAGTAATCACCAAGAGTATGTAAGTTCGACCCACAAATGTAGTTCAACGCCGGAAGAGGTATTATCCCTCGGAGTAGTTGTTTCTTGTGGATCGGACTCCAAATATTTAAATTTTTACCACCTTAAATTATTGATGAAACGTCTATTCATGTTAAAAAAAAATTTATAAATTAAAATTTTTTATTTTAAAGTATTTCTTTCTCATTGTTCCCTTTCCATTTTATGCACTGCTAACATCGATGTCCAGTGCTACAACCTTTTTTATATATTTTTTATATTTTCATAATTTATCAAAAAAATATCTGTTTTTGGCCTTTTTTTTTTCATTTTTTCTCATTCTATGTAAAATAAACTAACCTATTTATTTGTCAACTTTCATGAGGTGACGTTTAGATAAGTTTAAATATTACGTAGTCATATTCCAAAAACTGTTTTAGAATATTTTCAACGAACAATAAAAATTGAAATATTTTTAAACTGAATCGTAGAAATGTTAAATAAAATTAATAAACAAAATTTTTTCAATTCTACAAAAAAATTTATTTAAATGTTGTACATTCCGAAACGACACAGAAACTTTTTGTTAACGTTTTGTTATATTTAAGTTAACAATTGATAATTTTTGATATCTTGTTGAATAAAATTTACCAAAAAAGTCAACAATTTTTTTCGTGCCACCTGAGTTGGGCTACTTTTGAGATTACGAGCCCTGTCGCATATGAATTGAACCACAAAGAAAATTTTTTAAAACATGTATCTAAAAGAAACTTAACTAACACTAAAACAAAAAGAAACAAATTAATAGCAGTAATACTTAATGGCTTTACATATTATAAATAAAGTGCACCTATTTTATAACTATATTAAATTTTAAACAAAAAAATATAAAAACAGACATTCTCATATTTATTGAAACATGATTATTTAGAATTTTTTACCACAGTGTACAATCTTCCCTTTGCTTTAAAACCCCTAACATATCTTTAGGCAATGTGTTCATCAGTAATTTGCAAAAGTCGGGTTTAAATTGTTGCCAGATTTTATTCAACTTATCAATTAATTCCAATTTTGTACGTACGACACTACAGTTCCCAATAGTTTTGTCATTTTATGCCATAATTGGCGATAGTTCTGGACTATTAGACGACCATTCTAATAATGGTATATTTTGTGTTTAACATGTGGCATGAACGATCATCTTGTTGGAAAATATATTCTCCGTTTCCATTTGCTAGCATCGAAATCGATGGCAATAGTTAATTTTGTAGAGTTTCTGTACATTTACCAGCATTAATCATTTTATCTATCACAAATAGTCGTCTCACTCCTTGAGAGGACATACAACCCCACACCATAACTGAAGCAGAAAATTTAATTTTACGTTTTAATGTATCTGGATGATGCTCTTCCCATTTTTTTAAAAAACCTTATTTTGGCTACCTCCCACACATATCTCAAATTTCGATTGATCACTCCAAATTATTTTATCCAAGTCATTGGCAGACCATGTCAGGCACGTAGCCAGGGGGGGGGTCCAAGGGGTCCGGACCCTCCCCGAAATGAGTATTCCCCAAAAAATTTACGATGATACGAATTGAAATATTAGTAGAAAAACGGCTGATTGTATATTTAAGCATGTAAATAATTTTCGAAATTGCCAACTATTGAGCTTATGATAAGCAAAATAGCCATATAGACATTTTAATAAAAATTGGCAATGAGCTCAAGGCTGCCCAATACATGCACCAACCCTTTTACAATTTAATATTGACACTTAGCAGTTGGGTACGTTCAGTAATTTCAATTTTTGATTACCCCAAATTTCGACTTTCTTGACATATGTATGCATGGAGTAGAATTTTCGAGAAAAAAGTCGAAATTTTTAGTTTAAAGTCAACATTTTACAAAAGCATAGGAAGGCATTGTTTAAAAAAATTATATTTAGAAATTTCGACATTTTACAAAAGCGTAAAAAGGACACTGATTATAAAAAAAATGTTTAGGGATTTCGACTTTTTTGTCAGAAATTCGGTTTTTTTTAAATTTCGATTTTTTTTCTCGAAATCTCGGCTTTAAACTCGAAATTTCGACTTAACACTAGAAATTTCGACTTTTTTCTCAAAAATTTCTAGACATTTCTACTTTCTTCTTAAAATTCCGAGACTAATGTCGAAATTTCGACTTTAATACCGAATTTTTTTTCGAAATTTCGGGAATAAGTCAAAATTTCTACACTATGATCAAATTAGGAAGATGACAGTTGCGTCCCACCACTCCTCTTTCCCAACAATCTTGACAGTTTGTAGTAGTTCAATAATTGCTATTTTTAGTTAGCAAATTTTGATCTTTTTTTTAGAAATTTCGAGATGAAAGTTGAAAATTCGAGAAAAAAATCGAAACTTCGTGATTAAAATCAAAATTTCGAGAAAAAGGTCGGAATTTGAGAAAAAAAGCCGAAATTTCGAGAAAAAGGTCGAAATTTGGAGAAAAAAAGTCAAAGTTGGAGAAAAACGTAAGTCGAAATTCCGAGAAAAAAGTCGAAATTTGAGAAAAAGGTCGAAATTTCTAGAAAAATATTCGACATTTTGAGTTTAAAGCCGAAATTTCGAGAAAAATGTCGAAATTTCGATATTAAGGTTAAAATTTCGAGAAAAAAGTCGATATTTGAGGGAAAAGTCTAAAATTGAAAAAAAAAAACAAAATTTCGAGAAAAAAGTCGAACTTTTCAGATTAAGGCCGAAATTTCACGAAAAAAGTCGGAATTTGAAAATAACGTCGAAATTTCGAGAAAAAGTCGAAATTTCGAAACATTTCGAGCAAAAATTCGAAATTTGAGAATAACGTCGAAATTTTCAGAAAAAAAGAGGAAAAAGACGAAATTTCGAGGAAAAAAAGTCGAAATTTTCGAAAAATATCGAAATTTCGATAAAGAAAGGTCGAAATTTCGATATTAAGGTCAAAATTTTGAGAAAAAAGTCGATATTTGAGAAAAAAGTCGAAAATTGAGAAAAAAAACGAAATTTCAAGAAAAAAGTCGAACTTTTCAGATTAAGGTTGAAATTTCGAGAAAACAGTCAAAATCTCGAGAAAAAGTTGAACTTTCTAGAAAAAAAGTCGAAGTTTGAGAAAAACGAAGTCGAAATTCCGAGAAAAAAGTCGAAATTTGCGAAAAAAGTCGAAATTTCTAGAAAAATAGTAACATTTTGAGTTTAAAGCCTACATTTCGAGAAAAATGTCGAAATTTCGATATTAAGGGTAAAATTTCGAGAAAAAAGTCGATATTTATTTGAGAAAAAAGTCTAAAATTGAGAAAAAAACGAAATTTCGAGAAATAAGTCGAACTTTTCAGATTAAGGCCAAAATTTCGACGAAAAAGTCGAAATTTGAAAATAACGTCGAAATTTCGAGAAAAAGTCGAAATTTCGAAATATTTCAAGCAAAAATTCCAAATTTGAGAAGAACGTCGAAATTTCGAGAAAAAGTAGAAATTTTGAAATATTTCGAGCAAAAAGACGAAATTTCGAGAAAAAAAGTCGAAATTTCGATAAAAAAAGGTCGAAATTTTGAGTATAAAGTCGAAATTTTGAGAGAAATGTCGAAATTTCGATATTAAGGCCAAAATTTCGAGAAAGAAGTCGAAATTTGAGAAAAAAAAACGAAATTTCGAGAAAAAGGGCAAAATTTCCAGAAAAAAATCAAATTTTGAGAAAAAAGTCAAAATTTCGAGAAAGAAGTCGAAATTTTAGGAAATAAAGTCGAAATTTAAGAAAAAAAATCTAAATTTCGAGAAAAAAGTCGAAATTTCGAGCTTAAAATCGAAATTTGAGAAAAAAAGTTGAAATTTTTAAAAATCACATTTTTTTAAACGATGTCTTTTCTACGCCTTTGTAACATTTCGAAAAAGTGGAAATTTCCAGAAAAAAGTTAAAATTTCCAAAAAGAGTCGAAATTTTGAGAAAAAAGTCTAAATTTGAGAAAAAAGTCGAAGTTTGAGAAAAAAGTCGAAATTTCTAAACACAAAATTTTTTTTAATCGATGTCCTTTCTACGCCCTTGTAAGATTTTCGATTTAAAAAGAGAAATTTCAACTTTTTTTTTAGAAATTTCGACTTTAAACACCAAATTTCGACGTTTTTTTTTTTTCGAAATTTTTACATTAAAGTCGAAATTTTGACTTTAATCTCGGGATTTAAAGGAGAAAAAGTCAACATTCCGTGATAATTTTTTTTTTTCAAATTGATGTTCTTTCCAGGCTCTTGTAATTTTTACTTAAAAAAAAAGTCGATTCTTGATCGGTGATAAGTTAAATACGTAAACTCAAAATAGATATTAGGACATTTTTTTTTGATAAGTTTTACGTTTTTATTTGTCAAATTTATATAATGTTAAGGTCACTAGATTTTATTCTTCACTTTTACTAATTAACAAAATGAAAAAAAAATAAAATAAAATAAAATAAAAGAAACGAATACATAAAAGTAATTGATGTATCTTCTTATATTTTCTGAAGAGTATTTTCTAGAAATTTTGATTATTTTTTCAAAATTTCGAGTTAATATTGAAAATTCCAAGTTATTTTCTTCCATTCTACGTCTCTATAAGCATATAGTCGACACGTATAAACGTATAAACAATTTTTTGCCGAATTCTGCTGTCTTTTTCTCAGAAATGTTTTATTTCTGAGTGATTTTGTGTATAAATATCGGTGTTATTGCAAAAGTTTAGCTCTCTTTTGATTGTAATTTGTGATTATATATTTTTTTAAACTTCGAGCTTCCAGAAATATCTTTCACAAATGTTTTACTTAAAACTTAAATTAGTTTCAAAAATTTGCAATTATTAATATTATTATTTTCGCCATTTATTTTGGAGGGAAAAACTTAAACTAAATATTGGCTGCAAATATAACGGAAATAACACTATTTTTTAGATGCAGTTTCATAAATTTTCTATACATTCCAATATTTTTCGAAATTTCGATTATTTTTAGAAATTTTCGAAATTTCAACTTCTTTTGTAAAATTCTTTCCACTTTCTTTTAAATTTTGATTCAAATTCAACATTTCGACTCTTTTGATAAACATATTTATACGTATTTTGACCTTATTTTCAAAATATTCATTTTAGTTTAGTTTAGTTTCAAGTTTGGACTTTTAATTTTCCTTTTATTTAAACAAAATTTTCAGTTGATATTCTAACTTTTGATATTTTTGAGATTTAATTTTTATTTAACATTTTGAAATAATTTAGAAATATCTACATTTTTATTTTGTCATTTCGAAGATCGAAATTTCTAAAAAATGATTTTATAAATTTCGATTTTCTAAAAATTTTCTTTTCGGTTTAGCTCTAAACATTTTTTATAATGTTAGCGTTTTTTTGTTTAAAATTTCAATTTTTCTAAAGATCTTTATTTTACAATTTCAGTTTTTTATTTTTTTTCTAAATTTTTTGCTTTACACTAAAAATTGTGTTTTTTTTTTTTTCAAATTTTAATCCTAGTCACGAAATTACTACTTTTTAAAACAAATTTCAAGTTTAAACCCAAAAGTTTTGCTTCATCAGATAACTTTCGGTTTTTTCTCAATATTTAAATTTTTTCTGAATATTTTGGTAAACTCAACATTTTGAGTTTTAAAAAAATATACCTTAAACTTTGACGCTTTTGGATTTTTAATGATAAAGTTCTTTTCTTTTTCATCCTTTTAATTTTTCGTCCAAATTTCCGCTTTTCCTGAAGATTTTTAAAATAAATTCAAAGTTTCGACAAAAATCGAAATACAAATTAAAATGGAAGCTTCTATTGAATTTTTTTTATTTCATCTTTAATATCTAATATTCCTAATTTCGTCTTTGATCTTAAATTTTATGCTTCTCTGAAAAGTTCAAAAATCAGTTATTTTGAAAAAATTACTGGGTAATTCTAAAAAAATTTTTAAAATCTAAATTTAAAAGATTTATATATCGGGACTGAAATCGAACGTTCGAGTTTCGAATTATAGTCCAAATTTCGAAGTTAAGATTAGAAATTTTATGCAAAAATAAAAAATGAGCACTAAGTAAAAGACCAAGACGTTTATTGATTTAACAACTCAGCTTTATCTTTAAATTTTGCAATATTGCTTTTTTCGAAGAAGTTTTTGTGTCTCTAACATAAAAAAAAGGGGGGGAGTTGGACCCCCCCCGAACGAAAATCCTGGCTACGTGCCTGGACCATGTGAGGTGCTCCTTAGTCCAATCTAACCTAGTCTTCCTTTGATTTGTTGTAGAAGTGCCTACTCTTTTGCCTAAATATTTTTATTTGACAAGATTTTATATTTGAAAAGTTACAGGTAAGTTTACCCTATAAAAACCGTATTCAGGTTTTTTTATATTTCGCAGACATGCATCCTTAGATAAGGATTTTCCAATAGCTTTACCCCATTGAACAGCCAATTCCCTAGTCGGCATTCTTTTGTCTTCTTTAATAAATTTGTCCAATGCACATTGATTCCTAAGAGTCATTTTTGACGTTCTGCCCCTTTTTTTATAGGTCATTACACGTCCAGGAGTTTTATAAGAGTAAATTATATTTCGCACTGTACATCTAGGTATTTATAATAATTTTGAAATATTCCAACCCAAGTTACCATTATTGTGGGCAGTATTAATGGCCTTACTTTCTGCAGAAATTGGTTTTCCACGCATCATAATAAATAAATATATGGATTTATTTAAGGTTTATTTCATTTAAATAGTAGAATGTTAGCAGCTACGACAAACAAACATTGACATTTGAAATTTATTTTGAAGCAATCGACTTTAATTTCAACTTTAAAGAAAATGATGCAATACATTTGCGACAAGCACAAGGTTAGCTTTTATTCTTCAAGCGAAAATTAAAATTAAAATTCAACAATATAATAACGGCAAGAAGATATATTTATAGCAAAATATCCTACTTTAGACACAGAGCATTTAAATGTTCCACTGAAATTTATGGAAATATTTTATATTCATAGAAAGAAAAAAATAGTTGAGGTGGTTCAATTCTTTTGCGACAGGGCTCGTAGTTTACGATTGTTTCGCCAGCGCACGCGATTTCTGAGCAACTTAAATGCAAACAAAGGCTAGGTAGTTTTAGCAGAAAGATCACAGCCCCCTACCTGCCAAATAAATCCTGGTTACGCGCCTGGTACAACTAAAACCAAATGTCAAACAAGTAGTTTTAAAACTAGCAACAAAGTAGTAGACGAGTACTTGTCCAATTAAAACCATCTGATAACTAACTGTCAAATAGTGGTACTGAAGGAGCAATTATCTAAACCAAATGGTGTCCTAGAAAAGGACGCAATGTCGAATAATTAAGTCGTCCGTTAAGGCAACAATATACCTTTAACTTGAAATCGACTGGCATTCTGCTAGGACCAGACCTTCCAACAGGCCACTTGGTTTACTCTATTGTTTCTCCATCACATCTACTTGCCTGACCATTGTTTTAGTTGTACAATTATGGCTGCCTAACATGACAGTTTAAGAAAGCTATTATGTCATTTTTGGTACAGAACTTTCCGGATATATCTACTTCAGTTTATATTTAATATGCAAGGTGGTTCAAAAGGTAGCACCATAATTTTACTATCGTATTTTAGAGTCCAAAATAAGACGAAATTTCTATATAAACATGTGTCGTAAAATGCTTCGTTTCCAAGTTACAGGGTGTGGAGCTTTAGTTCCTGATTATAGTTTTTAATTAATAATTGCGAAACGTGTACAGATATTTGAATGATATTTAGCACAACTTTATACCTTTTTGTGTCCTTCAAAAGATCTAAAAACTAATTACCAGAACTTAAAGAGTGGCGGCTATATCGAGGGGGGTAGTGCTTAAAATGTGCCTTATTTTATTTTGTGTGCACTTTTGTCACAGTTTCATAACGAAAATATAAACTACAAACTTTTATATGTAAAAAAAAGCGCTCTAGAAAAATGCATTTTTATATCTTAATGCTTTAAAAACACTCCCCCAAAAATCCCCCCACCCCATGTAACACAAGGTTGGCTCTTAAATGAAAGAAAAGCTATATGTTTATTACCTAAAATGCACTTTACAAAAAAAATATTTTTAATTCATATTTAAATTTAAAAAATGTTTCCTAAATATCTAATAAATAACAAATTTAAAAACATTGGCTTTTATTTATAGAAATTGCTCAAAGTGCCCACCGATGACAAGAAAACATGAAAATGTCAATACTATTTATTTTCTTTTAGCTTAATGCCAACTTGTGTTACATTCCATATTTTTGGGCAAGCGCTTTTAATGCATGGAAATTAAAAAAGGCATTTTACTCTAAAACCGCTGATAATATCAAATTTCGGTAGAGGTACTGTGATGAGCAGCCGTGATTGTATGTAGTTTTTCAAAATTGTTGAATTTTGCTCATCATTAAAAATTTTCGAAAAATAATTTACCTTCGATTTTCGGACCCAATTTGTCTACGTTGTGTTTAAAATCATTTTATTCCAATAAGTTGTAACCCCAGTTCGTAGAGTCGACAGGGAAGTGTTGTCAAATTCAAACAACAATTGACCTCAACATTTTATTACAGTAGGTCAACAAATAAATTTACAAAATTTTAAGTCAGTGGTTTTCAAGAAGTGTTCCTAAACATACTACAACAAAATAAAAGTGAACCTGTTTGTCTCAACTTGTTTAAATTTGCTGGACACAAATCTGAGAGAAATATTTCTTTAGAAAATTAAGGGAATTCATTAAGCATAAATAATCTGGCATTCTCTGTTTAACTCTTTTGCTCGTATATGGTACGTCGGTTATTAATTTCTCAAAGCTAATTTTTATCCTAATAATTGCAAGGTTTTTCCCAGTTTGCCATTTAGCTTGTACTCAAAGGTTTTCAAACCAAACGCAGCCAACTTTGTACCTGATTATCGGTGAGTGTTCGGTGAGTTTGTGCACAGAGGTTCTCAAACTATTTTCAGGTGTCTGTTTTCATTCCCCAATTCTTGTGTGTTTTTTGTCGCTTTTCTTAATTCAAGCATACGGCATATAGCATACAGTTTTCTGTTAAAGCCTTGAGCTAACAATATCCAAAGGATAATGCTACGAGAAAATGGAGCTCAAGCTTGGAAATGAAGTTGTGATTTATCGTAATAAATCAAATTAATAAATGAAGGGTTCGGGCGTTAAACATGTCAAGTGACAAATTAAAAAAAATGTGTTTGATGGATATAAAATATGTTAAGTGCATTCGGTTCATACTGAACGATTCAAATTTGCTGTAAAATGCTGCACATGCGCTATAATGGTACGTGGCAAAACATGTTAAGTGACAGTTTTTACTGTATATTCATGTAAAACCATATATGTAATACTTCTATATGGCATGTTTTGTCCCTTTGTTTGTGTCAAAAAGACAAGATGGATATATATGTTTGTCTTTTTCGAGGACAGAATATATTAACCACTCCCAAAGTTTATTTCAAATACCCCTCTTTTCGGCAGTCGTCGTTGTTATCATTCATTTATTAGTGTTCCCGCCCATCTTGTCATCTGTTCCGTTATAAACCAATGAATGCTTGTCCTCGAAAGAGTACGACATATACTTTCATCTCACCTGTTTGACAAAGCATTTTGCAGTGCCGATTGTACACAACACGCCATATAGAAGTATTACATATATGTGAAAAACATGGTAAATGCGAAAAAACATGGTGGCTACACTTAACAGGTATGTAATTTTTGTTTAAATATAAGTGACAATGAATGAAATAATCGAAAACAATAGTGACTATAGTGAAGTTGATGACAGTGAAGGTGATCCTGATTATGAAAATTTAAACTCGACATCAGAAGATGAAAATAATTTAAAGGTTAGTTAAATTTATTTGCAATACATTCTTTAAGAAAAACATGTTAAGTGAAACAGTTACCAACTTTTACTTGCAGCAGATTTATGCTTGTAAATTGTGTTGCCTTAGTATTTAACATTTTTTACTTGCATTTCTTTTAACTTATTAATTTGGAAAGAAAAATACTTGGTAAAAATTTTACCTATCTTGAGGTAAACAATTAAATATATATACTCTAGTTTCGTACCATAAGAGTTATATGCCGTTAAATATCAAAGATTTTTTTACTGCTACAGTTGCAAGTAGAGTTTGGTGTAGTAATGTATTAATTATTTTACCGCAACTCAAAACTTTTTTTTGCACAATAGCGAAGAAGGAAAAAAAGGTAAAAAACGAATCCGACATGGCTCACACAAAAACGACTAAAAATTTTGAAAGATAGTAAAAAACGCTATAAAAGCTACAGGGGATATGGGCATGACGTTGAATCAAGAAAAATAGGTGATCCATGCAATTGTAAGAATAGGTGTTTTTAAAATATAAGTCAAGAGGAAAAAGAAACTATATAACTAAATTTTGGGGCCTAAATGAATATGATATTCAAAATTCTATTTGTTAGGGTGTTTGACTAAAAATAATATTAAAAGGAAAGCTAAAAAACATGATACTCGCTGAGCACAAATTATTTCCTATGTTGTTGGAACAAAAACGATTTGTAAATCGGCCTTCATAAGTTTGCATGGAGTTGGAAGATGACGTATTGAATGCTTGGTGAAAAAATTTCCAAATAATCGAACGCTATCTAAAAGAGACGGACGAGGGAGGCATGCCAAACATAAGAGAAAATATGACGAAGATGATTTTATAAAAGTTAGAAAATTTATAGACAGTTTGCCAAAATACGAGAGTCACTATTCTAGATCTGATAATAATAAAAGAGTTTATATGAGCATGGAATATAATAATGCTAATTTATTTGAAGTATATAAACATAAATGAATTAATAACAATACCGAACTAGTCTCTATTGATAAATTTAGAAGGATTATAACAGAAGAGTACAACATATCATTCAAAACCCCCAAAAGTGATACAAGTGGAGAATGTGATTCAATAAAAATAGCAATCGATCAAGCTAAAATAAAAAATAATAACAACGAAACGCAAGAACTAAAAATGAAACATGAATTACATCTTAGAAAAACTCAGGCCGCTCGTGATTTTCTCGAGGAAGTTACCAAAAGGGCTGATACTGATCCAAACACATACGTCATAACTTTTGACTTACAACAGGCGCTTCCCACGCCAAAATTAACAGCAGGTGCATGTTTTTATAAAAAGAAACTGTGGTGCTGCAATTTGAATGTACGTAGATGTGGAGGTGAAAATCAACGTGGACATTTTTTATGGGATGAGGTGACTGCCAAACGCGGATCCAACGAAATTGCTGGTTGCTTAGAAAAATATTTTCAAATCAATGAGGTCTCTGGGAATACCTTTTATGCCTTCCCAGATAACTGTTGTGAGCAAAATAAAAATTACACTATTGTTGGTTTTTGGCTCCATTTACTAGCAATTGGGAAATTCAAAAAGATTGTCCATGTCTTTCTACAATCAGGTCATTCAATGATGCCAAGTGACAGGGACTTTGGTTTAGTAGACAAATACGCAAGACGTCAGGAGGCAATATATAACCCTGATGGATGGGAACAAATTATAAAAAAATGCAACAAAAAGAACCCTTTTTCTGTATATAGAAGTAAAACTGAAGATTTTTTTGATTAAAGCGAGTATAGACAGTTCTTTTCTGAAACTAATGTAAAAACAAAAAACGGAGAAAAATTTTCCAGAACTTCTTGTGTAATGTTAGAACCTGATTTTTCGGACATCTTTATTCTCAGGGCATACCAAAGTTATAATGGACTTCCAGCAGAAATTTCTTTAAAAAAACGAGTCCGAGTAATGTCTACTAAAAATTTTATTTAAAATCCTGCTCAAAGATATAATAGCAAGTTACCATTAGACGAAGAAAAATAACAGCATGTTTTATTGTGCTTGAAATGGATTCCTCCTATTTACCACGGTTATTTTTGTTTTTTGAATTATAGTTTAAAAGTATAACTATGTCATATGTAGTTTTTTTTCAATTTATTTAACATTTCTTCGGCCCAGTTTGGAAATATTTAAGTGACGTTTTCAATAAATTTAAATATCACGTAGTCGCATTTCAAAAACTGTTTAGAAAATTGTCAACAAATCAGAAAAAATTTAAATATTTCCAAACTGGGCCGAATAAATGTTAAATAAATTGAAAAAAACATAATATTTCCGGTCAATAAGGGTCTACCATGAAGAATATGTCATATGTAGCATACTGTACTGTGCATTTTGAAGTAAAACATGTTTTCTACTGTTTTGACTCTTATTTTTCTTTCCCACTATCAAAATAAAAATTTCTGCCCCATATAAAACTTGTAGAAGTGAAGAATAAATGTTTCTCCGTAAATATGCTAAACAAAATTTTTATAATAATGCAATTCCGATTTTATGATTTATCAACACCTTTAAATCGCTTAGAACTCAAAAACAATAAAATGACACTTAACATATTTTACAGCCGAACGGTTCAAATGTTAATTCAATCTTACAGATTTCTCGTTCTCCCACTCGTTCTTTCTTTTCTTTGTTAACTTGTTCTTTTGTTTGTTTTTCTATTTTTCTCATACCAAACTCAATCCAGCGAACTTAAGCTAGTATCCAGTAAAATAGACTAGAAAGATTGTTTAAATTTTTAAAAACTTTCTGAGCAGAAATTTCCCTTCCAACACTACATCTACTTTTACGGCTACTAGTCTAATAGAAGGGGCGTTTTCTGGCTTAGAAAGTGGCTAAGCTTGACTTAGCACAATTAACATTGAGATTAAAGTTAAAAACTGACAAGAAGTTTTTATTTCTTTCATCAAGACATTTCCCTAACGAGAGCTGATGCTGATACTGCTCGTCCACCTACGTTAGTACTCCCCATTTGTCAAAAGATCTATAAGGCTCTTTTTGGGCCAGGCTGCCTTGTCCTATATTTTTGGGATTCAAGTAATCTACGAAGAAGAATCTGCGAATGAGGTAGCGCTAGGTGAATACACCAAAACAAGAACTAGGTAAGAGCTTATTTTGGTGTATGCGTCTACGATGTTAAGGTGTACAATGCCAACGTTTCTAGAACTTGCAGAACATCATCAGTGAAATCCAAATATATGTGTCTGCTGCCAGTTACCGGACCTTTGTTGTGATGGGTATACATTATTTTGGAACCCCTGGAAACTCAGCTTCCAACAGCAGAACACTTAAATCGACCTTAAGAAAATGAAAATGTTTGTATGAAGCGAATGCGCTTTATTTCCTTTTCTTTGTCTTTCTATTCTTATTTTGTTTCCTTTTTTTTAAAACTGGTAGTTGCACCAGTCAGATGTAGGGTTCTTGGCGCTATAATAATTTTCTATCAATTACTTTCTCATTCATTCGAGTTTGTTGTGGAATTTTAAATTCCTTTCTCATTTTTTTTGTACGCCCCCCAACCCCATATTACTCAAAGTTAGGAACAAGTATTTTTTCAAATTTTAGAAAAAGTTAATTAAATCATTTAAGAGCGAAAAACCACCAATTAAAATCACATAATTTAAAATTTACTTGCCTCTTTATTCCGTAGCCAACATCACACAAATGGCACAAGAACTTCGCGTTGAACAGAAATTGTTTTTTTTTTTTGTGTGTTTATTTACGTTAATTAGCACAAACAAAAGCAATTTTTTAATACTCCCCTATTTAGTACTAGTTTTCATAAGTCAGGAAGTTGACCATAATTTTAAACTAGTTTCATCGAAGTTCAATATTTGACTACTTTAAAGTTGGCTTATGGTGTTTTATGTTCACACCCCCTACCCTTAATTTCTGAGGACCTAAAGATATCGTCTGCATCTCGCTCTTTTACTGCCCTAATTTACGATATCGGGCTTAAATATTCTTTTGAAACCGATATTTGTGTCTTTTCTTCAATTTAGGTAATTAAACTTGAAACAAACCAGGCCTCACAAATAACACTTATGTAATTGGTGAACTGCTAAGAATACGTTTTCTCGCGCAAAACGTTATGTTACAAAGAATTTTATAATACAGTATTTGTAGATTTAATATTTTCATGAAAAATTGAAAAATTGTTAATTGTTTGCTAATACGAAAACCTCATTTTTAGTCGTTTTAATATCGTGTAGAATCAAATTCAACACTTCGTGAACCTCATTTAAATATGTAGGTATTTTTGGTAACACACTTCTTCTTGCATAATGCATACATTTACGAATATTAAACATGTCCTGTGTCGTAAAGGAATCCAAATTGCTTGGATGGATCCTCTTCAGTTTTCTCTGAATTAGTTTTGATGGTTTTTCCGCGATTTCATCGGTTGCTTTTCTTTTTATTCCATTGGAAAGCTTTTGACGTTCCAGTGTGTTGGATACCTCATGGTTGTGGCGGTCGTTTTTTTTCTGAAAAATGTTTTAATTAAAATTTGATTTTATTATGGTTTAAGCAAATTAAATTAGTTATTTTAAAAACGAGGAATTAAATTAAAGAAAGAAAACTTTACATTTATATGGAGGTACTTCCTTAATATTGTCGATAAGGTATTATTAGTAAAAATTGTTGCTGGGCAAGTCTTCACCGTACACCTCCACTTAACTCCTAACTGCGTTTTTCAGAATTGGAGAATTTATAGTTTGGAAACACAAGTGACTCTTTGCCTCTTTGGCTCAACATGATTTCAAGCTTATACATTTTGATATGGTTCGCACAAAATCAGAAAACAAACTAATTAGAAATTTAAAGAAACGAATAATTTTTATTATAGTACATTTGTTAGTTCATTAAGAATAATTTGCCGTAAAAGGGTCATTAAATAGCTATCGGCCCAGTTCTGCCTAAAGCTTAAGTGAACCTTCATGAGGGAGTTAGGAATCCAGGTATATCGGCGCAGCTCTGCCATACCCGTATTTTTACTTGTTGCAGTTGTTGGTTATGGTGATATGCCGGCAGCTAAACAAATTACAGCGATTTTTACTAATCATAGTTACATTATTATTGAAGAGATAATAATTTCTTTCTTGTGGTTGTGTAGAAAAAATATTCATAGTGTTGGTTTGTTCGAAAACTAGTGATAAAACACAGCTAATTTCACAAATTCAACTGTGGAAACCCGCTTAAATTGCTTAGTGACCAGTGTTTTTGCTAACATTTAGTGGACATAGATATCCCTTTTAATTTTACGTTAAAGTTGTGTTTTTTTTTTCTTAGTTGCGTGATTTGTTGTTACGTCGTTTTCAGTTAAGTGAATACGGAACGTTATTAAAAAAAATAGTGTATGTTTTTTTAGTTTTATGTGAGATACGCAGGTTTAGTATTTATTTTATTTCAAACTTTGTAAACTTGTAAGTGGGTAAGTTTTTTGACGTCTAACATAATGCCAAAAACCTGCTGCGTCCCTGGATGCAAATCCAATTATAATAATACTGTAATGCAATGTTAATAGATGGAATAGAATTGTAGAATTTAGTATATAAGAAAAGTTTCTAGAATGATCTGATAAGGGGAAAGCAAGCGACTGCGATAACGAAGCAAACGGCAGATAAGCGTTCCAGAAATTTCGGCAAACGATAAGCCTTATCTGCCGTATTGTTCTAGAACCTGGATGCCAAAACTATATAAGGCGGTCAGATTTCTCTCGAGTCGGTCAGTTAGAGTCAGTGTAATTAGTGACTTAGTAGAAGTCAATAATAAGTGAGTTAATTGTTCAATTGTGGTGATCCTAAGTTGAGTTCAGTAATAAAGTGGGTATAATCTATCACGTGTAATCAATCAAACCGATAAGCCCGTAACAATACTTTAAAAGCTGGAGAATCTATTGTATCGACCTTTGGTTTTCCAAAGGATGGTATTTTAAAAAGTAAATGGCTAAACGCTATCCCCCTAGATGACTGGTGTCCTTCTAAATATTCAGCTGTTTGTGGTAAGCATTTTTTAGAAAGCGATATTATTAGGGAAGATAATTTTTTATTACCAGACGGAAAGGTGACGAAAATTCCATCAAAAATTAAGCTTAAACCTAATTCGGTGCCTTCAATTTTTCCAAATCTACCTCAATATTTATCTAAAAAAGTACCTATGCCAAGAAAAAATCCTGAAGAGAGATATAATGAAAACTTAGCTCGTCATGATGAATTAAACGAATCACTTGAAAAATCAAACTTAATTAATAGTTTTGCCGAATTAGTTTTGAATCATCTTAAGCAAATCAATATTGCTGAGTATTAGACAATAAAAGTGATAAAAGATAAGAAAATTTATTTTTACGTTCTAAATTTAACAGAGGATATGATTAAAATTGTCAATCAGATTTCAGTAGATGTAAATATGGTTGTTAAGGTTTTTGTAAATGAAACAGATTTAACCTTTAAGGATTTAGACTGGATTCTACCTTTTGATTTAAAATTAAATAGATGGTCCCAGCTAGAAAATTTATTAGTTAGATACAAAGATCAAATAAATATCGCCCAATCCTTTAGGGTTTTAATAGAAAAAAGTATATATTTTTTGACCGAAGTTTCTAAAACACTGATGGCAGACTCTGATAATTTAGAGGCTGTGGATGATTCAGAAGGTTGTAATAATTTAAATAATATATTACCAATCTTGATCAATCAGGTACAGTTCATACTTATTAAAAAAAAGCCCTATTCTTCAGAAACCATAATTATGTCTTTTATGTTGTACACACTTCCTCCTTGTGCATATGATTTAATGCAAGATTATTTAAATTTGCCCACTAAAAGATATCTCTAATACATTTCATCCAGTTTTGATGTTACCCCAAATACTTATCCAAATATCATTGATAATGACAGAAGCACAAATAATTACCTTAATTATGTGTCTAATTCTTTAAAACCCAATGAAAAAATTGTTGTTCTTTTAGTTGATGAAGTATATATTAGCAAGAGATTGGACTATAGGGGAAAAATTTATTAGGTATAGCTTCTAATGACAATTCATTGGCTAAAACGATTTTGGCTTTTATGATGTGTTCGGCTTTTGGAAACTTTTCCGAAATTGTCAAATTATTGCCAGTACATAATATTAAAGGTATTGAAATGGCGCCAATCACGTTAAATGTAATTTCTTTAATTCAAAAATGTGGCTTTACAGTTTTAGATATAATAACAGATAATCACAGAATCAATCGGTCAATGTTTTCAAATTTAACCAATAATTTATCATTTTTCCCAAATCCTGACATTCCTCAAAGTAATATGTCACTTATGATTTTGTCCATATTTTTAAAAATATAATTAATAATTGGCGAAATTTAAAAATGCAAAATTCTAGGATATAAAACATGTATATAATAAAGAAAAAAATATGGTAATAAAGAAAGCATACAAACTTAATCATAAAACAGTATATCCTAACAACCTTGAACGACAAAAAGTTTATTTAGCAGATAATGTATGTGACTATTCTACTATTTCTTCTTTAATAGAATATGGTTTTCAGGACACGGCAAACTTTTTGGAAATTATAAGACGTTGGTGGGATATTGTCAATAACACAAGCGTCATCAAATATACCATTAAAAGAAATAAATGGTGTAAATCTATTTTTGGAACAAATGATTTTCGAATTGAATATTTAAAAAAAATTATAACATGGTTAGATACTTGGCAAAAACTTAACAATAACGGTCGGCTTACAAATGATACGTATTCTGCCATTCGTCATAGTACTTCTGTTTTGATAGAAATAATTGAATACTCTTTTAAACAATTTGGAATATCATATATTTTACCGGGTAAATGTACAACTGAAAAATTAGAAAAGAGATTTGGTAAATATAGACTATTAGGTGGTAGCAATTACAATGTCAGCTTTGACGAAATAATTAATGCAGAAAAAAAAAGACTTAAACATGAGTTCAAAAAAGCTTCCGGAACTACCTTTTCACTTTCTGAAATTCAAAAATATACTGGGAACTGCTGTAATGAATTCCATCTTTGACTTTCGAAAAATACTGAAAGCGACAAATTTTCACATATACTGGAAACAGAATATTTAAATAAATACCAAATAGACGAATCAGCTCATATATACATATCTGGTTATGCGTCTTTCAAAGTGTCAAAAAAACTAAAATGCAATGTTTGTATTTCTCTAATTACAGAAAGTAAAGGAACTTATATTGAAAATGAGTATTTTAATTATTTACAACGCGGTGGTTTAAGTATTCCTACAGACATTGTTAAAAGTTTTTTATTTCATATATGTGCTATCTTTGAAAAAATTATAAACGATTCATCCACCAAATATGCTTTTCTAAAAGAGTGTAACCAAAAAGATATTTTATGCCATCTTACTCTTTTAAGTGCATCCCAAGATATATTTTTAAAAGATTTTTATTCTCAATGTATCTGCGGTAGAGAACATAAGACTATTCTCATTATGCTTTCTTCAATTTTTTCTAATATTTTACTAAATAACTACATTAAAAATAAAAACAGGGAATCCAGTGCCGAAAAGGTAGAATCAAAGAATAAGAGAAGGAAACTCAATACTTTTAATAAATAAAAATAGGAGAAAACGCGACCTTATCTATTAAATTTTTTGTAATTAAAAATCATATGCCACAAAATACATACTTATGACATTGTTACGATACATACCGTAAAAGAAATCTTCAAATAATAATTTATAAAATTAATAAAGCGAACAGCAAAATATGATCTTAGTATAGTTGACTTTGACGGAGTGGACAACCATCTAACGTTTGGCAACACCGCATCGAGGGTTTGTTTATGGCTTGTTAGATAGAGTCGGCCGTGGTACTACATTTAGAATCATCTTGTATATTAGAATTGACATAGATTTTCATAGCCTATTCAACTAATTTATAATTAATTTTCAAGTTTATAGCTCCGTTGTTATTCGTCTTAGCAAAAAAAAAATGTTTACAACTATTTTTATTCTAGATTTCATCCTCTTTTAGAAAAAAAAATAATAATAAAATATTTAGGATATTCTATTTAAAAAATTGCTACTATATCAAAAAACTCAAAAACGCCATGTTCAATTGTTTTTTTTTTTCTATTTTGGTGTCACCATAATAATTAGTGTTAATATTTTTAAAACTTAAACTTAGTAAGAAAGTTGGAAGATAGTGCTGAGTAAAATTTAAATACCTTGTATGTATATATGATTTGAAAAGATAAATAGTTTGGATCAACAAGTAGGTTCATAGTCATTTACTTTTTAAAAATTCCGTGGTAATGGTATTTATAATGATTTCCTTGCATTTAGGGTCATTAAAATTGAATTTAGAGATCCCATAGAGCAAGCAGAGTCAAATCCCCGCGTCGAGATAATTCATTACTAGGTAAATATTTACTTATACAGAATTCTCTATAAAATATGTTAATACAAGTTATATCTGCAGTTGAAAAATTGTCAGCATCAGAAAGTGTTTTGTGCGGTGTTAATGTAAAAAATCAGTGGGAAAATCGGAATGTCAGATTCGTCTCCGGATATTTGATCTCGCAGTTTTACGTGCCCCGTAGATCTTGAATCAACAAGTCCAACTGTAGTGTCAAACCCATCTACACCTGTAGAGATGTAACTTATTCAAAGTGATCAACAACCTTCTTCAACAACAGGGGGCCCGAGAAATGGTAGAAGAAATAATTGGGGAAACCTAACATATGTTGGGATTATAACGCCGGACATCAGTTCTCATTCACGGACGAATAATGTTATCAGAGATCTGCACGTGGATGATAATTAATTATGACTATTTTCGAAAGAGAAGTTACAGCTCAAAATCCCGTAGCTGAAAAAATTCGGTAAGGCATAATTTATCCGTCCACAAGCGTTTCGTAAAGTTCAAAAATGAAACGCCAGGAAGCTCATCGTGGTGGGTTATTGACAATAACGCTTTAAACAGCACACCACCACAATACCGGTGCACCAACTGTACAGACCATAATACACAAAACGCGGCGGTCGCGTAGACGGAAAATACAATAGCAGGAAGTGTGCCGCTTTCAGCATTTGATGGAGCTTTTCAATCTATGCCAAACATGAGGCTCTCCTTTGGATCTAGAGTTACACCCTCGTATACATTCAGGCCTTATCAGCTTAAATACCTTTTACGACAGCCGAATCTACACCCAGACTGCCAATATCAGCAGCAAATTTATCAACAGAACACCAGACCAGTGGATGTACCTGTGGCGTTACCGCTCCCTTTAGAAAACCAGCAACAGGAGCAGGTAAGCGAATTGTGAATAGGAAATTTGATCCCAGGATTCTAATTTCCGGGATCCCGAACTCTTTAATCCCGATATTTTCAAGATTAAGTTATGTCATTGACAGTGTCAATCTTTTCAACAAAATTAACTGTCTGTACTTTTAATTTTCTTTTTAATATATAAAATTTGAAACTGACTGATATACAGGTTGAACTAAATTTGATTTCCACTACAGGGATTTCGTAAACCATTAGCACAAGAAAGCTTAAACGGGAAAGTATTGCACTATTTAATGCCTAATATTATTCCGCTGAAAAAACAACTGAAAATTGCCCTTTTTAAAAATCAGCTGTAACTTGTTTATTTAAAGTCCGATAGCAAAAATTTTAAAAATGTAATTAGTTTCTCTTTAAGGCCTTTTCATTGGTGTTTATGATTTTTTTTCTAAATTTAACTGTTTCCGAAAAAATTATGTCAACTTTCTTATTTCTTATGGACGCCATATTAGATTTTATTATTTTCGAATTTGGCATATCATTTTGATTAATTTGATACTTCAAATGAGGTAAAGTGGGTTAAATGAAATAATTTTTTATTTTTAAACAAAAAAGTCATAGTAGGATATGCAAGTACCGTAACTTTTAATAACAAAAAATACAGTTCCCAAAAAAGCAATAATTATTATTAAAAATTCAAAAATAATATAACAAACTGTCTAGTAGTGAAATATTTATTAATAACCGTATCGTGCATGATTTCCTTTAAATTACCTAATTCTCAATACATTGTAAGGGCTTTATGAAGGACGACTTTCCCATGACTCATATGCAAGTGTGCGTTCTGGACTTCTCTAGAAGTTTAATATTTTAAGATGGATAATGTGCATAAATATGAGAGTCATTTCTAATATTAGAGTGTTAGATATTTCACGCTACACGTATAAGTATTCAAAGTTAAAAGAATTTCTGCAAAAATAGCCGACAAAATTTTTAAAACATTACACGTTTTCATAGAATTACGTCATTTAAAGGGATGCATGCATGTTAAGATTATACTAATAAATGTTTAAATATTGCACATTTTGTAAAAATATTTTTATTTTTTTATAATTATTGTTACTTAATTAAGTACTGTATTTTTATTATTAACAGTTGCATTGCCTACTATAATTTCTTTGTTTAAAAATAAAAAATTAATTCATTTAACCCACTTTTGCTACATTTGAAGTATGGTATGCCATATATCAAATTAATCAGAAAAATATGCTAAATTTGAAAATGATAAAATCCAATATGGCATCTATAAGAAATAACACAGTTGACATAATTTTCTCAGAAGCAGTTAAATTTAGAAAAAATTAACATAAACCTAAATTTCGACTTTAAAACGAAATGTCAGGGATAAAATCAAAATGTTCAGATAAAAGTCAAAATTTCTAGAAACATATTCAAGATATTTTGAAGTAAAATCCGTAAATTAAAATTTTGTCAAAGAATATGGAGGTTTTTTTTTAAATTTGGATTTTATAGTCAGCATGTTGAGAACAAAATAAAAATTTTGAATTTATCAAAATAAAAATTTTTGTCAAATCGATGTTGACGAAATATTAACCAAATAAGTAAAGATAAATAAACATAGGAAAACCAATTTCACGCAGATAAGAAGCGAAAATTACGTAATGGGTATTTAGGCAATTTTAAGGTAAAAATTTAATACCTAACACTAACAGCGTTTACTTGTAAAATCTCTATAAATTTTTAATGGAAAAATATAAATACCTTTTGAAATGCATTTATAATTTAATAATTTTTAATCTGAAAAATAATTGCAACATATTTGATCTCAAACTAGGGGGGTCATAGAAATATGACGACATGTTACAAGGAAGTGAAGGGCCAAAAAGTCATGGAATTTATGTGATGTAATTTATGGACGATCCCGACGTTTAAAGAGTTTTTATTGATTCTTGAAAAAAAATAACTTCAGAGTGATTTTAAGTTTGGTTAGTCCACCTCTGAAGCCTGATTAATTATATCTGCGTTTTAACCATAAAATAAGTTGATTTTTCTCTATATTTTAAATATGTTTTTTGTTTTGATTTGTTGGTTAAAAAGCTGATTTTTTTAATTTCTAACCTTCAATACCGAAATAAAGCCGCAATCGGGGGATCGAATTTTCTAATTATGAACTAGCTAGAGCAGACAATTATACTTAATAATGTATCATATTATTCGCAAGTCAACTGGAGACCTCAGCAGACGCAGAATGTGGGTAGTCACTACTAGCCACAAGAAAACACACACCCTCAACAGCGTTTGCAGCAACATAATATTTTGGCAGCAGGGCTATAGCAGCCTTTTACTGTGACGTGTTCCAATCACCGACTACAGGATATCCTATATCAACAAACCTATTGTCAACCAATGGTACACCAATCATCCTTACCAATGCAGGCAGCAGTGATGAGACAACAGCCTCAGAATCATCAATACAGACCGCAGCTACACCACCATTTTGAAATTCCACGCAAAACACATCAACAACAACCACACGGCGGTCAACGTCAACAATATCAACAGCAAGATATCCAGGTACTTGCTACTGATTGATTTGGTTCTTGTTGTACGTCTAAAGCAAGGGCCAAATCAATCAGAAGCAATTACGTCATGGGACAACGAATGGCGATTAGACAACATCCTCAGGATCATCAATTCAGACCGCAGCTACACCACCATTCCACACAAAACAAATCAACAACGACCACTGGGCGATTACTATCAGCAAAATTAACAGCAACACGTCAACTTAGAAGTAAAACAAAAACCAAATCTACCAGAATCAAGCAGGTCTATGGGACAATGGATGGCGATGAGACAACAGACTCAGGAACGCCGATACAATCCACCAGTGAATATGACGGATGACTGAAAGTAGGCAACAACTGTCTGGTATATCTTGTCTTTTTGTCAGTCGAAACCCTACCAAACTTACATTTACCAGAATCGGAGCCTGATTTGTCTGCCCTTTTAAAAATGCACTTGTGTTCATTCTGTTCATCGATTTCTGATAGAAGATTTTAAAATGTTATAAAATTTGAATTGCTTGCCACCTTTTCCGTTTACCAAATAAAATCATTTTTAGGAAATTTAAAATATTCCTGGATTATTTAATTAAAATATAGCGGATTTAACAAGATGACGGTACTTCTTTTATTTTTTCTTTACTTATGATGATAAAATATTCAAACTTGCCACACAAAGCCTTGGAAATGTCAATTTTTGACATAAAAATTATATTCCAGCTGTTGTCACTTTCGCTGAAACTAATACCAGCTTTTGATTATTAAATGGAATGCCCTATTTAGCATTACATTTTTGGAATCTGCATAAAACGCATATAAAATAAATGATTTTTGAAGAACCAAAAATTATTTTGTTTATTTTTCGACCAAGAAGGCCATTACTCCTTCTAATTAATTTTAATAGATCACGTTAACGCTACAGAATCAAATCGCCTAAAAAAGTAGTATTTCATATATTCATCACGCGATAAAGTTCACAAAAATGTTTTCTATGTCATACCTTTATTTTCTTAAATGGCACCCTAATAGCACCGTTGTACCACAAAAAAATTAAAATAAATATCGAAGTTAAAACATTTTTAGTTTTTGCTGTTAAATCGGTAGATTTGGAGTTACAGCCAAAAAGTTCAAAATAATCAATTTAAATTCAGTTTAGGATTTATTCAGCAGGAACATAGGACATTTGTGAAAAAAAAATTAGTCCTAATAAGTTTTCCTAAAATTTGTTTGTTGCCTAAATGTGGTCAGTTAGAATGAATGAAGATGAATTCCAAATTGACAAATAAAATGAATTAAAAAAATATCAGAGCACTCGTATCCAGAAAATTGTGCAGATCTTAAAAATTTAATAGCACACAGGGTGTTCTTATTAAAAATCAAAAGTTGATATCAGTTTTGACGCAGTGGGAATTGAGAATGTTATTTTTATGTCAAAAATTGACGTTTTATAAATGTATTAAATTTAGTAAATAAGGAAAAATTATGGGTGTACCTTATATCTTGTACACCTCATAAAAATGAAATAAGTTGAAACAAAACGAATTATTCTAAATATTCCAAATTTCACAATTACGTAATTTCCAAATTCCAGATTTCTTCTGATTCATGACGGAAATTTTGTAAACATTGTCGACCTATCAAGTTTGACTTTGTAATTTGAAATTTAAAAACAAAGTCAAATTTAAAAATATATACAGTTTGTCCCATCTGTAATCGCCAATATCGATATCTGATTTAGATTACCCATCTAAAAAATTTGAAAATTTGGCAACGTAGCATAATCAACAAGGTCAACATAACTAAAATATTCGCAAAGTTGTAAAACTTCCGGTAACACCGGGAGTTGATCCCAACTTAGTTATTTTAAATGAGATATCCTATATATTTTTGCATTTTTCGATTCTATTTGATATTTTACAGGCAATTTAAATAACAAACCTTTTTCTCAAAATTCATAATTTTTGATTGATTAGATTTTTATAAAAAAATTGACAGATGCAAGGTTTCACGAAATGTATCTTTGTACAAAAATTATATATTAATTTCATATTTGTTATGTTAGTAGGATACACATGAGGTCACCTTGTACAACTATCATAAATTTAAAAACATTATACCGAGTGTTGAACTTAGGATAAATTCAAGCAGCGATAAATTTGTTATCTTCAATGGAACAGCCTATATTTTTAGCCTATATATGTATGCATTGTATAATATATTGTATTTTACTATGTATAAGTAAAGTAGTATTATTGTATATTATTGTATCAGGGAAAGGTCTTAAAAAATTAGATTAAATAAATTAGTTTTACTGAAAATTTCGAGATTGAGAACGGGATCAAGTTTCTTTTTATTTATTTTTTTTCTGAAATTTTAAGATTTCACTTTACAAACAGTTTTTCTGGAAATTTCGAAATATTGATTTCAGTTAAAAAATTTAATAGCTAAATTTTTGGCAGTAAATTTAATCTTTGATTTGCGCTAGAAATTTCAAGAAAAAATTGTGTTATTTAAAATGTCTGAAAAATGAAAATTTTGCTTAGAACCTCGGAGGTTTCAAAAAAAAAATTGAAATTTGGACAATTTGTTTCAGATAAAAAGAAAAATAAAAAGAAATCTGGTAAATGTTGAGTTATTTATTATATTTCATAGTTAGTTTTCTTGAATATGTAATGTTCAAGTATAAAATACAGTTATACTGTTTAAAAAGCGTGTGTTTTATTTTTCTTTTGTAAATAACGAACCTTTTTCTAACAAATGTTCAGATATAACGAACTACAATTTTTTGTAAAAGAGAACAGTTTTCGTTTATAACTATTTAAATCGCTGTTTTCTAGGTATTCGCCTAACAATTAAAATTTAAAAAATACATTATTAAAAAAGTCACAAAAAGATTTTCCAAATAAAATTTCAAAGAAAATGATGTAAGAAAAAAGTCGACACTTGATAAAGTTCCAAATTTTGCCACAAAAAATTAAAAATGATTGGAAACAAAATTATAATCGTGCATTCATAGTCAAGATTTAAAATAAATAGCTTAAGTTTTTGAAAAAAAGGCAAAAGTCTAAAAATTGTTAAGACCTTGATTTTGGAAATAACAATAAAAGGTGATTTTTAAGTTTTCAAAAAAATCATAATGGAAAAAAAATGTTCCCAAAATTTCAATAAAATAGTTGAGGCGTAGAAATTTACATTACAATTTTAAGTAAAAAATCTAAAGTTTATATTAGGGTTGTTAAAATCGATATAAATCTTTCGGATAATTTCGTATGTTTTCTGAAATAATTACGCTAATTTCAGGCGGCGAAATTTTTTCATTCTTATTAATTATTGCTTTTTGCGAAGATATGAAGTTTAAATTTTCGAATTTTTATCAAAATTTCGACTTTTTTTACAATTCTGGTTTTTTAAGTGTTTCACTTTTCGAAATGTTAACTTTTCAAAACTTCGCTTGTTTTGAGATATCGACATTTTTTAAACCGAGAATTTCAGATTTTTTTAAAAATTTGACAATAAAAATTTTGATACGTAAATTTATTTAAAGAGTTGAAATTTTTAGATGATTTAATTTCATTCAAAGATTAATTTGCGTCATTTGGGCTTTGACTTTTTCAAAAAGTTTACTGGTTTTTAAACTTTCGACCTTTTTATTTCTATAATTGGTTAAGAAAAATTTTACTCTTAAAAATTTCAATCTGTTTTAATTTTGACTTTTTTAAAATGTGGATATTTTTCGAAAATTTGGCAATTTTTTAAAAATTTCGACCTTTCTAAAAATTTTTTGGCAACATTTCTACTTTTTAAAAGTTTTACTTTCTTGAAACTATAGTTTTTTAAATGCTTCTTTATTTTAAAAATTCGGCTTTTTCAAAATTTCACCTTTTATCAAAATATAATTCTTTTAAATTATAAATGTTTTTAAATAACAATTTATTTCAAAATTTGGTTATCTTTTAAATTTCAACTATTTACAAATTTTGAAAAAAATATTTTTTTTTAAATTGCGACATTTTTTGAAATGTCGATTTTTTGAATTTTTTACTATAATTTCAAAACTGTAAAATTTGTTTTCGAAAATTTCCATTTTTTCAAAGCGTTGGCATTTATTTTTTCAAAGTTGTATTGTTTTTGAAATTTTTGAATTAAAAAAATTTAATTATCCAAAATTTTCAACCTTTAAAAATTTTGACCTTTTTGAAAATTTTGACTTTTCTGATGATTTTGGTTTTTTTAAATATTTAGACTTCAAAAATTTTGGATTTTATTCAAAATTTCAACATTTTAAAAATCGTGAATTTTTTTGAAAATCTCCCAATTTCTTGAGTTTGTTAGAAATATAGACTATAACAAAATTTTATCATTTATTTTTTTACTGCTTTTTAAATTTCAAAAAGAACCCTTGAACTTTTACCAAAATTTTTACCTTTTTTAAACATTTTCAAGTTTCTTTAAAAATTGAGCCTTTTTAAACAGTTTTAATTTATATTAAAAATATTGACTTTGTCTAATTTTTAAACTTTTAGCTTGTTTTAAAGAATTGGAGCTTTTTGAAAATTTTGCTTTATATTTTAATTTTAATTTATTTAAAATATTGTTTGATTCACATAAAATAGAAAGTCCCTAACAATGGACTTTGTATTTTTCAAAATGTTAACATATTTTAAAATTTCAATTAATTCTTAAGATCTCGACTCTCACAACTTTAACTTTGTTGACTGCGAATACTACATTTTTTAAAAAAATATTATTACTTAGCGATATAAATTAAGTGCTTATTTTTCTTACACCACTAGCAAATTTTCAGAGAGTTGCTGTGTGTACGAATAAAAAACATGGATAAACATCACTTGAGATCGTTTCGACAAGAAATCAAAATCTTTACATAAATTTAAGATTTATTTTTTGGACTCAAAACTTTGGACAAATAGGTAAAAACTAACAGTTTGAATTTTAAGAAAGGGTCAAAATTGTGAGTTTAATAACATTTATTAAAAAAAAAATAAAAAATTAAACGTTAAACGCCAAATTTTGTAAAAAAAAAATAAAAAATTTGAAAAAACACTCCAGAATTATTTTATTAAATGCGACTTCTCGGCTTAAACTCAAAGGGTTGATGTTTGAAAGATAAAAATCAAATTTTTTACAAAAGCTAAAATAAGTTGAAATAAAAGTTTAAGGGAAAATAATAACTACAATTTTAGTATCGAAATTTGAAAAAGTGGAAATTTTGCTAAAAAATAAATGTTTTTCTATCACATAATATACAACATATTCTAATAGTAATACAATAAGAATAATATAATATACAGTGATAATGCAATATAATATTAGAAACATTAAAAGTATGACTATTTTCTAATTCAGTTTTCTTAAATTAACTACCTTATTTAAAAATTTTCAATTTTTGTTTAAACTTTAAGTGTCGATTTTTCGACATTTTTTCCTGATTTTTTTCAAAAATTTTGACTTTCAAAATATCGACTGTGTCGATTTTCACTATCTCTAGAAATCTTAGCTTTTCCGAAATCCTAAATTTTTTAAACAATTTTAAACACCCATAACTTTCTACTTTTTAAAATTTTGATTTTTTTTATCTTTGAAAAAATTTACTTTTCTAACACTTTTGACCTTTCTTGAATATTTAGACTTTAAGAATTTCGAATTTCATTAGAACTTTGATCGAGCGTTTTTAAGTCTCAATTTTTCTCAAAATTTGAACTATTTTTGAAATTTTAGGTTATTTCACAAAATTTCAACTTTTCAAAAATTCGAACTTTTTGAAAATTGCTTATTTATTTTAAATTCGCAGAAAATGTCAACTATTTCATGATGTTGACGTTTTTTTTGTGAAAAGCAGGATGTTTTTTTAAATTTCAACTTATCATGAAAATTGCGACATTTTTCCAAATTTCTGTTTTTCTTTGAAACTTATAACTTAAAATTTTAGCCTTTATCGAAATTGTAACTCTTTTTAATATTTAAGAGTTTTTTCTCACAATTTGAGACTCTTAAAGGTTTGTCATTTTTCTGAAAATATCGATTCCAAAATTTTGTATTATTCAAAATTTAAACTTGTTTTGAAAATTTAAAATTGGCTAATCATTAAATACGAAAGTAAATCAAATATGAACCGGATTTTCTATCAGGTCGCCATGAGGGCGTCGGGAGTGTGCTCATACTCTTAGACATGTTAGGTGGGGATATCACGTAACTTCCTGTGGTCAAGCGAATTCCGTTCTCGACGTTCGTCATTTGTAAATACAAAAAGTGAGCAAGAGGTACATGTGCACGTTGCACGGCGCATTATTATTAAATTTCTTGCCGTTGAAGTTGTAAAGCCGACCGAAATTCTTCGTAGACTAGAAGCACCGTTTAAAAATACCTGTTTGAAGAAAACTCAAATGTATGAATAACACAAAAAATATTTAGAAGGACGAATTCAAGTTGAAAATGAACCCCATATTCTCGTCGGTTCTTACGACAGTGTTTTGGCATTTTAAAGAAGTTGTTCAAGCCAATTTTGTGCACTAATTTTAAGGTGTTCCTTATATGGGTGAAAAAAATTTTTTTAGATATCGATATGCATACCCCCTAAATATTTTTAGAGTACCTGGACTTATCCAAATACAAAATTTAATCTTCCTATGTTAACATTAACCCGTGCCGACAGGGCCGTGAAAATTTTAAAAATCGCCAAATAATATAATCGTACGTGTTTAAAAGGGCGTTTTTTGAACGTCAAATTCCTTCGGTCTACCACCACATGTTCTTGGCGAGAGATTTGCTACGGTCTCCGTTATTGACGCTTTACCCTAATTTATTACTCTACTTTTCAGCTGTCCTTCAAAAACTAACATATTCTCTGTAATTTATTTGCGAAGTATTCATATTTGTATGCAGTTTTATTGGCTTCTTCTTCGCCGGTCACTCCTTTTACAATCCTAAATTTCAGTACCTTCTATTAAGGAATGGCAATCTGTTATATATTGCCGCAAACAGCGATTGCGTTGGATCTTGGTTTGTCAATCGCTGTTTGGGACTCAACACTGAAAAACGCTTAAAACTATATTAAAATTTAAACGACGTAAAAAATAATCAACAACAAGATTATTTAAAATTTTTACGTTTCGGGCAGTGTTAAGCTGTCAGAAAGTAATTCTGACAGCTTTCACAAATTTGTAAAGGAATAAATTTGAATTGATTTTCTGACGACGGGCAGAGAATAACACTGATAAAGTCGGAATTTTCAGGACATCAAATTACGTATAAAATCTGACCCTTTTTAAACATTTGAAAAGTATCCTTTTTTGAAGAAACAAACGATTCTTGAGGTAAAAGTCCAAAATTTCTAAAACTCAAACTAGTTCTGAAAAAAATCAAAATTACCAGAAAATGGGCGAGTTTTGAGGAAAATTTTAGAAAAAAAATCGAAATTTCAAGAAAAATACATTTTCTAACTTTGTATTTACTTTTTAATGACTACTTTAGTGAAGAATAGGCTCCTTTCATCCCCTGCCACACTGTGACATCAACAAATATCCACCATTGAGATAAACGCTGTCGACATTTTAAGGAACAAGTTAAATGGAATTTTTGTCTTTACAAAAATTCAATATTCTAAAAAAATAATTTTTCAAAATGTGCAGGCAAATAATATTTTAAAAATTTTTACTTTTTTACCAAAACTCACCAACTTTTAAGAAAAAGGCAAAGTTTGAATAAATTAGTCGAAATTTGCAAAAAGACGAATAAAAGAAAAAGTCGTAATTTTTAAGAATAGTTAAATTTTAAGAAATAAATCTAAAATTTGAGAAAGATGGATTTTGAAAAATGAAGTAGAATTTTAGAATAAATTTGAAATTTGTTTTAAAAAAGGACGAATTTTAAATAAAATTCGAGATTTTGAAAGAATGTCGAAATTTTAAGGAAAGAGCTAGTTTTCAGAAAAAAATGGAAACTAGAAAAGGTTCCCGCAGATGAGAGTATACATTTTTAATTGTCTGTATAAACCAGGAGAGAGCAAGTGTTGCTGTAGTTAGCTACTAGGAAAAGAAAACAAGGGAATTTAAAAATACGTTTTACTAGGTGAGACTGGATAAATTACTGCATTAATTATTATTTTAATAAATGTTTCCCCTCAAGGGTCTATTGTAACCAGTTTAAGAAACAATGCCTTAGCAGTGGCATTGCTATTTCATAAATAATAAGGTAACTTCACTAAATATGGGCACCCTTAAGAGAAAAGTGGTATATTTAAAAAGATAATCGTCCAAACTCTCAACACAGCTAATACTTTATTAGTGCCTGAGAATGTTTTTTTCATTTTACTGTTTATCATCGAAAAATTATAATAGTTTAACTAAAATTGTTATATTTTAAAAAACAACTGATATGCCCGTAATAGGAAATAGGGTTCCTATAATGGACACACTAGAATCCTATTATGGTCATTCCAGTTTTGTTACAAATTGTATGAAAAATATCGAAAATCTGAAATGAATTAGTTTACAAAAAAATTTATAATTAAAGAAAATAATTCGCCTACAAAATAAAAAAAAAACTTTAAAAACGAGAACACAATTTACATAATGCGACTGACAATAAGTTTAACAAAATAAACAAAAACGGAAAAAAGTATAATTTAAAAATAGTATAAAAATTAGTCACTCATGATCGCATCTTGGACATCTAAAATTAGGGATTTTTTTTTTAGGAGCCAAACCTAAACATTCCTCGTGGACCTACGTGTGACACATCGTACACTGCCACATATCTACTTGTTTCTCTTCATGACATAAAAAGCAATACCAAGATTCGCGATTAATTGGATTTTTTTTCGTTGCGTTAGTAGACAATTTCCTGATATGACCAAGTGCTCCACTTTCTTTAATTCCGCTTGAAGAAGGAATATTGCCTTGAAAACTGATACCTGATACTTTTTTGCAATTTTAGTTTCAAAACTCTTATTTTGAGCAGGAAAAATAGATCTAGTAACATTTAAGGCTCTATCATTTATTAATTTTCTAGGTCTTTTACTTTTAATTGTTTCCACCTCCGGGGTACGAAGAAGTTCTGTAAACGATACATTTTGCGAATTATTATCTGAGGGTTCGGAGCTATCTGATATTTCGGAGGTACTTCTATCCATCGAAGACAATTTATCTTCCACATCGTCATCTGATTTACTAGAACTTCTTGAATATTCTTGTTTCTTTTGTTTAGTTGTAAGTCTGGGAGCATTTTTCTTGGTAACGGATTTTTCGACCATAATTCTTGTGTTGGCCGAGGTAGTAGCTAACTGTTCATGAACTAATGCTTCAGTATCAGACTTTTCGGTTAATACGAAGGGACCAAATACCGTTGGATCAATTACGGTTGGATCATAAGGGTATATCCCCGTTGTTCTAACACTACTGCAAATGTTAGCTGGAGTTAAAGCCTTAGACCAAACTTTTGAAAAAACAATACCAAAGCTGGATTTAGTTAACTTAATTTGTGAAGACACTCCCCAATATCTCGCAAGTTCTTTATCCCAGTAATATTCCAATGATCTAAAAACAGATTTATCCATAGGTTGAAGAACATGCGTACAATTGCTTGGGAGACATAAAGGGGTAATATTAAATCTGTCAGCGGAATAAACTATATTAGCATCTAAATAGGATTTAGATCCATCAAAAATTAACAGCGTTTTACCAGGAGGTTTATATTCAGCAAAATGCTCAATCCACTTAATGAATACTTCACATGTCATACTACCCTTACTCATAAAAACTTCTGCTCTAGGTGGTAGATTCTGGGAAAATTCTGGCTTGTTTCTTTGTCCCTTGAAGAGAGTCATTAATGGAATAACTTGCCCTATCGCATTTCCACAAGAAACAATGATTACGTTTTCTCCATGTTCCGTTGCAACGTAATGGACGTTTTTGAACCCTATTTTTGCAAATACGTATGGATCTTTGTAAATATTTAATCGGCAACCTTTCTCATCCACGTTGTATATTAAGTGAGGTTTATAAAAAAAAATCCAATTCCTTTAAAACTTCTTTTAGTGTCCCAAAATAGTCATTAACCATATATTTATTTAATTTTGATGCCCAAGCTGGATTTAAATTTCGAGTCTTTCTTTTAGAAATATCTGGATGTCGTTGGAGGTAAAATTTGAGCCATTTTCTTTCAATTAACTCTAATGGACTTTTCTTGACCTCAATGTTATTCATTACACAGTAATTATATACGCTTCTTCTTAGAATTTTGGTGGTTAGAGGAATGCCAATTTCAGCCAATCTGATTATTCTGTTGACCAATTCATTTTCCTGTTCAGACGTTATAATTGTTGCACGCCCCAGTTTTTGGTAGTACTTCCGCTTATATTGTGACGTTAAAGAGTACTGCGCGGAATCTCAAAAATTCTGGCTGCTCGTTTTTTTGACATGCCTTGGTGAACACTTGCCATGGCTTGTTTCAGATTATCTTTCGTCCACAGTCCCCTTCTTTTCGGAGGCATATCTGGGAAGAGTTACTATTTATTATTTTTATTAACAATATTAATTCATACATTACTTGAAAATAAAATATTAAATGTTTCAAAAGTGGGCACTGCCCATAAAAAGAGACTATGAATGGTGCTCATATTTGGAAACCATAACCTCCAAAAAAATTTTGAAATATTTCTAAAAATGCTTGAGTTTTTAAAAACAAAAATACATCAGAATAAGGCCTACATATGAACGTTTAGGACTATACAAAACATTTTTTCTCACCCAATTTTATTTGGTAAAAAAAACTTTAATAAAAACTTACCGAAATTTATAACGGAAGAGCGCCACAACTAAAAAGGCAATTCTCATCACGATAGTAGCGACATCTAGAACTAAGTTGTTGAAAATTTTAAATAAAGAAGACTAATTCCATCGTAGGAAGCTGCCAATTTGTTGCTCAGATCTCGAAATAATTTTGCCGTGAATTTATAGCAGGGTGGCCATATTTGGAGGGATGTCCATATTTGGCGAAGGTACCTTATTTCGTGTTATTACTAAATATATTCGCATAATTTCTTGTGATTGCGAATGCGAATATTCGTTACATCACTACTAGCTACTATTAGTCGCCTGTCACCAGCGTTTAATGTAAGTAATATAAAATTTTCAAAATATACAAACAATTTAAGTTAGTTTCAGAACAATCAAATCACTTCATATTCAATAACACCAGGAAAAATTGTATCACTACTACTTCCTAGTTTTAAGTTTTTATTTCTGTTGGTGATTTACGTGACTGCCTAATTTTTCTTAAAATTTGATTTTCTATGGGTTAAGACCAGGGTTTTCTTTTCACTATTAATATGGATTTCTCTTTATAAAACTTGTGAACCAGTTATTACCTGTCATTTAATTAACCTTTCATAAGTCTGGCTTTTTATCAATGTTATAAAAATGGTATATTGATAAGTTAAAGTCTTTACTCCGATAGGCAATATAATTCAAAATAACCATTAGAACACTTTAACAAATATCTTATTGGCAAGCAACGCCAAAAAGAACACATGTTTAGGGCTGGTATAACCGCCGATGATGCTAAAAAGCGAAACCACATCCGATCATTTATAGAAACATCAGAAAGTATTTAATATAAACTTGTTTTAATCGTTAATAAAATGTAATAGCTTTAGCTGTTTAAGTACGCTTGCTTTTCCAAACCGCTTTTTTTAGGTTTCAAACTAGGCAAAGACCGTTTAACAATATTATGCTGTGCTAGGAACTCATAAGCTTAGGTTAACTCTCTGTGAAAAATCAAAAAATTCAAGCGCTTTAAAAAAATAAAATCATCGCACATTGAATATTATAATCAAAAGGTGACTTGAATGCATCGAGTGATGTTTAAAAAAGTGTTTTTTTGAAAAATGTATACTACAGGTTGAAACTTATCTACAAGAAAATAATCTTACCCCCAAGGGCTGTACTCTTACTAGATAATGAGGCATCGCCTTTTGATCCAAAGCAATTAAAATCAGCAGTTGAAACCATATTCGCAGCATATTTTTCTCCGAATGTGAGATCTATTGCCCAGCCAATGCACCAAGATATTATAAAATAATGACCTAGGAAGATGCAGCAGATGGAGAAGGTAATGAAGACAAATGAAGGTGAATTGTCAGCATAGAGTGGATTATATGCAGAGTTTTTTAAGAAAATATGCAAATATTATATGCAGATTTTGAACAAAATGTGCATCGTAGTTACAACTATATGCACATCAATATGCATTATTTGCATCATAAATCCAAAAAAATTGGGGTCGATATAAAACAAACATTTAATAACTATTTAAAAATCATTCACTATATCTCTGAAGATGATAGCTTGGCTATCGAAACGCGCTAGAGCAACTTTTGTTGTGTTTTTTAATCTTTCTTGATTTCAGGGGATAAGATTTGTATTTCAATTTTTGCTATAAATTAGAAGTATTAAAATTATATTTTTATAAAATAATTATCAACAACTTGTCTGAACTAACATTTCTTAATGCATATTATTTCAAAGGTATACCGGATATAAAAATGACTACGAATTGCTTTTCCTGTTGAAAATTTTAGAGCCACAGTACTTCTGGATTCAATATAATTTTTGAGTGAAATTTTAAGCATTTGCAACATTTCATTTAAATCATCAGCAAAAAAAAATTTTTACCAAAGAGATGTTTCAGTTACTTTTAACTATCTCATAGAAATGCCAAAGGAGTCTAAAAACCAGTGGCGTGTTTTTCAAGCAAGCCAGGAAAGCCCCCCCCCCCTTACAAAATATAAATATCCATATTCATTATATTTTAAAATTTTCGTTTTTTACACAGTAGCTGAAACTACTAATTATTTTTGGTAAAACTTATGATCAAAATTTTTTAACAAATCGGATCTTTTAAATTTTAATCTATTATTGAAAATTTCGACTCTTCCGAAAATTTCAACATTTTACCTTTTTCAAAACTATTTTTTTTCAAAATTTTGACTTTTTCTGAAATTTTCAATCATTCTTTTTCATCTTTATATTCTAAGTGGAATTTTTAATTAGTAGTTTAGCTTCGTCATTTTAAAAATAATTAACTTTTTTTCAAAATTTCCGACTTTTGAATTTCGAAATTTTCGAAATTTCAATTAACTGTATTGAATATTTCGATCTTCTTAAAAAGAAACTTAAAAAACCTCATACTTATGAAAATTGTAATTTTATGAAAATTTTGCCACTTTTTGTTCAAAAATTTCGGCTTTACCGAAATTTAATAATTTCCCAAAATTTCCATTTTTATGTCGAAATTTCGACTTTTTTTTGTATATTTTGATTTTTTTTGAAACATTTAATCTCAGGTAAAAATTTGAACTTTTTTTGAAAAATTCGGTTTTTCTGAAAATTTTGACTATTTCTCAAAAAATTACAAAAATCCCTTTTTTTAAAAATTTTGAATATTCTGAAAACTTGGACTTTTTTTAAAAAAATTTTCTCTTTTGCCAATTTGGATAACAAAATTGAAAATTTCTTTTCAAAATTAAGTCCTTTTTTAACATTCTGATTGAAAGTTTGTAACTTTTAAACTATATATCTTTTTTTTAGTTTTTGATTTTTTTCTTCAAATTTAACATTTGTGAATCAAATTTTTTTTCAAAAGATACTTTTTCGTATGCAAGAAGAATGCAACCTAGACTACAAATTCATGCAGCTGAACTACCAACAGTGGAAACACTGCCACCTAGCGAAGGGGTTGCTCTCTAGGAGAGTTCCCAGAAGACAAGGATTCTATAATGCACAGACCAATAGGTTTGAACATTTATTAGATTCGAAGTTTGGAAACCAAATACCGGTCTCGATCTTGTTAGATCTCGTCAGTTTGGTATATCCAACTCGAATGCTAACAAATGTTCCGACAAGTAAGTACTAAAACATTCACAGGTGTCAAGCGAATGACTCATAGTACTACCACCTATTGGTCCTCAGAGAAACTATGGCCATCGCCAACAATGTCGTACGCAAGTAGAATGCAACCTAGACTACAAATTCATGCAGCCCTCCAGGCGTGTATAGTGAATCATAAGTAGCTGAACTACCAACAGTTGAAACACTGTTACCTAGCGAAGCGGTTGCTCTCTTGGAGAGTTCCCAGAAGACAAGAATCCTATAATGCACAGACCAATAGGTTTGAACATTTATTAGATTAATTAGACTAATAAACTCCTTTTTGTTGAAAATTTGAAGCATTTATTTGAAAAATTCAAAATTTTTCAACATATCAATATTTTCATAAAAACATACAAAAATACATGTTTTTAAACCCCTTTGAATAAAATTATTTATGTTTTTAAAAATTAAGACTTTAGCGGGATTGTGAATAAAAATTATTTGAAAAATTACTTCTTGTTGAAAATTTGGACCATTTATTTGAAAAATTCAAGATATTTTAAAATATCAATATTTTTCTAAAAATATACAAAAATACATGTTTTTGAAATCCTTTGAATAAAAATATTGATGTTTTTAAAAATTAAGCCCTCAAATTTGAAACTTGAAAATTTTCGCCTCTTCTCAAAACTCCGTCCGAAAATTTATCCAAAAATTTACTTTGTTTGAAATATTTTGACTTTTTTTTTAATAAAATTTGCACTTTTGTTCATAATTTTTTAGTTATGTTAAAAATTTCGACTTTTTAAAATATGTTTTTTCCAAAATCTAGTTATTTCCGTGACGTTTTGACCTCTTTAAACATGTCTTTATTTTTCTAATATTTTACTTTATCTGGAATTTTCAATTATTTCTGAAAATATTGATATATTTTGAATTTTTTTGAAAATTGGGCTTTTTTTCGAAAAATTAGACTTTTTCCAAAATGTGAAATTTTCTCAAAATTCTCTCTCCACATTTCGAATTTTTCTTTAAATTAAGATTTCTTTGTAACTTCTAACTTATTTAAAAAATTCCATGTCCTTTTTAAATTTCGATTCACATTAGGCTCCCGCTAAAGTTGCGCTCACCGTACTAGAACGACCGTTAAGTTGCTACTACCCGTCATCCCTATCATTGTTAAGAATTATATAGGTTTTATTGCTCCTTGCGGGGTTGAATGGGTTATTCAAAAGTGGCGCTTAAACTTCAAAGTCCTATTCTTCCTTCGAAAATTAGAATGGAGGAATATCTGCTCAACTTTAATGATCGCATCCTGACAACTTTAACGAGAGGCAACTTTAACGGGTGCACTTTAGCTGGATTGGACTGTTTTACTGAAAATTACGACTATTTTGAAAATCTAGTCATTTTAGCATATTAACCTTACAAAACTTTTTTTTCTCAACTTTTTCTCATAACGTTAACTTTTTTATAAATCTCAATTTTTCTTAAGATTTTGACGTTTAATATATTTTTGATCAGATTCCATTTTATGATTAAAATAATTTTTGTAAATTTTTAACACAAATTTTTAGTTAAATCTTGATGTTTTTGTTCCCTTTTAATTTACAATTTAAATTCGAAATTTCGAGTGAAGATCCAGACTTAAAAAAAAAAAAAAATTAAAGATAAAATAGTCTAAAACCAAACTAAACATTACAAAAATAAATTTGAAAGTTTAATTTGAGATTGGAAAGTTCGAATTTCTTTAAAATAAAGTTGGACAAACATTTGGATTTAGACCTAAAGTTTTCTGGTTTTTTTTCCAACATTTTAACCATCTAATTGAAATTTGAATTTCGTTCTGAAATTCTAAATTTAAATCGATTTTTCGACTAATCGAAACATTCTAATGCACGCACAAATAGCTTTGAACATTTATTAGATTCCAAGTTTGAAAACCAAAGACCAGTTTCGATTTTGTTAGATCTGGTACGTTTGGTATATCCAACTCGAATGCTAACAAATGTTTCGACAAATAAGTTCTAAATAATCAATGGAAGTCAAGCGTGTTAGTCTCAGTACTACCGCCACCTATTGGTCCATAGAGAAAACTGTGGCCATCGCCAACAATGTCGTATGCAATTAGAATACAACCTAGACTGCAAATTCATGCAGCCCTCTAGGCGTCTATAGTGAATCATAGGTAGATCGAAACCGGTCTTTGGTTTTCAAACTTCGAATCTAACAAATGTTTAAACCTATTAGTCTGTGCATTAGAATCCCTCTCCTTTTGGGACTTTCCTAGAGAACAACCGCTTCGCTAGGTGGCAGCCTAGAGAGCTGCATGAATTTGCAGTCTAGGTTGTATTCTACTTGCATTATCAAAATATGACAAAAAGAAATGCTACTTTTTGAATGCCAATGTTAATGCATTTAAAATGTAAAAAGTTGAAGGCAAAAATGTAATTGAAAGGGTTTCCGAGCAGCTTCCCCATTCATAAAAGTCACGGCACACCTCTCCTAAGAACTAAAAATATATTAGAGTCATTTCACTCAAAAAAATATTTATCAGGCTAAATTAAAAACTGAAAATTTAATTCCTAAATGAAGGAGGCAATCTATTTTTGTCCGCCACTGCATAATGTAATAAAACTAGCTAAATATAGCTATACATTACACAGTGGCGGACACAGTTATTACAATTTTAAGTAGGTGAATATATACTACATTTATTTACATATTTACCTAGTTAAAATTGAGATAATAATCAAATAGTTGCTCATTGGACAAAAATTTTACCTGTGGAATTTACATTTTCAAAAAATAATGAATTTAATTTAGGCAACATTTTATTCCAGTGTTAAAACTCAGACTTTTTCCTGTCGAATGCAATCAAAATATGCCGAAATATGCAAAGTTGTTAAAAATATGCCAGCATAGTATCTATAGCCTAGCTGATAGAATGTTTCGAAGAAATAGAAAACGAAAGAATACAGGAATGAATAGAATGTGATCACGAATAGAAAATCTATCAAATTGTGAATGAAGATTATATAAATAACCAGACCCCTACATAAAGTTTTCACAAAAGTAGTGATGACGATGAAAATAATTTTATTATCAAAAAAAGTCATCGACAGGCAGGAGATGCAGTAAATATACTTATGAGTATTTTGTAGAACAGTCTGAAATTGATGACATTCATCTGCTTCAGCTTAGAAAAATGAAGGAAATTATAAGAAGTATAATTTACAAAGACCAAAACAAAAAAAATAAACTGCCGGTTTTTTAAGTGATTTTATTCAGATTATACCAGGTCATTCAATAAGTCCGTAGGATAAGTAAGAAAAAAACAAAATTTTGATAAAACTCGATTTTATTATTCAACATAGTTGCCTTCCAGGGCGATACAATGAGCATAGAGGTTTTCCAACTTTTCGATACCACTTTTATAGTACCATTTCTCTTTCTCGTCAAAATAGGCCTCAGTTTCAGCGATTATTTCCTCATTGGACTTAAATTTCTTTCCAAAAAGCATTCTCTTGAGATCTAAAAACAGGAAAAAGTCGCTGGGGGCGTAATCTGGAGAATATGATGGGTGGGTAAGCAATTCGAAGCCCAATTCATTCATCGATTTCATCGATTTGTGACACGGTGCATTGTCTCGGTGAAACAAAACTTTTTTCTTTTACAAATGTGGCCGTTTCTTTGCGATTTCAGCCTTCAACCGATCCAAAAGTACACAGTAATAGTCGCTGTTGATGGTAGTCCCTTTTTGGAGATAGTCAATGAATATTAGTCCGCTCGTATCCCAAAATACAGAAGCCATCACCTTCCGGCCGACTGTTGCGTCTTTGCTGGCTTTGGATTCGGTCCGTCGACTGCTGTCCACTCAGCTGACTGTCTTTTGGATTCTGGTGTGTAATAGTGAGGCCATGTCTCATCCATTGTCACATATCGACGATAGAATTCCATTTTATTGCGGTTTAACAGCTCCAAACACTCCTCTGAAGCATCGATCCGTTGTTGTGTTTGCTCGATTGTGAGCTCACGCGGCACCCACTTTGCACAGAGCTTTCGCATACCCAAAATGGTAAAAACACCACCAACTGACATCTTTACAATGTTAGCTAGTTCGTGCACCTTCAATTTGCGATCGTTCATAACTAATTTGTCGATTTTTTTGTTTCCTGGAATAACAGCCTCATTTGGGTGTCCACTGCGCTCTGCACCATTTGTTCTGGTACGACCACGTTTAAATTCAGCAATCTACTTTCAATGAAGCAGAATTCAGATAATGTTTATCAAGCCATTGTTTGGTTTCCGCTGTATTTTTTTTTATCAAAAATCAATGCTTTATCAGAACTCGAAATTTACTTTTTTCCATTTTTTTTTTCAATAACACAAGTTGCTTCACACAAAATGCTATAACTCACGAATCAATAGTCGGATTGCTGTCAAATTTATACACGTATCGTTTGAAGATTAGCACTAAATATAAATCATATGGAAAAATTCTAGTAACGCTATCTATGTGCCTATGGACTTTTTGAATGGGCTGTTACATTACATATGTACCTACGTACAAATACCCATCTACCAATACAAATATGTGTTACGCATTATGCACATATCTTATACATACAATGTACGTTCATGTAATATGTATAAATATTAAAATATTTTTTTGATACCAGGTTTCTTCGTTCCTTTTACATGTGTTTTTATCTACATAAGATATTAAAGAATTAATAATAAGGTCTTTGAATTATTCCTGTTTTTGATTACCCGGCAAAGGTCGGGTCCCGGTTGGCCCGGATAATCGAGGTTCTATTGTACTTGTACCAAAGTTTTGTCAGTTTCTAAAAATTTAAAACAAAATTTCAGAATAGCACGGTAACTCAGTATGTCCACCATAACAGAGGCGAAACTCTTCTGAATTGAAACATCAGAGCACGGTAACTCAGTATATCCACCATACCAGAGGCGAAACTCTTCTGAATTAAAAATTGGTACAAAGGATAAGAAAGTTTAGACAGAAGAGCACGATAATTCAGTATGTCTACCATACCAGAGGCAAAACTCTTTGTACCAATTTTCAATTCAGAAGAGTTTCGCCTCTGGTATGGTGGACATACTCAGTTAACGTGTTCTGATGTTTTGAAATTGATCTTTTCATTCTTTCGTTTTTTGCATATTCCCTTATATTCCTCTTTTCATTTTTTTTTCTTTCTTTTCTTTGTTCCTAAAGAAGCCCCCTACAATGGTGGGCGAAACGTCGAACACTTTTAGTAGTTCTTTGACACGGTCCAATCTCGGAAGGAGTATATCCTGTACATTCCCACAATGGTCGATTTTTTTTTTATTTACCTACTACTAGTCTTCTTTTTGGTCGAAATTCGATCAAAACCAAATATATGTTTGTATGCAATTCTCAATTCGTACCTTGATGCTTTGGAGAAAGGAGTAGGAATATTAAAATTTCTTCTCTCATTGAAAATGTATGATTTTTTAATGACAATTTAAACCTGCCTAAAAACTTCCATTTTCTTTTAAAAATTTAAATTTTTTCTTAGAATTTCGACCTTTTTTTAAAATTTTGACAATTTTTGAATACTATATTGTTAAAAATTATGAACTTGCGAAAATTTTAGTTTAAGGAAAAACAAAATCTCTTATAACTTCTACTTTATATTTCAAAATTTAAATTTTAAATTATTGAATATGTCTATTCGTTATTGGACTCTTTTTGAAAATTTTGATTTTTTTCAATGTTTCGGCTTTTTCTTGAAATTTTTATTTTATTGGAAATTTTGATTTACTTTAAAAATTTGTTTTGTTAAAAATCTCAGTTTTTAAATATATCCACTTCGAAAATTTCGATTCTCGAATTTTTGGCCTTTGGAGAGTTGTGACTTAAAAAAAATTCTATTTAACTGAAAAATTTGCCCACTTGAAAACTTTTCCTTTTCTCAAAATGTTGACTTAAAAATTCGGATTTTTCAAAACGTTTAATTTTTAAAAAAGTTGGTCTATTTTTCATTTTCTGATCTATTTAAAAGATTTTACCTTTTTGTGTTGAAATTACTGACTTTTTTTTGAAGTTCTGACTTTTGGAAAATCGCGGCTTGTTTTAAATATGTTCATTTTATTTTAAAGATGCAATCTTTTTTTAAAATTTCTACTTTTTTTCAAAATGTCACCTATTTTGAATATTTCCACTTAATTTTCGATTTTTTCGAAATATCGGCTCTTTTCGAAATTTCAAAGTTTTTTAGAAATTTTACCTTTTAGAATATATCGACTTTTTTTTGATTCGACACTTTGGAAATTCCATTTTTTTAAACTGATTTGAAAAGTTTGGCTATTTTGACGATGTTGGTAATTTTATTGAGAATTTTAAATTTTAGTTTCCAGTTTTTTCAAAATTTCCACTTTTTTAATATGACTCAAATTTTAGATTAAGTTCAGGATTTTCAATTTTTTTTTTGAAATTTTCGAAAATTTCAATTTTTGAAATACATTAATTTTGAAAATGTCCAGTTCTAACTGTAATTCATTTGAAAAAAAAGTTGAGATATTAAATTTAAACTTTGCTTTTAATCAAGAAATTTCTAGTTTAAACCCAAAATGCTAACCTCGATCTTAAGATTTTAACTATAGTGTATTTTCGGGAAAAACATGACAATTATAAAAAAGATGACAGGCTCTCTAGTCTTAAAATGTCAAATCTAAAACTTTAAACAAAATTTTGACTAATAAAATTTTAACTTAGAAATTCAAAAAAATATGTATATGTCATTGACTGTAACTACGATTTTTTTCCGAGCCGAAGCAAAAACTTCACGTTAACCCCCCTCGTACTTCGAGATGGTGCCCACCATACTTTCGAAAAAAAAAAAAAAGGTTGCGCCGTCTGACAACCACACTCCAACCACATGCATCCGGAGCATGTGCCCCCATTTGCCCTTCCTATATGCGGGTTTGTCCTAAATATTGAGGCTGATCGATCAGTAATTCTTTAACAAATCAAATTTTAATTCCAAAATTTCCATTTTTGAGAATGTCAATTTTGGATTTGCAATTTGTACTGTTTTGTTTGAGCTTTAAGGCACACATTTAAATTTAAAATCGAAGTTTTAAGAAAAATATGGAAATCTCGAGTAATGTATAAAAAGTCAAAAGTTGAACAATTCAAGCACCTTTTAGAAATTCGGATTTTTTTTAACCTGGAATTTAAAATTCCAAGTTTAAACTTGGGATAATTAATTTTTTTCTTAATTTCAATATTAATGCTGAAATTATTGTTGAAACCATCATTTGTATTAAGAACAATTGGATTTCTAACAAGATTTTCACCTTTACGAATATTCTTCTAGAATGGTTTAACAACTACAATGTCACCCCCTAATGAGAGGCACTTATTAGTAATTGCCAGCATGAAATGAAGTATTTATACCTGAATGTCATTTAGAAATATTAAATCTAAGGTGAATGAAGGCAATTAATAATCCGAAATCAGCTTTTAAATAAATTTAGTAACATTAACGCAAATTATTATGAGCTTAAAATGTTGATAATTACTGAGAAAAAATTAGACTATAATTATTGCAATAACTTTAAATAGACACATTAGCCGAATGAATTTAAAAGCCAATTCCCTATATTTATCTGGTTGAAGGCCTTGACATTGGAGTAAAAAACCCACAAATGCATGAAAAATTTTAATAGATCTTCACATGAACTTCATATGCATTTGCAATATAATCCGCCCTTTGGTATTGACTCTTCATAGAAGTTAAATTTAAAAATTGGAATCTCGAATTATCTTAAGTCTAAAGAAGGTTTCACCCCTTTACCACATCGGCAATTAAATAAATAATTACGCGATACGTATTTCGTCAGCAGAACTGACATTTTCAAGCGTACTAATCTAAAAAGATTAGCAAAAGATGCATCGACGTCATCTGCATTGAGATTCAAATCGATACTGGGGGTCTTTTGCTTTTTTTCCTATTTCTAATTGTTTAACACATCTGGTGCATGCAATTTTGACATAGCCTTCAATAAACTGGAGGCCGCCAATGGTCATTTATCTCCGTTAAGGGTAACTGGCCTCTAATTGATATAAATTATTTCGTATGCATCAAGTTCTTTGTTATTTTTGACCGATCTTAACAATTTTAAATTTTTAATGTTAATTTTGTGTCCCGTACTTGTCATATGTAGGGCGACACTCGATTTTTCTTCTCTATTGTATCTAAAATGAGCGATATGTTCTTTAAATCTAGTTTTAATGGACCTCTTGGTCTGTCCAACATATGATAAATTGTTACAGCTTATTTCGAAAATGACGAAATTCTCAAGCTTGTCCAATTTATCTTTAGCATTACCCAAATTATTGCGGAGACTGTTATTGACTGTCTACACTACTTTTACGTTGTTTTCTTTTAGAATTTTATTAATTTTATTGGTGATATTCGGAACCAGTATCGAATTATCTTGTTAAAATTGTGCTTTTAAAACCAAAATTTTGGACCTAAATTCCAAAATTCAAGGAAAAAGAGGAAATAATTTTGAGAGTTTCGAAAAAATTCTAAAATTTGTAGTTTAAAATGGTAATTTTACCTTTGTCGATGTTGAAGTCGAAGTTTTTAATTTTATATCGAAAAGATAAAAAGAATTTAGGAATATCTGAAAAAATATTTCTTGAACTTTTGAGTTTAGAGTCCAGTTCCAAAAAAAACTTAGAATTCCTAACCCTTACTCAAAATTTCGGCTTTAAAATTTAATTTAAAGGTCGAAATTTGGAATTGTTAAAATTAATTTTAAGTTTACAATGGAAACGTTGTCTTCGAAGTTGAAATCTAAACCTTAATCTTGAAAACTGATTCATTAGTTTTTAAAATTCGAGTTTATAAATTTAAGCAATAAATTCTAAAACACAATCTTGTGTTTTAACTGATTTCTACAAAGTTATTGAAATTTCTAATTTAAATTCGAATCTAAATTGGCCGTGAAACTTTACAATAACGTAAACATTTTAAGTAGCCAAGTCAAAATATTTATAAAAAAGTCTAGATTGCTAGTTTTAGATCAATTTTAGAAAGGAAAATTAAAAATTTTAAATTTTAACTTGGAATTTTGATAGGAAACGAAAGAAAATTTTTAAACTTCGGGACTTGACTCAAGAAATAAAGTTTAAAGCTGAAAATCTATTCTGGATTTTAAAAGGTCGAGAAAATGAAGACAAATTTTAAACATTTTTTAAAGAGGTGACCTTCATTCTCACAATTTTCAAAACAACCCTAAGTTTTACTTCGTTCAAAAATTTAGATAAAGTAAAATATTATGATGTCTACTATGGTTTGTATTTAAATAAAAAGCGAAATTTATGTCATACAGTAAAACCGCGCTTAACGTGGGGGTTACGTTCCAGCCAAGAAGAGCGTTATACGAAACAGCGTTAAACAAAGTCATCTCTTCATGTACTTAATGGGATTTGAGTAATATTGGTGTAAAAAGCAAGTCATCATTTATGTTTAGATCATTCGGATTCTTCTGCATTTCCAATTTTCCGCTTTCTCATCAACAAGGCACCTAATGTCATTTGTATTTTTCTTGAGTGCCTTATAAGAAGTTGTCAACATGTGGGAAAGGCATCCATGGCACGTTGTCTTGCCTTTGAATTCCTATCAAAACCTGCTTCATTTTCAAAAAATTGTTTTATAATTTCTGTTATAGTGGCTAACTTGGTTTTAAGAAATGCCGTTGACAATTTTTTTGTTCTTCAGAATCACTATTTTCAATACTTTTGTGTTGTTTTTGATCCACTCTTTCCTTGAGCTCATCATCAACATTTCTTTGAGATCTTTCACATTTCTGAACCTGTTTGTTTCGCTCATTCGACTATTTCGATCATATCAACAGAGTTTATAGACTCACCGTCTTTGTCTAGATCTTGTCAAATATTTTTACACACTTCGTTCAAACCTTTTTTCGTAACCTCATTAAAAAAAATTATATATGTATATTGTATGTACTTTAAATTTAGGGGAAGGCCAATGGTGCCCGGAATTTTCAGGTGATCTCATTGTTCCAATAAAAAAGCGTTAAACCGAAACAGCGCTAAACGGAGCAGCGTTAAGCGGAGTCTTACTGTATCTCGAAAACCACAGGTTACATGCAACATGGAGCAGCCAGTTATTAACACAGCTTTTGTTTTCACATTTTTCTATAAATTCGAAAGTAATATAATTAAAGAAATTAAAGGAAATATTTAAAAACATATCAACTTCGTTAACAATTCAAAAGGCGCATTAAGTTGGACCCATAAAATTGTAATACTTCTCACTTTTTTTTAACTCAGCTAAAGGTTACCATGTTAAACATCGAAAAAAACTTACTCTGTATTTTTTTTTTATTTACATAAAATATCTTTGAAATTTTGCTTCTTTCAAAATATTAATTCAAAATTTAGTTATAAAATTGCAATTATTTTTAAAAAAGAAATATTCCCAGTGTAATTATTTTTCAAAATTCCAAATTTAAATTATTATTTCTCCAATTTTTGAAAATTAATATTTAGTCAATAATTACATATTTTTTTATCATGATTATTATTATTGTAAGGCAAGATTCTCAATTAATATTCATTATTTCCTAATCTGCCCTTAAAGAGTTTTCACATTTTTTTACTAAACAAACTTAATTCAAAAATGAAATATAATTACCCGTATGATTAACCCTTGAAAAATAATTTAAATTAAAGACACTCTTTTTCTTTTCTCAAAATATTTGTCTTAATGTACAATATTTAACGGCATATTGTGGTCAAGTACTTAGCTAATCCCTTTCCCAGAACAAGTCTCATAAGGACTTAAATTAGGGGGTGTATATACAAGATGGGTAGTGGAATACAGTTCAGTTAAGTTGATTGCTTTGTTAAATTAACACCGAAAAAGTGGACCACGAGACTTTATACATCATATTAAACCAAGTTTGTGCTTGTGACTAAACATTTGATGTAAGTATTTTTACCACGTTTTTATTAGCTCGCTTTCTTGTCTGATTATTTGTTATTTGTTTAAGTTTAAATTTTAAATTCAAATTTTGTTGAAAAAGTTTGTTGCCGAATTTGAAGTAAAAATAGAAGTTTCGAGTTAATGTCGAAATTAGAAAATAAAATTATGAAATTAAATTCTTCAGATTGCTGTTTAAATGATAAAATAGGTAAGCTTGAAATTAAGAGAAAAGGTTGGAATTTAAACAAATTGAAAAAAATATGTCTTAGTCTATAGTTTAGGAAGTGGGTACTGAAAGTGTAAACCCCACATTTAAAAAATAAACTTTGAGTTTATTTATAGTGACGAAATTTTAAATTTGGGTTCAACCAAAATTACTAAAGAATCGGAATTGCAGCCTCGATCTAAAAATTTTGAATTTTCATTTTGACCAGATTTCAAAAAAAAAGGACAACTGATAGTTGTAATGTAAAATGTCCACGTTTAAGTTGTTTGGATATTCGTTAGTAATATTATTTTATTTATTTGGAAACGACTTTAATCTTCGAATGCACATTTTTTCTTCGAAATTACCAATGTTTTTTTATTAAACTTGGATCTTTATGTCAGATCTTCATCATTTCCTTAGAATCGATACTTTAATTTTTACTATTTTTCCCAAAGATGAAATTTCTTCAAGCTCTAACTTTTTTTGTGTAAAAATGTTTTAAAATTTTCCATCATTTTCAAAAAAATTTTGTATTTTTTGAACCTTCTTTTATATCAATATTCATTTTAATCATTATTTTATTTCCCAAAATTATGACCTAAATTGGAAACTTTCAGTCTAGTGATTTAAAATTTAAACTTTTGAATTTTCACTTTTTTAAATTTCTATTAGATCTCGAAAGTTCGGCAGAAATTATTTAATTATTGTTTATTTTTTAAGGTATTTTAATTTTATTCTCAAAAATTTGAATTTAATTTTTAATATTTTCGTAAATCTTCAATTACAAAAAAAATGTTTTGGTTCTCGATATTATAAAACATAAATTTTACGAAATTTTAGATTTTTCCCCATGCTTTTTGAATAAATAAATCTTAGTTTTCAAAGAAACTTTAAAATTTTAAATAATCAAGGTTACTTACTTTAAAAAAATGAAAATCAGATTTTTCTAAATATTTGATATTTTGAAAAATTCAAATATTTAAAAACAAATCAAAAATTTAAGATGACGAAACTTTCAAAAAAATTCGACATTTAAAAAAATTGAAAGTTTGCAAAAGTTCATATTTTAAAAAATAGCTGACATTAAAAATTCATAAATGACACTAATTTCTTAAAAATTGTTTAAAAAAAATCCCGAATCTCGACGATATTAAAATAAAATCCTATTTTCAGATACTTATCAAAGAGAGTTTCAAAAGTTAAAAACGGTCCAAATAAAATAATTTACAAAATAAACTGAAATTTTCAGAAAAACTGAAATTTGAAAAATGTAGAAATTTTTAAACAATTTAAAAAATATTACTTTTCTTCAGAGGAACCCTTTTGAAAGGTTTGATTTTTTTAATTGTCGAGTTATTTCAAAATTATAACTATTTTTTAAATCTTCACATTTATTTAAACGGTAACTTTTAAAAAAAATTTCGACTATATTTTTGTCAATTTTTTTTCCAACATCTTTAGTGTTTTCAAAAATTTGCTCATTATTTAATTTTTTCTGAAAATTTCGAACTTTTAAAATGGTTGTCATTCTAAAATTTTGACATATTTTCTTAACTTTTCTCGATAATATCCAATTCAAAATTTGGACTTTGCTAAAAAGTACTTGATCTATCTCTACGTTCTAAAATTTCAAAATAATAATTTTTCAATATTTATATTTCTTTATATTTTAACTTGTCTGGTAATTTCGACTTTGTTCAAAATTTTGACTTTTGCGGAATTTGGTTTTTATTTCGACATTTTTTAAAATATTAATTATTTTTGAATCTTTAATCTTTTCAAATTTTCAATTTTTAGAACTTTCTGATTATTTGTTTTTCGCAATTTTTAAATTATATAATCTTTTGAAAACAATATTTTTAAAATTTTAACCTTTTAAAATTTCGATACTAATGTCTTCCTTTAAAATTTTTTTTATTTTTGTTTTAAATTTTCGATTTCCTTCATAAGTTTAAAATGTATTTAAAATTTTGGCTTTTTAAAAGTCGCCCTTTTCAAATTTGGCCTTTTTAAAATTAAGACTTTAAAAATCTCGACTTTTTTCAAAATGTTGGCTATTTTTAAAAACACTTTTTTAGAAAGTTTCTAATTTTCTCTCTAATTCGTCTTACTTACAATTTTTTTTTCAAAATTTCGTTTGTATTTCAAAATTGGACAGTTTTATAGGGTCGAATACAAATTCGTTTAATCACCTTATAGGTCGATTTTATCACTTTAGGGAATAAATTGCCAAAAATCCTAACTTAACCAACTTTTATTTATAAACTGAAACATAAACACCAATATTCATACTTCTAAGTTCAAAAATTACAAACTTCCATACAAGTTTAATCCCTTACTTAAAACAGCTAGAGGAAAAAATTTCAAAAATTTCATGCCTCTATACTCATCGGTTTAGACCGTGCTTTGTCTGTCATTCAGTGTTTAGAGTTTTATTAAACCTGCCTGTGATTTGATTTATGTATTTCATGAGCTTACGATTAAATTTTTTTCAGGTGCATTTATTTGTCAACGAATATCGGAAACTAGACTAAGAATTTGACAATACTACACCTAAAAATGTCCTATAAGCAGAGAGTTGATAAACTGATAGAAAATCGCAAGAGTCGGTGCCTTTTTGTATTCGATCAACGAATCTTAGGAGCAGAATCAGTAACATATTTTAGTTCAAAAATAAAGGATCTTCAATGCTATGAATTGGTCCTTAAATATCTGACTGCTGAACACCTTAAATATATAGCAGAAGGTCTAAAACGGAACACCATAGTTCAAGAATTATTCATTGAAGATTGTGATATGGAAGATGAAGGTGCTCGCTATGTAGCTGACGTACTTAAAGATACAGAAATTAATGGTCTTTACATAACGAATTCCAACGTAGGAGATGTCGCTGCTAAACATTTGGCTCGTGGAATTAAAGAGAGTGGAGTGGATATAATTGAATTTAGCTTTGGTACAATAGGAGATGATGGCCTGAAAGCCTTAGCAGATGTATGGAAGGATGGAGAAATCATAAAACTTGGTTTATGTAACAATAAAATTACTATGCAATCTTCCCAAATTCTAAGTGAAATGTTTGATCTTGCCGATAACCGGGATATTCAGTTGGACTTATACAATCCAGCAGATGAAACAAGTTACATCATGAAGATTTGCAAAAACAATTTTTCACAGTACCCTTATATATCTTTTGGTGACCTTTCTTCAAGTTATGATATGGCTGAATTTATCAACAAAACTTTTAGACATGTTAATCTCCCAATGGACAATTTCGACAACATTCAAGACAACGAAATTAGTTTTTTAAAAAAGATAACAAATAGGATTTCCATAAAAGAAATTTATGTGAATGTTACGGAAACAAACACGAACGTACTTAGGAATATTTTAAATATTTTTCAAAATTGTTTTATTGATAAGCTGTATTTAACTATATCTCCGCTGTCTGAGGAGGAGATTGCCTTTCTTCCTGTTCAAAAAGATTGTGTTAAAGGAAATATACCCATATTAAGCAATATTCTCAAGTCTTCTAGTATAAGATATCTTTCCATTTACATGAGCGCCCCGTTATTAAATTATTGCATTAAAATGTTAGCCGAAGCTGTAAAAGGTACACAAGTTAAACATATGGAAATATGCACAATTCTGGACGCAGAAACCTCGACTTACTTTGCCGACGCCATGGAACATACTCAGTTAGTATCAATCGAATTTACACAAAAACCTCAAGCTAATTTGCCATCCCAAAGGTATTTGGAGGCTTTAGCCAAAAACAAAAAAAGTGCAGACGAAATATGTTCCTCTTTTGATAATTTAGTAACAATGGATTTGAAGAATAATAAATTCGAATTTTGTTATCCAAAAAATGACGGTCCACTTAATCAATTTGTAAAATTTATTGCACTATTACGAAAAAATCCCAATTTAAAAACCCATCTTAAGGATGATAGGTTGGGACTAGAGGATAACATTGATCAATTTGTGGCAAATATAGAAGATCGCTTTAACGCGTTTCTGAATGATAATATTCTGGGTTTGGTTCACCAGTATAAAGACTTTAATTTTGTTAAGTTTGTAAAAGAATTTAACTCGGAAAACTTGGATCATATCGTGGAAAATCTTTTGCTACATCGACAATTATATTACATTGATGATCAGGATGAAATATTACATCCGCTTGTATACAAACTTTTGCATAAACATCATTTGCTATTGTACGATAAACGATTGGAACCTAACAAAAAATTTGACATCATAAGATATTATATGGCACGTCCGAATATAGAGGGTGTCCATGAGCTACTAGAATTGTTAGAGGATTTGTGAACATAATTTTGTGTTAACATTAGTTACTATATTGTATTTAATTGTAAATAGTACCTTCGTGTATTGAATATTTTTATAGCAATAAATATGTCCAAGTTTACGTTGAAAGATGTTCAATGGTATATAAGATATTTAATATTGTTTTCAGTTTATAAATATATATGTATATATTAAGTTATTTTATGTTGTTTAACTTTTTTTTAGTACAGTATTAAAAAACTAATATTCAATTGTTTTCTTAATAACACGTTGATGGGCAATAATTTTGCACTACTTTGCCCGTTCAACCGAATTTTTATCTCCAGTTCAGTAACTGTATGAATTAAATTTATAAAATCAAAAATTGTTTACCTATCTCGAAATATCGAGAAAGAATTGGAAATTTTGAAAAAAAATCCAAATGTTTAAAGTTCTCCCAAAATCTCTTATTTTTCTAAAAATTAAAATACAGAACTTGTCCCCTGAAACCAAGAAAGACTAAAAAACACAACAAACCTTGCTCTAACGCGTTTCGACAGCCAAGCTGTCATCTTCAGATGACAAAGTTTTTTCAAAAAAAGTTGAATTTTGAGGGCAAAGCCGAAATGCCAACAAAGAGGAATTTTCAGAGAAAGTTGGTAATTCCGAGAAGAGACTGTGCTTCCGGATCTTTGCAGAAATGTATATGTTAATTTAAATGGAATTAATAGGAAACAAAAAGGGTAAAAGGAAGCATTTTTAAGCCACCTATTTCTAACCACGTACTTTACCTACTTAGAGAACTGAAAGAAGGAATACGTAGGTATTTTTTTATAAGTTTGCAATTCGTTAGCCTAATTCCAAGCTTTTCTTTTGAAATTTTGAATTTAAAGTTTAAATTTTGAAATTTCATGGAAAACGCCGAGAAGAATATCGAATATTTTAATTGAAATTCGAAGTTTTGTGACTAAAATGGAAATTCTGAGAATTTGTTTACATAAATTTCATGTTTTTTCAAAATCTATTGCTATTTTTTAAAAATTTCAGTTCAAATATAAAATCGTTTGTTTTTTCATAATCCAAGGTGCAATCCTAAAAAGAACAATTAAAATTTTTTAAAAATGTTGGCTATTTTCTCAAAATTTCCAATTTAAATCTGAAATTGTTTTTTATTTTATTTTGAATTGCTATTCAATAAAGAAAAATTAAATTTTCAGCCTTTACTTTCTGGTCAAAATAAAAACAGCAAAAAAAACCTTATTTTTTAAAATTTTGAAGTTAACTAACATTTCAGATAAAAATGTCGAACTTTAGAAAAAAAATATTTACTTGGAAAAAATTTATGTAACGTGTTTTTTAATTTGAAAAATTCCGTGGAAAATTTTTAAATTTTTGCCACAATGGTCTTTAAAGTTTTCTCGAGAATTTTGACTTAAATCTCAAATTCTGGATTCTAAACTGGAGTTTAGGAAAATAAATACATAAAATTAAAAATGAAGTTTGTAAAATGAAAATTTTAGAAATCCTGCAATTTGGACTTTTTTTCTAGAAATTCTATTTCAAAGTTTTAAGAAAATAATTTGAAGTTTCCAATTTAAACTTTTTGACTTTTTTCCAAAATTTATTTAAATATATCTGCTTTTTTTAGTTTAGAATTTTGTTTTTAAAAGTCGACATTTTAACAACCACTTTAAATATCAAAATTTTGACATTTTAATCGAAGTTTACAATTTTTTCTCAAACTCTCGAGTTCATAATCTAAATATTTAAACCTGTTTCTTGGAATTTCAATTTTAGTCCCAAAATTTTGACTTTATTCTCGACATTTCGTTTCTGAAGTCTAAATTAAAAATTAGTTCCTTTTTTTTGAAAAATTTAAAAAGTTCTAAAAAAAATTCCGAAATTTTTAGAAATTTTGACTACCATTTCGAAACTATAATTTGTAATTTTAAACTTAAAATTTTCACTTTTTTCACAAAATTTTGGCCTTAGTAGTCGATTAGGTTAGAAAATATTGAAGTTGTTTATTAAAATTTCAACGAAATCCCAATTGTAATCCCCAAAATGAGGAAACAAATGGTAATTACAAGTTAAAATTTAAAACTCTGCAGATTACGAAAAAGTTTTCAATTTTAAAAAATGTAACAGTTTTTGAATTATTTTATAAATCTTGATATCTCACTCTTTTCCAGTTTTCAAGTTTAATCTCCAAAATTAAATCTTAAGCTTTCATCTTATTCTCAAATTCCGTATTTAATTAAAAAATAAATACTTTTAACAACTCTTGTTAAAATTTTAACTTAAAAATTAAATAAAATGCTAAAGTGTATGAAAATATCTTTGGAATTACAAAATTAGAATTTTAAGTTCTGAAAAAAGTCTAAAACTCTTTACGGACAAAATTTTGAATTTAAACTTGCGATTTTGCTAAAATAATTCGAAATTTGGATAAGATAGGAATTAGTAGATACAAAGTCGAGAATGTTCAAAAAAACTTCTCGGAATTAAAAAAGGATCGATATAGAAAAAAAAATGGGCAATTACGATTCAATTTCATAAATAGATTGAAAAAGCCCTTTCAGAAAAGTTAAGAAAAGAAAAATAAAAGTTAAACGCGTAAATACAAAATTAAAAAAAAAACGAAATTTTGAAATAAAATCGATATTTATGAGTTATATCATACTAGGATGATCTACCGCACGGCCCTGAATTCGAATTGGAAGTCAAATTTCGATAAATAAATAAAAATTTCCGAAAAAAAAATCTTTTGGCAAAATTTCAACAATCCAAATATCAAAAAATAAGTTGAAATTTTCAAAAATTATTTGTCTATTCTGTTTTAATTGTTTATCAAAACGTGACAAAAAAATACTAATTTAAGAAAAAATCAGAATCTCTACTTGCAAGTTGACGAACAAATGTGAATCCTAAACCAACTGCTATCAGCAACATGCATACTTCCTAGAGGTATCCACATGGATTGAGTTACACGGTATCGTATATCAGTAAAGTAACGACATGAATGATTGCAAATTCGAACGACTTGAACAGAATTTCTTATTCAATTCCCCCCCGAAACCCCTTCCGCCTCAGTTCTTCTAACTTCCCTCGACGGGGCATTTAAATCCGAAAGCCAAATTCTACTTAGGGATTTACCAGACCCCTGCCTTAAAAGGAGTCAACAATGTGGTCTAATTTCTTTTTGGTAAAAGCTAGTTTGCAAGATAAGAAAAACGTGGATATAAGCAAGTATTACAAAGGTAATATCGTATTTAAAACTAGAAAGTGTAGGATATCTGCCAAGAAAAAATCGAAAATATTTACTAACGAACAAATTCATACATTTTTAAATGAAGTTCCAGACATCAAATATCTAATGATAAAAGTGGTATTAATTTTTGGCTCATTCCCTTTCCCAGTGTACCCATACCACAAACATTATTATACCTTCGAGATCTGCTGGACTTTAATAACCTTTCAGGCAAAATTATTGACGAATATATTTCATTAACGAAAATATGTATGGATCAAAATTATTTCCAGATTAATAACGAGTTTTATCAACAAATTGAGGGTGCAGTCATGGAAAATCCTTTATTACTTTTCATAGCTGTGCTCTTCATGAGCGTTTCTGAAAATCGTCTTAAAATGAATGTAGTTATGTAGATGACATTTTTGCTATTTTTGACCCAAAAAATCAAAATCTAGATAATTTCATTGATGTATTACATTCACGTTTTCCAAAAGTTAAATTCACCGTGGAGTTAGAGAAAGGAGCAGCTTTAAGATTTTCAGACACTTAAGTTATTAGAAATAAAAATAGATTAGAATTATTTGATGTATATAGGAAGGATTTCACCACCTTCCGCTAAATAACTTCTGATTCAGACCATTGCAAGCTTCAACTTCCTTGCCCATCTCCTTGTAAGTCTTCCTCTTAATAGGGAAAGATTCGGAAAGGAGTTGAAGACAATTAAACATATAGTTGAAGTTAATGGATTCGATCCAAATATTATTTATAAAATTATTAATAAGAAAAATTTCAAATGTGAATTGGTAAATATCGCAACCGAGCTCATTTCCCGTCTCACTTTCATTTGAATCCTCCCTTACGCATGGTTTCGGTGGAATTTTACGTAAACGGGGCTTCATGGTTCCTTATAGTTCTAACAAAAAATTAAATTCGCTTTTGGGTATTTTAAAGGATAAAGTAGAGCAAAAGGATAAATCCGGTATTTCACGAAGTAAATATTCCTAGTATATAAGGGTAAATTTTAAGATTAGGAGTTAGTATCTCTCTGAAGATGACAGCTTGGCTGTCGAAACACGTTAGATCAACGTTTGTTGTGTTTTCTTCTCTTTCTTGGCTTCAGGCTTTTTTGAAGATAACCAAGGACCAGTCCGTTCCACCAAACTACTAGATATGTTGGTGATCTCTGTTGGTGGTCGACATAGGATAGCGCTTTAAATATTGTTACGGGCTTTATCGGTTCGAATTGATTACACGTGATGGATTACACCCATTTTATTATTGAATTCAACTTGGATCACCATAATTGACAATTAACTCACTTATTATTAACTTCTACTAACTCACTAATTACACTGACTCTAACTGACCGACTCGAAGGAAAGCTGACCGCCTTATATAGTTTTGGCATCCAGGTTCTAGAACAATCCGGCAGATAAGGCTTATCGTTTGCCGAAATTTCGGGAACGCTTATCTGCCGTTTGTTTCGTTATCGCGGTCGCTTTCCCCTTATCAGATCATTCTAGAAACTTTTCTTATGTACTAAATTCTACAATTCTATTCTAAATTCTATTCCATCTATTTACGTTGCGTTACAATATTTATACTTACCATATAGTGTGAAACTTTTATCAATACTCTCCTAATGATTTTTTTGACAACAACATAAGGGTAATTTATTGGATGACGAACGTAACATCATGAGCAATAAAAACAGTCCTTTGACATTAAATGGAGAAGTTTCCATTTTTTTGTTACTCATTAATTATGAATATTTAAGTAAAATGAAGCAAATATCTGAAAGAATCATTAAAATATCTCAAGATAAGGAAAAGTTATGGACCTTTGAAGTTGCGGGTGTGACGTCATTCGACCTAATCAACAGGGGTAAAAATACTCTTAAAACCGTTTAACAGTCGATAAAAAAATACGTGCCTCTAAAACATATCCAAAAGTTAGAAAAATCCACGAGCTTTTCTTCTTGTTCAGTGATCTGTGATGCGACGATCTGGACGGGTCAAATGACGTCACACAACAAAAGGTCGCGCTAAAATATGTAAACTTCAATAATTTATTTCTCAGTTATTTATTATCGGATTTAAAAAAATTTTTTGGTGATTTATTAGTTTTGATCTATATTTTAATCTCATTACATTACACATAGTATTTATAACATCATAAAACTTCTCCATTGCGAATTTTATTTAAAGACGAAATGGTACTCATACATTTTGGCAAAATTGATCAAATAATGGCGTCATATGCTTTGACGTTTGAATGATGTCGAAATCAGGGCACCATCCAAAAGCATGATATTCAGATGACATTTTCTCAGTAACGACTAGGTCTACAAAAAAATGATGAAAAACTTTTTTGTAGCAAATTTTAAGCTTGCCAACTTTTATAAGAAAAATTATTTTAATGTACTAAAATTGTATGAATTATTGAGAAAAAACCAAATTATCCATCTTTGAACCAATAGGGCGGCCGATTCGTACATGATCTTAGTGGGCAACTTCCTCTACTTATTTGCTAAACCGAAGTAAAGATATTTCTAAAAAAATTAGTGGTAATTAGTTATTTTTTAACAAAAGTCTCTTTTTCCTGGGCTACCCATAATCTCTACGATTTTCATATAAATGTTATAAATATCAATAATTTTAAATCATAAGATTAATTTACTGATTCAATAGTAGGCAACCAGTAATGTTGCCATTCAATGTGGGGAAAGCTTGTCAGAGTGGGTGTAGCGAGTGGGTGTGGTCGACAACCATGATGAATTATGCAAATCATTAAGGTAATTTTGAAATTAAATTACCAGTAGAGACCGGATTTTAGCAAAAGCAAATAAGGCGAAAATGTCGCACTAAAATGGCGAAATGCTCTAAAATAGGCATCAAAGGATTAAAACCAAACTAGCAAGAAAACATTTATTGACCATTTTGAATATTGCCTTTTCTTATCACAAGTGTAAATCTACCTAGAAAAACCCATAGAAAAGGATAAATAGGCACCAAATTTTTGTAACATAGGTCCCAATCATGAATAAAAAGGCAAAATATTGTAGGAAAAACTCAAAAAACGTGAAAAAGTAGGATCATAGGATTTCACATAAAATCTGGACACTAATTATAAGTTGTAGTTTGAAATCGATATTCGATTTGAATATGGATATGTTAATGTAGAAAAATTTTGATTATACGTTTCGTAACTGTAACTGTTAACTATCATCAAAGAAAAAAACTTTATTTTAGATTGACGTATTTGATATTTTTGAATAATAATTAATCAGAATGTAATAGAATATAACCAACGAAATGTGACAAATGTATCACTCAACGCTATATACAGAAGTCGAACATCCCAACAAACATGATCCTTTTTTTGTTTTTAAGTTTAATCCATTCGCAAAGGGTAAGTAACCCCATTATTCTTTCAAAGCACTGTGAGTAGGATGCGGAAACAAGGATAGATGGCGATAAACCGGATAGATGGCGATAAACCGTCTTCTTAAACAAGGATAGGTTGTAATTTTTGGGGAAAACTCCTTTCGGTAACAAGTTCCATAACTTGGAAGTTCTATAGAAAAAAGAGTCTCCGTAGACATAAGTCCTCATTGTGACAAGCTGGACCGCACAGAAATTTGCTATCTCCGACTGTCTAGTACGCCTTAAGAATCTTGATCTTAGGGGGATCAATTCATTAGTTTCTGCGAGCATCTTCCGTGACAGTACTTGTAGAAAAGAGACAAGTCACCAACCATAGGCCTGAACTCTAGAGTTTCGAGAGAATCGGTCAGATTCTCGTCATCAATTAGGCGAATCGCTCTTCTTTGAATTGAATTCAAGAGAGCTAAAGTGTGTTTTGGAGCTGAACTCCAAACATGAGAACAGTATTCTAGTGTTGGCCTAACTTGAGTTTTGTATAGTGTTAATAGCTGATGAGATGTGAAAAAGTACTTTTTAGTTCTAAAAAGAAAGCCTAGCTTCTGAGAGGCGGATTTGGCAATGGCGCGCACATGATCGACCCAAGAGAAGTTAGTGCTTGCATTTACTTTTAGGATAGATAGATTATATCCCATCGGAAGGATTTTACCGTCCATTAGTATGTTTGTTGCATTATTGCTTGATGTTTTCTTAGAGAAAACCGCGGCGTTGAAGTCGACCAAATGGTTCTTACCACATTCCAGAATAATCTCGAGATTCCGGTTAATTGTATGTATCTGGTGTTCCTTTAGTCGATCTGAAGCAGCGATAGATAATGGTTTGTCGGAGAAAAAAGATGACACAAGGTTACTATTATCTGCGTAACTGTATATAGGATTGGAAGTTAAAGCTAAAAGATCGTATATCTGTAACAGAAATAGAGTAGGAAACAGAACAGAACCCTGAGGCACCATGCGTTAATCGCAAATGTCTCGGATGAGATACCATGGACGACGACCTGAAGAGATCTGTCCGCGAGAAAATTGGATATCAAATGAGAGAGTCGAGGAGGAAGACCATAAGCTGTTAATTTGGCGAGAAGAGATCGGTGTCAGACTCTGTCGAAAGCCTTTGAGATATCCAATGCCACAATCCTAGCCTCACCATGTTTTTCCATAGCTGAGTTACAGATATAAGTAACATATGCCAATAGATTGCCAGTGGGAACGTTGTTATCTAAAACCGTATTGCCTGTCGGAGATGATTCTATTCTCCTCCAGATATTTGAGAATCTCGATATTGATAACCTTTTCCATCACTTTAGATATAACGGGTAACAAAGAGATAGGGCGATAGTTGTTAGCCAGATTCCTTTTTCCCTTTTTAGGGACAGGCTGCACTCTAGCAGATTTACGATGTTTGGGAATACCCCTTTGTTGTAAGAGAGTTACATACAAGATATAACAGGCGTGATTAAGAGACACCATTATTGTGTACCCTGTCCCCTGAAACCAAGAAAGATTAAAAAACACATCAATGGTTGCTCTAAAGCGTTTTGACAGCCAAGCTACCATCTTCAGAAAGATTTAGTATCCCTCTGAAGATGATAGCTTGGCTGTCGAAACACCTTAGAGCAACCTTTGTTGTGTTTTTAAATCTTTCTTGGGGACAAGTTTAGTATTTCAGTTTTTGAATATAACCAAAGACCAGTCCGTTCCACCTGCTTCAACTTGGAATATTCTGCGTTATTTTCGAAGGTAATAATAATTAAATTGTGTTTATCGCATGAATTGTGTTGTCACATAAATACAATAAATACTTATTTGAAGCTGCACTTTTTGTCTAATGTGATAAAATCATTTTTGCAAAATGCCCAATAAGTGTAGGGATGCAGACTACGAGAAGAATTTTGATATTGAAATTGCTGAATTATTTCGAGAGAGAATTCATTAAATTGTCTCTTCTGATGGCGAATTAATGAAGCAAATTTTCAAAGTATTGAATTATCTATACTCTGTTGACCCAATAGATATAATTATGCCACACCCCCTTAAAAAAATGGTTTACACTATACAGTGTGTCTCACTGGAAATCGCTGCGATCGATATCTGGCAAAGAACGCATCTAAAACATTTAAAAATTTGTCAACTTAGCAAAGACAA